>CAMTDV010000014.1:7311068-7911068 GCA_947069175.1 Scalesia atractyloides | reverse complement strand
GGTTATAAACTCACTCTGGCACGGTTATTGTAATCGGCTATAAACTCACTCTGCCGCGTAAAAAAAAGTTTAAAACCGTGCGTAAAAAGAGTTTAAAACCGCGCGTAAAAAAAGTTTTATACCGGTTTGTAAAAAAAGTTTGAACCGACGCGTAAAAAAAGTTTAAACCCGCGTCGTAAAAAAAGTTTTAAACCGTGCGCAAATAAAACTTAAAACCGGAGCACAAAAAAGTTTTTAAACCTGCGCATTAAAAAAGTTTAAATCCGCGCGTAAAAATGTTTAAAACGGCGCGTAAAAAAAGTTTAAAAAGGGGCGCGATAAAAAGCAAAAAACCACACGTAAAAAAAGATAAAAACCGTGCGTAAAAAATTAACTGAGAATTAAAATTCATGTTTAAAACAAAATTAATAATTCATGTTTAAAAAAATTAACTGAGAATTAAAATAAAAAATATATGAGAATTAAAAGAAAATTAATAATGCATGTTTAAATATTTTAAAAACAATCTTATTAAATAAAACAAATCAGTAATCATACCAATCATTAAAGCTATAGTAAAAAGACCAATATGACCATTTGTCACTAAAAGACAAAATGTCATTAATAAAAACATAATCATTACATTACTTTATTATCTTTTAATCTATCCATCAAAACTAACTTGATCAATAGCTAATATTGGTTTCCACGGTTCTCACAACTCAAGTGGTTCTCATTTTACCCATCCCCTCTACATATATATGTATATAGTGAAGAACATTTAGGAACCACCATTTATTGGGAGAACCGCGTGAAACAACCAAAACTACTTAAAAAAATTTAAAAAACTTTTTTTGTTAATATTTTTTTTGAATGACAACTAAAGTACTTTTGAATAAAAAGAAGGCATTTTATGATCACATAAAGTCCCTTGAAAACATCCATACAATTTAAATCACAATGTAAAAAAACACCAAATTATAGGCTTGTAAAAAAAATCGAACAAACACGGATAGAGGCATGTTCGTGTTCATTCATTTAACTTTAATCAAACACAAACACGGACATATTATCGAACATATTGTTTTGTTCATGTCCGTTCATTAAGAAAATGGGCATGTCATGTTTATTTATGCTTGTTTGTTTAAAATATAAACGAATAGTTCATGAACGTAAACAAACAAGCTTAAACGAACATAATTTAATAACCATAAAAAACACAAATGAACATAATTAAACAAACATAAAACAACACAGATGAACATATTGAACAAACATAAATGAAAACAAATGAACATAAATGAGTAAATGACTAAACATAAACGGACATAAAGTAGATTTTTATATATAAATTTTTGATTAATTACTATAAGTTCCATTGAAAATCCAGTTATTAACACTAGATAGCCCGATTACAATTAATTATATTTATACAACTAGTTAGAAAACTTTTATGTTTAATTACATCTATGTAAATGTAACTACTTATTTAATTATTTAAATGTAAATAAACAAACATAAATAAGCAAGCAATACGTGTGTTTATGTTCGTTGGTTTAATCAAATAAACAAAAGATTTTGTTTATGTTTGTACGTATATTAAATAAGCGAACATAAACGAACTTCCCACAAGTTCACAAAAAAATTATTAACATTCATTTTGTTTACAAGTGTACTAAATAAAAACATGCAAAAAAAATGCTAGGAAAAACGAGACGAGGAATTAGGCGGAGAATATATAATGATTTTCGAAACTATTGATGTGGTTGTAGTTTGTCTAGTTTAATAAATATCTGTTCCATGTGTTTGTAGTTTTTTTAACTTATTGTATGTTTGTTCTATAGGATTTTATTTAACATTGTTTAGGTTTGAATTCTGTAGACATATTCAATATTATTAATAAATATTTATGAGTTTTAAGTACCTACTTACTTGTTTTAATATATAATCAATTAATCTAATCTTCAAGATCTTAAAATATTTTTTTCCCTACGTTCAAACTCAAGGTCTCAATTGGATTATTTATAAAATACAGTTTAAAATAAATCGAAGTAGATGGTTAATCAAGAATAAAGAGATTTCTGATGTTAAAGTAACACACAAAATTGGGTGCAAAATGGACACCAAAAGAAGTAAGTGATGGCGATAGTAACCTTAATAAGTGTGTATATTTGTGAAAATGTGAAACAAATGAAGTCACAAAAAAATTAAAATCAGTGAAAAGATGCTAAATTCAAAGTACTTGAAATATGTCACTGTTTGGTTGACATGAATGAAATGGAATTTATTTCCATTTTTAGCCTTAATCATGTTTGTTTTAGATAAGGTTCATGTATATGGTCTAGTTAGACATGTTTGTGTTGAGATATTTCAATCGATGTAGTAATCATGCTTTTAAAAATGTCACACCAATCCAATCAAGATGTTTTGATTGGTCGTCAAACTGTCTAGAAAAAGTTCAGTTTGGCGATTCAAACCGTTTTCCTTAATCTAGTAACTTGATCTTGAACATAGAAAATAGCGTGTTTGATAGTATTGCATGTTTTGCATTTTGCCAATATTAAAAGAACTTGGTAGAAAAGACAAAATATTTACTTACTGGTTTATACCATATCAATGCACAAGTATGCACACCTAGTAAAGTTCTTAGATCAAGTTTTTTTTTTCACCTAGTTCTTCCTCTTTCAAGTGAACATGCAACACATCCAAGCAACATGTGGGATCATTGACTCATAGCGAGCCAACTTTTAATTGCGTCCATGAGTCCGGAGTCCATCTTTTGATGTTGTTGTTGTTGGCTTGACTTGTTGTTGTCTACAATCTTAAAAACCAGTTTTGGTGGTTTTCACTTTTTGACCCTTAAAATTCAATATTTCTAAGCCATCTTAAATTTTTAATGTTTATTACGTTATATATGTATTTACTTATGTATATTTCTATTTGCTGGTGTTCGGAGTGTTTAATTCGCAGGTAGACGCGAATATGTATGAGCAACTCCAAAGAATGTTGGATGAGGTGACCATGTCCAATTGTAGGATATCACTAAGATTGGGCGACCATGCAAAGTGACCGTTTTGGGCTATTAAACTCAAGATATCAAAGTGACCATTTTCATTTAATTACCATAATTCTACCGTATTTGCAATGGGCGTGCGATGCATTGCCCGCGGGTCTTTTGAAGATATGTGTGACACAATATTGAAAAATATGATAATTACAATACATAATCGTAATACCTTGACTATAAGAACTACAATATATAGCCTTCTTAAAATGTGTAAGTATGAGAACTACGAGAAGCCAATAAACATTTATCATATAAACTTAAATTATTTTCAACTGCAATAAAATACAATTCCTTTCAAACAAGCAATAAAGTAGACACACCGCTCGTCATTTTCCACGAGGTGTTATGAAAACATACAACTATAAAGTGGCATCAGTTGGTATCTACTTTTTGATAAGTTGACAACGTAAAGCACCTCTCCGGATTAACCTTATTAACCAACTAGAAAAAGGGACCGCTTGTGTTATTTTAAAAAGATTCGATTTGATTGGAGTTTATTTATAACTTTTTCTAAACTTTATACATTAAGGGTTATTAATAGCCATGTACGTACACAAAAACTATATAACGCTTTCTCATATGATTTGAACCATTATCATTTGACATGTTTTATTTTAATTCAATGTGTTTCATCGCTTTATTTTGACTATCTATTAGTCTCCAGCTTATACGTAGGTCAAGTATCTCATAGAGTAAAATACGAAAATCGTCCCTGAGGTTTGGGCACTTTAGCCCGTTAAGAATTTTTTGTAACTGGACCCCTAACGTTTCATTTTTGTCGTCATTTTCATCCAAATCATTAACTCAGTTAAAATACTTTGTTAACTCAAGGGCTTTTTTGTCTTTTTGTATACTTAAATGAGGGGTGTTTTGGACATTTTGTATTGTTTTTTCAATTTTAATTAAAAAGCCAAAATTATAACTTGTCTCGTGTACAAGCCCATAAACCCTAAATCGCACCTTTATAAGGTCTAGTTAACAATTTGAAAGTTATAACTCGTCCCCTTTATAAGGTTATGGTTAACAAGTTGAAAATGTATCGATCTTCGTATGATCTGAAAACTAGAAATTATGTTTGCAATCAATCAAAAACAGTATTTACTGTAAAATGAAAAAAAAGAGTTATTAAACACTAACAGAAGCTCAAGACATAAGACTATCTAACTAATCGGAGTTGTAATCAATTCCTTCTTTGTACTTTATGTAATTACACTCAAGATTGGCTAAGAAGGTGTTCATACAGTCAAGCAGTGGGTTACCGACTAGCGATTAATGAGATTTGATAAAACATTTTGACCGATTACCAATTTGAGGTCCGACTAAATGAAATTTAGTCGTCAACATTCAATTACCCAACAGGTGATTAATCCTGATTTTTACTAACACTGCGTATAGTTAATATGAACTCTTGAATAAGCATATAAATTGCATATGCATTTATGCCACACAGATCATGTTGATTGAATTAGCAAAGAGTTCATTATGCTTCTACTATAGTGTTCAATTCAACAAGTCAATCGGTGGCATTAATTAATAAAATGAATGGTTGAGAAAGTTACAACATAACAATAAACCCCTAATTGAAAAAAAAAACCTGATGTGAAACCCTTAAAATCAAACAAAATCAACAACCGTAAGAATCAAACTTACCTTAAATCACAATTACCAGTAAAGTGAAACTGACACAAAATGACGTAAGGGTCGATATATTCAACGGTGCAAGTTAATCAGACATGAAATTAACATAACTTCGAGAGTAAGAGCATACCTGAACGTATTGGAAAATTAATATAATTTTGAGAGTAAGAGCATACCTGAAAGGTACGCTCAGTGACGGTTTTGGCATTTTACTTCTTAGCCAACAATTGAGACCAAAACCTTAATTTCCTAAAATTTAGTAACAAAATCGTAATCTTATCTTATCCCTTAAACCATCTTGAATAATTACTGTGTAAAATAATTAAATAAGTGAAGTATTACATGTCGATATTGTCATATTGATGGAAGTTACGATGATTATATTATACTAAATTCTAAATCCTAATTTAAAAAAGAAAGTATTTCGTAATTTTCTGAATTTATTTTCTTTCTAATTTGGGGTTTTAATTAGGTAAATCTTATCAGAAATCGTGTTCATTGGCATATAGCATGCTTACGTGGCCAATTTCCGTTAATTATTGTGGATAATGTGTTACAGGTCAGAAAAGTGGATGGTCGTTTTCGTCCTTTGCCGATTTTCACATTTATTATTTTTATTTCTTGTTGCATAAAAATGTGTAAGCATACACCCAAATTACCGACACCAAATACTTATACTTTTAGATTAAGATTTTTTTTTAATTTTAATTGTAAGTGTAAGTGGGGATAAAATATCTTAACTTTTCGGATTTATTTATAATTTTTAATTAAAATAAGGACAATAAATTTGTAACTGTCTAATCAATATTACCGACATGACATGCTATTTTTTTAACGGCAAATTTGGATCACTGACGGACCACTGGAGTATCATTGTGCCATCAGCGGAACCATCCGATCATATCCATCCCCACTAGACATAATGCCTTTACACCAATTCAAGAGGAAACCCAATAAATGTGAGAAAAACCCCTTTTGTGGGAATCGAACCAAGGACCTATTGGTCCTAAAACCTTATCCACCCCTAAGATATCACTAGGCTATAAAGCCATGGGCCGACATGCTACTATGACAACTTCTAGATCAATTACTATGTAGATAACATTACAGGGTGTGTTACACAAATATATTAAACTTATATTTGAGGAGTTATGCCATCATGTGAACGGTTTGACTAATAAATATCGAGGTCAAAGGATGGCTTGTGAAGTTCACGACCATTGAACGGATATTAATAATGAATTAAATTAAAATATAAGTGTTTTTTTTATTTTGAGTTAATTATTGTTTTCATCCATGTGGTTTGTTAAAAATCACTATTTCAGTCTATTAGTTTAAAAATTGCGATTTCAGTCCCTGTGGTTTCACTTTCGTAACCATTTCAGTCCCTTGGGTTTCACTTTCGTAACCACTTCAATCCATTTATTTTGTAAGTACAGGGACTGCAATGGTTGCGAGGTGGACTGAAATGGTTACGAAAGTGAAATCACATGGAAATTTTTAAAGAGTAAATTGCACAAAACATCCTTTATGTTTCCTCAAACTTGCAGGTTCCAGCCTTAATGTTTAAAACTTGCCAAAAACAACCTTTACGTTTATCTTTGTTGCCGGTTCAGTCCTTTCTGACTAACCCAAGTTAATTATCCTAGTTTAATTCCCTCACATGCCTAACATGTGAGGGTATATTTGTCATTTTAGGTTTGTTTTTTTTACAAAAACCCTTCTCTTCTCTACTCACACACAAACACACACAGACCATTCATCTCTTTCTCTTCCTTCATCTACCACCACCACCACACACCGCCACACCTCATCTACCACCGTCCACCTGCCACCACCACAACCAACAACCACCGTCAAGCACCACCGCCCCCTGTCTCCTGCCGCGAAGCCAAGCACCACCGCAAACCCTAGCCCCCACTCCAAGAATCCACCCCCGTCGCAACCACCACCACCGCCTTCGTCGTTCCACCACCGCCAAGAACATCAAAACCCACCACCGCCGTCGTCATTCGATTTGAGGGTTTTGTTTGAAGATGAAGAACATCAAACCCACCACCGCCGATCTCTCTCTTCTTTTACTCTCTCTCTCTCTCTTCTTTCCCTCTTATGCAGGTCTGTGGAGGTGGTGGCGGAGATGTGGGGGTGGAGGTGGTAGTGGAGATGAAGAACATCAAACCCACCACCGCCGTCGTCGTTCGATTTGGGGGTTTTGTTTGAAGATGAAGAACATCAAACCCACCACCGCCATCACACCACCGCCATCAAAACCCACCACCGTCGTCGTCTCTTGCCGCTCCCTCTCTCTCTTTCTACGGTCTCTCTCCCTCTCTCTCTCACCGATCTCTCTCTCTTCTTTCTCTCTCTCTCTACGATCTCTCTCACTTCTTTCTCTCTCTCTCTACGGTGGTGATGTATCAGGTGGCGGTGGTGGTGGTGGCAGTTGAAGATGATGGTGGCGGAGTTATTTGGGGGTTTTGGGGTTTTGTCGGATGTGGAGGTGGTGGCAGAGGAGGTGGTGTCGGAGGTGGAGGTGGTGGCCTCTAGCCGCTTGTTTTGATGACGACGACAACTAGGGTTCTGATGGTGGCATGTTGGTTGGTGGTTCAGATGGTGATGGGTTTTTCTGGGTTGAAGATGGTGGTCGGTCCGCTTGGCTGTTGGTTCAAATATGGGTTCAATACATTGTAGTGGAGATTACGGGATAAGTCATCGAAGGAGGTTGTGTACAGGTCGGTGAACAACGGGTTTTTAGTTTTTATGATGTGTTTTTTTGTGGGTTTTATAAGAAGAGGAAACAAAATGACGAATATACCCTCACATGTTAGGCATGTGAGGGAAATAAACTGAGATAATTAACTTGGTTAGTAATAAAGGACTGAACCGGCAACAAAAATAAACGTAAAGGTTGTTTTTGGCAAGTTTTAAACATTAAGGCTGGAACCTGCAAGTTTTAGAAAACATAAAGGACTTTTTGTGCAATTTAGTCATTTTTAAACTAATGGACTGAAATAGTGATTTTTAATAAACTACATGGATGAAAATAGTAATTAACTCTTTTATTTTTATTTTATTACGGACAAACACACTCTCTCTCACACTCTCTACATCTATATTACTTCTAAGCTCATCACTTTTTAACAGCAAATTAACATACTTCTAAATACTCTAAATCTAAAATAATTTAAACTCTCCACCTCTTTAATGATGGGAAACGTGTTACCCAAACATAATGTCCACTTGAGGACAAAAATCACCATGCCTACCTTATGCATGATTTGAATTCATCACCAATTGGTCGTAAACACACCACTTTAGCACCTAGATGTACCCTAGAGACATCAAATTCAAGGTGTAAGGCGATTTAAAAAAACCAAGCTTTTTATGATGGTATACAATAAGGAATCTAGCCACGTCAGTTTCGGCCTGCTCTTCTTCTACCTTCCACAATAATCCTTCCCAAGGTTTTAATTATGTTCGTTACTTGTTTCCTTCTAACATGCTCAAACCATCTCGACATCTTCTCCCTTATCTTATCCGATACACTAGCCACCCCTAATCTTCGTTAAAAAAAACCTCATTTCATATCATGTCCAATCTTGTTTTCCCATACATCCATCTCAACATCCTCATCTCTGTTATCTCCGGCTTATGCACACGTGTCTTCTTGGCGGCCCAGCAATCTGATCTATATAGCATAGCAGGTCTAACTGCAACCGTATAAAAATTTCCCCATAATTATTTGGGAACCTCTTGTCGTACAATATCCTAGTGGTTGCTTTGCACATACGCTATCCAACCTGGACACGATGGGTAACGTCGCTATCAATCTCCCAGTCCCCTTTGTACAAACAATCATAAGTACTTGAACTTAGTTGCTTGCGGGACCATTTGTCCCTCAATGGTGATCGTAGTGTCCTCACCGCTTGTACCATTAAAATCACCGTATAGGTACTCAGTATTAGATCGACCAATCATTAAACATGTGCTCTCTTAAGCTGCTCGCAACTCCTCTAACCTCGCATCCATACACTTTTCACTATTTGCGAACACAATATCATCACAGCAAAAAGCAAACACCCACGGAACTGTCTCTCGAATCGACTTTGACAACTCATCCAAGACATTTGTAAAACGAAACAAACTTTACGTAGACCCTTGGTGGAGTCCTACCTCCACAACGAAGAAATGGTATCCCTTACAGGTGCACGAACACCAGTTAAGGTCATAACACACACATCCATAACTATGTTTATATACTTTCTAGGAATCCATCTGTCCTCTAAACTATCCTAACGCAGTCTATGTGGCATGCTATCGTGTGTCTTGTCAAGGTCAATAAACACCATATGTAGATCTTCCTTTTTCTCCGTATACTTTTCCATTAATCTCCTCAAAATGTCTCATATTGCTCAAAGCAAAAATAATAACAATAATAAACTCTCAATAAATTTCCATTTTATAAAATGACCAAGCCCACAATATCATGTTCTACCTGGTCTAGCGGCTTGCAGAGTTGCTGGTTCAATAGAAAAGTAAAAAAAAAAACATACAAACAAACAAACGGGTTAACCCAATGTAGATCCAGCTCATGCTAACCAAACCTTTTAAAACCATCATAGTATTTATCTGAACATAATGTAGAACACATCAAATATATAATAAGTCAACAAGCCAATGAATCTTTTTCAATATTGAACAAATGGAGAGCTTTATGGGCCACAATTTAACAAGGAAATGAAGTATAAATTGGCATGATCTATTATTAACTTGACAGTATGTATCCTACACCCTATGAAGCACGGGGACGCCCAGAAGCATGGAGTACCCGTATCTTTGCCATACCCGTATCTTGGATTTTTGAGTTTTGCTGTTCCACGTACCCGTATCGTCCCCGTACCACAGTCCCGTACCTGTTCCCGTGCTACATAGGCTACACCAATACCATCTTTGGAAAAGATAACAAGACTATTCAAATCTGATGGTAAATAGAGATGATGTTAAAGGAAACATACATCAAGACTGTAACACCTTATATCCCAAATATAATTGTAAACAAGAAAACAACTGGAAAAAAAAACATAGAAAATCTCCAACATTTAGTTCATAAAGGAATGTCTAGCATCTCAACTCAACAACCCATCACAGCACAATTATAAACAAAACCGCCCGAACGCTTTCTACCAATCAAGTTCCATTGAGGCGGATTCTCATCGGGTACCCAAGAATTCAACTCGATCATTCCCCCGTATGAAACCCGTGGTCCAGCAATAACAATAAGCTGATCACCACAAGCCCGAAACGCAAGCCCCCATCCGTTCATTGAGCCTGCTCTTTCAGGCAGTCCGCCCAGTCTGACCCAAATGTTTCGACCCTTATCATATTTTCTCACTTCTTGTTCTTCATAATACGCTGCGTATAACTCATTCTTCACGACTGCTAATAAAGGCGGCGCTTTAGCGGTTGCAGGTGCATCTTGACCACCAGTCAACGTTGGAAACATATTTGGAATCTCGGTCCAGTTACCCGTTTCAAAATCGTAAACTTCCCCGCAAGTCAGCTCGTTGTTATTTTCTTCACCTATTCCACCGATAACGTAAAATTTAGATTCCATAAATATCCCTGAACACATTTTTCTTGGTTTATGCATGTCGGGCTAGCGTTACCCAAGTCCCAGTTTCTGTATTGTAAAGCTCGGCCGAACTCAAGATGTTGCCAGATGGACCGCACCCACCGGCTACAATGGCTAACACGCCAAGACTTGCGGACCCGAATAGATATCTAGGTGTATTGGTCTTTGAACCCGGTGACCATGAGTTAGTTAAGATGCTATATTTATACACTACGTGTGTGTCTATTTCTTTACCGAACACCAGCAGCTCTGTACCGACAGCTAAAGATTCTTTATCGGAACACATAAAGCATTCGTTGCAGTCCATAGTAGGCAGGCGCATCCACCTGCGGCGGATCGGGTCAAACGCCTCCCATTCAAAAAGGTTACACGAGAAATAAACCCAATGTTCTACAATACCCATCAGTCTTCTTAACCTATAAAGCTCACCACCACGAATTAAGGACCGGAAAGTGCGGTTCAGTGAAGCGATTGAACCGTAATCGGACCTTGAGCTGCGCAAAAGGCAGTTAATCGAGAGGTCGCGGCCTAAGTGGTTGATTAATGAGCTAGGATCTGATTGGCCTGACTGATTTTGGTTATCTGATTGATCAGTTTCGGAAAGTGAAATGACTAAATCTCCCATTTGTGTATGATTTTCAGACGGGGTTAACGAACTTTTGGATCCGTCTGTTTCTTCACCATCAAGATAACCTTTTTCTTTTGAAACTCCGGTTACACAGACGGCGTTATACGCCCATTTGCATTCTTGTTCGCAGGCACTTGGTAGATCCCTTGAGACAAGAAAAGCAGGACCCTCTAACATGATTCCTATATGAAACAATTATACATGTTTTGTCAAACGAATCGAATTTATGAAGGAAAAAAAAGATTGTTTAAAGAATGTTTACGTATGCAAAGTAAACGAATCTCTAACGCGCAGAATAAAGAACACCATGACGAACATAATACCAACTTTGGAATCTTGTTAATAAGTGCTAGATGTTAGGTAATATACATGGAAATCATCATCAGTTTATACCATAAGTAAAGATACACATAACAGATAGATGCATACGACATCATCATCATCATACTCGGTAAATCCCACCAATAGCAAAGCTAAGATAGGGTCTGAGGAGGGTAAGATGTAGACAGCCTTACCTCTATCCCTTAGGAATAGAGAGGCTGCTTCTAGTGAGACCCCCGACTCGATAGATAGATGCATATGATGAATCGACTATCTATTTGTAGCGATGTAAAACACTACACTAATTTTGATATGCCCTAAAACATTATTAAATAGGTTAAATGCCAGTTTTGGATCAAGATTATCAAGATCGGCAACAAAAATAAATCCAATTCGACTGAAATTAACGGTCTAACCCGATTAAGAAAAATGAATCCAAATTCTCGAAGAAAGAAGTGACATTTATGATATTCGAAACTTCGGGATACATCAGCCATAGAAACAAAATACTACATCTTTAAATTCAACCAAACATGAAAAAGATTATAAAGTTAAAATCTTTAATCTATCCAAACCCGAAATCACAATCCAAATTACAAAACATCCAACAAATGGACTCAAATTGACATAAGTTATCTTAAAAAACATAACAAAAATGAAAGGACAGCTTGCAGAAAGCCCTAAACTGTAACTCCCAAACTAAAATTTTCTTGATTTTTTTCAAAAATGAGTTTCTGTAATACAAACTAGTAATTAACTAATGATCTTTCTATTTTTGATAGATTCATTCATAAAACAAACTTATTGATTATAATCTAAAAAGGATGAACATACACTCTGATTTTATAACTACAATATTTTTTTTTATAATCTTAAAAGGATGAACATACACTCTGATTATAATCTAAAAGGATGAACATACACTCCAAACATGCATGCAAGACATCAAGCAGCATAATTTACATCAAATATATCAGCAGAAATCCCTAAACTAAAGATCCCACATTGGTTTATTCTTAATTTAATCATAAGAAATTAATCTTGCAACAAATTACTAAAAGCAACTAATCTTGCAATCCAATTAAACACGAACACAAGGTATATTCAAGAAACATCAAAAGAGCCAGCAAAAAATCAGATTTTTATTAGTAATCAAAATCAACAAAGCAATTTCACTTATATTTATGGGTTTTACCCAATCAATCAAACAAAACCTAAGATCATTCATAATTAAAAAAAACAGACAAGAATAATAATAAAAAAAAGAAAAGAAAGCTTACAAATTGTCTCAGTGAATAGAGCTAATTTGAGATGTCTTGATTGTATATACACAGATAGATACATATCTATATATATATACACACACACTGGTATGAAATTCAGCAGGAAAAAATGAACTTTAATACTTCTTTTCTCCGGTTTCTATATTCCCTTTTCCGGAACTTAGGCCTCTTGAGCCCTGGCTCCTCACAGTTTTGATTCACCTTTTCTGTAAATACAAATATTATTTTGAAAGTATATTTTTAGTTTCCTGTAATTTTTCATTTTTGTGTGGGTTTGAGGGGTGGGAGTATTTATAATAAATATAATAAAAGGTAAAGGTTGAATAAATTAGAAGTGGACAAATAGGAGATGTGGCCTTGGACGCCATGTGTATGGCTTCTTTAAATATTATTTTATTGTATTTGGATTCTGGTTGTAAATAAATAACGGTTGTTAAAAAAATATGTGAAGATGCTATACTTTGTGAGAATAAGTACTTTAAATTAGTTCATAGACTATAGATGTGAAGAAGTATTGTGTGTTTAAAAATTTAGATTACATCTTTAAATATAAGAAATAAGTATTTGGTGAAAAGAATTGGTACTTTATTAATGTTGTTAAATATTTAAATAAGATGAAATAACCATATTATCTTTTTTATTAAAGAAAAAAAAACAAAACAAAAAACGCTGAACTCATATCTCATAATCATTTAATTTTTTCTTAATCTCACGATAACTCATAATCACTTATTCTTTTTCTTAATCTCATGAAAACATGACAAGAATTTTTTTGGCAAACCATCGCCGCACTCCTTATCCCAACTAGTCATCTACCTTCGATAAACAACATCAACCGTTGATGTTGATCGAAATGCATTCATAAAGAAGATAGAAAACTTTAAAATCAATTTAAAGGAGACTTGGTTTACAAAGATGGTAATTGTTGCACAAGAATGATGGTTTCTTACTTACCGAGTGTGGATATGTATGTTCCTAGCCATGGACAAACATGACATGAAGGATGATTTGAGTCTATTTACCGGTAAAATAGAAGAAAGGAAGATGAGACAGATTATTATTTTAACTTTTATTTATTTTAAATAAAAATATATTTTTGTATTTTTTTCCCTTTTATTTTGACACATTTTAGTTCTCCCATGTCAAATGCGAATTTTGCCACAAAGTGGAAAATTATTTAGGACAACGATGTATTTTCATATGTTTAGGGTGATAGAAATCCAAATTGGATACATATATTGTAACTCGGTAAATTTATGATTATTATTTTTTCGTCTATATCACCTTTTTTAAGTTATAACTTTTTATCAAGACTACACATTTACTAGTTTCATGCGCTTTCACGCCCCTTCCACATAGCATGAGGTCCACAAACACTTCACAACCACGCCTGTAAAACCTCTCACAATGAGCCCACTCAAGCCATTTCACGCCCCCTTGCAGAGTTTCACACCCAGCTTGGTGATGTGGTATACGAGGCGTGAAACCACTACACATAGCCTTAACATTGACAAGATACAAAGTTTCAAAAATTTTAGCCCAAAGTTATGTATATCCTCTGGTTAAATTAATTGCCAAAAAGTATGAAGTTTTTTATTTTTTATTTTAATATATAACATATTATTCCTGCATAGACGTACTTTTATAGTTAACAATTAATAACTTTCTCTTATAGACTATTAAATATGTATACCTTCAAGAACGTAAATTCATGATAATTTAAAAAATAGTTACTAAAGATAATATCAAGAAGCATTGGATATACTTGATCGGCAAAATGCAATGATATTTCAGCCATTTGATCTGAAACTATATTCTTGTCATGTTGGTTAATTAGCTTGTTGTGTTACCAACTGATCATACAGTATATAATGAGTGAGTAAATATATATCTAATAGCATATGCTACTTGCATCTTTTAGTGTATGCATATAGTATGTAATATATGATACGTTTATATGTTCAACTAGATTGATAAAATACACGCCAATGACCTTTAAAAAGTTTTGTGGCGGGTAATAATTATAATATAAAAATAATTGATAACTTAAAGAGGGTGAAAACTTTTCATATAAAAGCATAATATATCATATAAAAACAAAAAGATGTCCCTTTTTATGAGTATTTAGTTGGTAGCCTTTATAGGTCATTAGTGAAATAGGAATATATGTCATAGCACTTGGTGGCTTAGAGTGAGCACCATGTATTAGGCCACTCCTTTATGATATCATCACCGTATCACATTCCCTCCATTCATTATTCTCACACAATTGTGACTTTAAGGTACAAGGCATAAACTATGCAACCTGTCGTCTTCTTCTAGCAGCAAAATGCTAACAATAGCACTACTAGAAAAATGGTAATTTTGTAGAAAAAATGATTGTGAAATTAGCGACCAATGTATGACCTATTTAAGGGCTTAACCGGATATCAATGTAGCTAGATGAACATAACTGGCCCTCATTTTTTATGGCAACTCTTGCTCCTACTCTATTACACCAACAATCCTAAGTTAATCGCCTATGTCCATATTTGAATCTGAGGCATCTCCTTTAAGAGACAATGCCTCTACCAAGTGGGCTAGCCCCACATTGGCAATCGGCCCAATTAATCATCAATAACCCTAGTTGACTTTGAATGAGGAACACCTTTATACCGCCATGTACAAGCAGTTTGGTATTATATATATGTGGACACAATTTTTTCAGAGCCAATTTCATTTTTGATAGCTGCAAAAACCACATGAAGCATTCGTACGCACTACATTGATGATTCAATGACATAGCTGGGTATGCGGTTGTGTCACTACTAGAAAATTGGTCAATTTCCTACGGAAAAAAAAACCGTCGCAAATTCTAACACATTTTTCAAAGCCTTTATGACGGAAATATGTGCAGGAAACTACAGTTCTCACTTCTGACATATTATTAATCCCAAACGCTACTATATCTATACTATAAGGATAATAAGGTAATTTTACATAATTTAAGACTTTAAGAATTACAAGTTTTAAAACATATTTTTAACTTTTATACCAGCTGGCCCCACGATATTAAATGAGCATAACTTTTCATACGTTAATTTTGTTTTAAAGAAATTACACTGTAAACACCAGCATTTTATTCTTCTTTAATTTAAGTACGATAATGTTATAGCATTTATTATTAAAAAAATAACATGTTACGTAACTATTGATTTCTTTGTTTCTCACCTCATCATACGGGCAACCATCCAGTATACATATTTGTATCAGCTTTGGGCTATCAATTTCCATAATCATTTCATGGCAACCATAATACAGATCTTAGTTACTAATAAAGATTCATTATGAGCGGTCACTTTCTCAATTCATAAAGAATCAGCTTTGGTGAAAATAGCTAAGTGAATGGAGAGGGTATCTAATGCAACATCCCACTAAAAGATTAGTAATGGAGCATATTATTTCACCATTACTAGTTTACTATATGAATTTAGGAAGTATATATAATGGAGCATATTTCACGAATCGACATGATTAAACGACAAGAAGAAGGGAAACCTCACTTTATCACACAAGCATTGTGTCACGCTACAGTTCTTCATTTCTTTTAATTCAATATCTTATTAATCTATATACACACTTTTGTTGATTGGACTTTATGCCTAATTATTGAGACATTGTTGGTGTTATTTGGTTTATGTTTGTAGTGCGATTTGCGACTAGACATTTGTTTGTTGACGTTTAGACTTTTCGTGTCAAACGTATGTCATGACACATTATGAATAAATGTATTCTAGTATTTCTCTTGTATTGATGTGTTATGATATATATATATATATATATATATATATATATATATATATATATATATATATGATCGTTGCATTCACGTGATTCCACTTTTTCATTGGTGTGTTAGTTAAATTATTCACTTCAAGTGATAGGTATAGGACAAATGGTTCGACTATGGTGGTTAGCGATCCGAAGCCGAATAACGCCACAACTAGATATTCATTCTAAACAACCAATTTAACTTTGCAAAACAAAAACTTAACTCTAAACGATCCTTTTCAATGAAACCAAGAACTGATGAGCACTCGATTAGGGTTTTAACAAAAGCAAACCGTTTATGTAACTTGAATAAACAATTGAATCCAAATAATTTAAGAGATTAACAAAATTTAACCTGAACCATAAGGTAAAATATGATCAAAACGTCAACTTACACAAATCATTCACCCAGAGATGAGATAAACACTGGTGATTTAATTAGCCTTGTATATAGGTGGCTTGTACACTAATTTGGACGCTATATTGCTTTCAGCGTACCACACGCAAAAAGGCGTATGGTACGGTCTTCTTTTGATCCCTTTAGTATATTATTGTTGTCAATTCCATTTTTGTATGGTACTTGGACTCGTATATTGTGGGCTGTTCCATCTCGTTTCCAACCCAGCAAAATCCATTTACCCGTCCGGTGGACGGGAACATCAACGTCACAATGTAAGCACTAAATCAATTCAGATTCGCAAGTAAAACCATTTTGCTTTAATTATATTGGCAAATCGTAAAGTTTATAGGCCTGTGTTTCTAATTCAAATAGAACCATAAAATAAAAGTGAAAACAAAAACTGATCTACTACCCACCCACCCGCGAAATAACGAACTCAAATTCAAATCAATATGAGCAAGGAATAATGCATAGATAACACTTACAGCAATATAGCTACATGATTTTACAATAAAACCAAAACAATTATCTCTCCACCATCATTGCTTGTGTTTGCTTAACAGCCTTAAAAACCTCAAAAAGAACATTAGCAGTGCAGATATTTGGGGGTGGGGTATTTGTAAGCAGCTTTTCCCTTTAATTTAGCATATGGTCAGAAATGAAATGAGAAAACTTACAAAGACAAGCAACCCTAGGGTTACCAGGCTGTACAATATTGAGGCAATCGGCCAATTTCCCTGTTGTATGTGTCAGCTTGATCCACACCTACGTTGGGGTCTGTTGACCCGACGAACCAACATTAAGAAATTTAAACTCACCTTGCTAAGATCAGAGGAAGAAGTAAAGTTTCTCAGTTCACACCCTAGATCAAACAACACCAAAATTCGATGCTGCCTTCTAATATTAACAAACGGCAACCTGCGAATACAAATTGAAGAGGATAGATACTTTGTATCGAACCGAACGCCATCAACACCGAACGAATAGATACATCGTATCGGTCCGAGCCGAAGGATCGCCCGATATCGAAGGAATCTTTGTAACTAACTTTGGGCCCCACACATTTAATACTAAGACAGCGATTGGTCCGGGTCCAACAAACTTTGCCACGTCAGACTACTCCAGAAAAGGGGTAACGTCCAATCTCTTTCTCTTCTCCATTTCCGCTCTAATCACTCTCTCCCAAATACTTATTCTCACGCCCGAGCTTGGTCACAGAGAGGCCTCCCTCCCTGTGACGAGGCTAACGGTGTGTTTTCCTTAATTTGTGCAAGACTTTCACACCCTATCTCTGAGACTCTTCTATCCAGACTGAAGCAGGTCAGTTCTTGAGTCTTCAGTGGCGCCATCCCTTCGAATCCATTAATATTTCCTCTTCCGTAGCAATTCCTTCCATTTTCTCTTCTCAAATGGCTTCTAGTTTCCCATCTTACGAAGACATTGCATCTGGAAATACACCTCAGTCATCTGTATCAACAATAGTTACTGAGGCTATAACTGCACAGAACATTCAGACAGCACCATTAGCTGTCAGTTCTGTTGTTTCTTCGACAGTTCCCCCATCCGTCACCTTCACCACCTTAGAGTTTGATGATGCTTTCATACATCGCAACTTGGAGCTTCTTAGGCAGCTCAAGCAACAACAGCAACGAGACGAGATGCTCCAGACCTTACGGTCAAACTTATTCGGAAACGCTCTTCAAGGGACTATGGCTATGCCAACAGGGATTTTCTCCTCCGGATCCTTGGTAAGTTCTACTCCTATCATGAGCTCCATTCCAATATCTGTAATTCAGAGTTTCACTCCTCCGAATCAATTCGCCCATAACAACCTAAATGGTTCGTTTCTCCAGGATTCCTTGGGTATCAACCCACAGGATCAGGAACTTGTCATGCCTTATCGTCCCGTCTCCATGTCCTCACAGTCGAAGTTCACTCCGAGAATAGCTAATGCTGCGTTACCTTCGAAACTCAAAATGCCACCAACTTTAAAAAGTTACGATGGAACAACTGACCCGGATGACCACATGTTTTCCTTCGCCGGTGCAGCAAAAGTCAAGCAATGGCCAATGCCAGCATGGTGCCACATGTTCGCGCAAACACTCACCGGCTCAGCTAGAGTTTGGTTTGATGGCCTACCAGAGGGCTCGATCGATCACTTCGAAGACTTTCGTTGTTTATTCGTCCAAAACTTTTGTCAACAGCGGCGCTGCTTGAAGGACATAACGGAGGTCCATCACATCAAACAGCGCGATGGAGAATCAGTCGAGGATTTCCTCGATCGATTTAACAAAGAGAGCATGCAGACCAGTGGTGCGATAGATCAGTTGCGGGTATCTGGATTCTGTCATGGTGTGCGAAAAAATCAGTTGGTCGAGAAACTCCATGAGGATCTCTCAAAAACAATGGAAGTCCTCATGGAACGTGCACGAGCATTTGTGCGGGGGAAAAGCGCATGCGGGCAACCAAACGACACGACATCCAGAAACGCGAAAGCTCTGAAGTTAAAACATGTGTATAAGTATAATTAAAAATGGATATTAAACCGGGTTAGACACACAGTCCAGCGGTGGACTGTGTGCAAATACAATATGCACGTCCCGAGTTCGAATCGCACACGTACCGACTTTCAGAATTAAGAAATTCCCCACCATAAGATCGCAGCCAAAATTGGAACAGAAATAGAAACCCATACCATAAGCCGGATCGTAACATCAGCCGAAGTAGTAACGTTCGTTTCAACACGTACTCCGAGCTTTCCAAATCTCCAAGTGAGATCTTGAGTACAGAGAATACTCGATTCCCTACGCCAGCAAAACAGCGACCGACAACAGATAAAAACTCCAAAAAATATTGTGAGTATCACCGAGACAAGGGGCATACAACGGACGAATGTTGGGCTTTAAAGTAAGAAATCGAGCGGCCGTCCGCTCCGGAAAGCTATCCCATTTAGTAAAAGAAGTAAAAGAAGGCAAGAAAACGCCTACAGCCAATCCAAATCCGAATACCGAACCAAACATCAACATGATCCGGTCCGTAGAATACCGAGGCACAAAGAGACCCAGCTAGTGCATGGCAGAATGGATGTGCCAACCAACCAATTTCCCAGCGATAAACCCGAAAGACGCCCGAGATGGACCCATAGTCATTTCAGCAGTCATAGTCGGGCATCACGTACGAAGAGTATATGTCGACGGAGGTTGCGCTTTTGAAATCATGTACATGCAATGTTTCCAACAACTCGCAGAGCAAATTAAGCTCAAACTTATCAAGGTAGCTACGCCTTTGGTAAGCTTCTTCGGAGAAATTGTTCAACCCCTAAAGCAGATAACATTACCAGTAACATTTCAAGACGGCGAAAGGTTTCGAACAGTCCAGTTAACGTTCGTGGTGGTAGGGTCTAAATCTACCCACAACGTCATACTCGGACGACCAGGGATGCGAGCCCTGGGTGCGGTGAGCTCCACCATACACGGAGCAATTAAATTCCCAACAGAGTCAGGAGTAGCCACAATATTTACTGAGTCAGTGCAATGCGTTGTAGAAGTCCGGCAAGATACTAATGTTAAACCAAAAGCCTCCGGACCCCCCCACTGAACTTTAGTCAATCAACCCAGAATTCCCAGAACAACAAATCGCCATCGGAGCACAACTACCAAAACGCGCCAAAAAACTTCTGTGGAACTTGCTAACCAGCTCAATCGACGTATTCGCTTGGCAGCACTCAGATATGAAGGCCGTGCCAAGGTCGCTAGCGCAGCACCGTTTAAATGTGAAGGATTCGGTAAAACCAATAGCACAAAGAAAGAGACACATGGCGCCGGATCGAGCAAAGGCAATTACGCAGGACGTACAAAATTTATAAGACGCTGGCATCATTCGAGAAGTACGATACCAAACTTTGGTTTCTAATCCAGTGATGGTTAAAAAGAAGGATAGCTCCTGGCGAATGTGTATTGACTTCACCAATTTAAACAACGCTTGTCCCAAAGATTGTTATCCACTCCCTGAAATCGATGAAAAGATCGATTCAGTAGCAACCTTCCGTTTAAAGTGTCTCCTAGACGCGTACAAGGGGTACCATCAGATACAGATGGCGGTAGAGGACGAAGACAAAACTGCATTCGTTACAAATGAGGGAGTGTATTGCTTCACTAAAATGCCTTTCGGCTTAAAAAACGCAGGAGCAACTTATCAGCGCTTAATGAACAAAGCTTTCAAAGAACAAATTGAACGAAATCTGGAGGTTTATGTCGACGATATTGTAATAAAAAGTGACTCCGAAGAAGCCATGCTAAAAGACATCCACGAAACCTTCACCAGGTTATGAAGCATCAACATGAAATTGAATCCAAAAAAGTGTACGTTCGGTGTAGAAGAAGGAAAGTTCTTAGGAGTCATGGTCGGATCAAACGCCCTACGTGCCAATCAGACAAAGTCGACGCTGTGCTCACAATGAAACCCCCCTCATCAGTAAAAGAAATTCAGTCTTTAAACGGCCGATTGGCAGCACTACATCGTTTTTTATCAAAGGCTGCGGATAAATCCCTCCCGTTCATGAATGTCCTCCGACGAAGCTTCAAAACTGATTTCAAATGGTCCCCTGAAGCTGCTCAAGCTTTCGAAAAATTGAAAGTATGTTTAAGTTCATTACCAGCCCTTACGGTCCCAAAAGAAAAGGAAGTTCTCACAGTATATTTGGCTGCATCACAAGGCGCCATTAGCGCCGTATTAGTGGCACACCGAACTGGATCGCAAATCCCAATTTATTACGTCAGCCGAACTTTGCGCGATTACGAGGTGAGATATTCCAACCTGGAAAAATTGGCGCTTGCGCTCACACACGCCTCCTGAAGATTATAGAGATATTTCCAGGCCCATCCAATCGAAGTAAGAACCGATCAGCGAATTCAGCATGTCCTGCGTAAACTAGAGGTATCGGGTCGAATGGCAAAATGGGCCATTGAGCTCGGAGCATTTGACATCACTTTCCGAACGAAAGGATCCCTAAAAGGGCAGGTGATTGCAGATTTCTTGGTAGAAATACCTGAAGATGAGGTCGTAGTTTCCGAGTCAAGCAAAGATAAGTCTTGGAAGTTATACACCGACGGAGCGTCAAATGCAGAGGGAGCCGGAGCACGGCTAATATTAACGGACCTAGAAGGATCCGACATCACTTATGCATTACGCCTTGAATTCAAAAGCTCTAACAATGAAGCTGAATATGAAGCACTGTTAGCAGGGCTCCGACTCGCAAATAAAGTCGGAGCACGAAAAATAATCGCCCACGTTGATTCCTTGATCGTCGCAAATTAAGTAAACGGAGAGTACGAAGCCAGAGAGCCTAATATGATGAAATATTTGGAACAAGTTAAAAAAGCAATAGAAGCATTCGATTCTTGCGAAATTCAACACGTACCATGAAGCAAAAACAAAAAAGCTGATGCCTTAAGCAAACTAGCTTCCGTGTCATTCAGTCACCTGGCAAAAGACGTCCGGATTGAGATCGTGAACGCGCCATCAATAAATCCTCCAGAAGCACTTCAAATCGAATCGCAAGCCGTCACGTGGATGACTCCTATCACAAATTACTTATTGCATGATATCCTCCCAAACGATAAATCCCAAGCTCGAAAAATTCGAATAAACTCTCTTCAATATCAAATACACGACGGGGCGTTATACCGAAAAACATTTCTCGGACCATTGTTATAATGTCTCGATCCTGAAGAAGCAAATTACGTTATACGGGAAATACACTATGGTATATGTGGAATCCATGCCGGACAAAAAATGGTAGTAGCAAAGATAAAGAACGCTGGTTATTATTGGCCTGGAATGCACGAGAGCGCCGTAAAAGAACTTCAGCAATGCGAAGAATGCCAGAGACATGCTCCAATCAGCCTTAGAGCAAAGAACGAAATGATTCCAGTCACGGCCGCCTGGCCTTTTCAGAAGTGGGGAGTTGATATCGTAGGGCCATTCCCAGCTCGAGCGGAAGTGCATAATACCTCTTGGTGGTTGTGGACTATTTCACAAAATGGGTCGAAGCAAGACCCTTCACGGTGATATCTGGATACAACGTAACTAGATTTGGGAACAAATTGTGTGTCGATAAGGCCTACCATTATACATCATCAGCGACAACGCCAAGCAATTCGCCAATGATCCGTTCAAACGGTGGTGCCAAAATCTAAAAATAATCCAAGTCTTTTCCTCAGTTACCCACCCACAAGGAAATGGGCAAGTGGGGCAAATCAATCGACGAATAGTAGATGGAATCAAACGAAGGCTTGGAACGGAAGGAAAAGGATGGGCAGATGAATTGCCAAACGTCTTATGGGCACACCGAACGATGCACAAAACCAGTAACGGAGAAACACCATTCAGCTTAACTTACGAACCGAAGCCGTAATACCAGCAGAAATTGGTCGCCCAAACCAGCGAATCAAGGATGAAGAACGAAACAACGAGGAGCTGCGGTCGAATCTTGACTTGTTCGAGGAACATAGACACATAGCAGCAATCAAAGAAGCTCGATACAAAGAAAAGTTGGAAAAATTTTACAACTCCCGAGCCAAGTTGTATAAATTCAAGAAGGAGACTATGTTTTCCGAAACAACAACGCCAGTCGGTCGGAACCCCATGGAAAGTTAGCACCAAATTGGGAGGGGCCGTACCGCATCAAACAAGCCAGTGAAAAGGGTTTCATATACCCTAGAAACCCTAGCAGGAGCTCTGATTCCAAGAACATGGAATGGAGTCCATTTATAGCGTTGCTTCATGTAGTTCCAGTTCCCACCACCGCCGCAAGGATCACTCTTTACTTATTTCCGTTGTACGTCGAGAGGGATTGCCTCGACACCACTTAGAATAAAAAATCTTTTATGTAAGGCTTCGGGAGGGTATGCCCCGAATGTCAAAAAGATTTGTATTTACTTTTATAGTATTAATAAAGTGATCGAATGTTTATTGGCGGTGACATATTTTCTCCTCTAAAAAACTGTTGTATACATCGTTAAAAAGTGCACTACGGGCCTCGACCCATGCCTCGTGCCGATCGATAAGATTCTTTAACCTAAAAAATTATTGACTAATAATGGAATGACTAAACAACCATTCTGCAAAGTTGTTTTAAAAAGCAACGAATAAGAAAGAAAAAGTCAATTACGGACGCGTGATGGGACTAAAGAAAATAAAAGCATGCACGAAACAGTCATTGAAAGAAAATATGACAAAATCAGAACCAGCAAGCAAGCATTTAAATGTTTTAAACAAAAATTACACTTTCAAAAAGGTGTCCAGATTACACAAATCCTAAGGATAATCTACGGTTCATCAACGACAATATCAATCTTGCTTAACTCTTGAAGAAGCGATAAAGGTTCGTTCCAAAGAGCTGCAACCTTAGAAAGGCAGGAAACCTTCAATTTATCGAAGGCTTCGGTAGCAGCATCTACAGCGTCCCCAGCGCACGGATCGTAGCCCGGCACTTCCACAATCGTCAGATTAGAAGTTTTAGCCGCACGAAACCCTTGCTTATACCCTCATTCACGCCATAAGCATTCACCGAATTGGTGAGATCACATCTGCCTTTGTTAGCTCCGGGCTTTGATGAACAAGACGAACCATCCAACGCGCTCCGTCATTAAGAAGCCATTGCTTCGTCAATAGCAGCTCAGAAGCAAGATTGTAAAGTCCTTGTACCTCGAGCTCATTTGAACCGTCGCTTCAGACAGTTGGGCTTTCATATTTTCATTAACCTTCAAAGCCCTGTTCCGCGACCTCTCCATCTCATCCTTGTCTAAAAAACCATAAATAATCAAGCAAGCGTTAGTAAAAGATAAAGCATTCACCACAACAAGAAAATAAGA
The DNA here is from genome assembly GCA_947069175.1 of Scalesia atractyloides. Taxonomy (NCBI): domain Eukaryota; kingdom Viridiplantae; phylum Streptophyta; class Magnoliopsida; order Asterales; family Asteraceae; genus Scalesia; species Scalesia atractyloides. The sequence continues at coordinate 7,886,436 of CAMTDV010000014.1, read as the reverse complement.
AGCAATCGAAAAGGATAAAAACCATTCTCTAGCTTCACAAAGTCGGCAAGCAGTCGATCATATGTTTTTTGCATCTCTGATCTATCGTTCATCCACTTGGACTCCATCTCAGAGTACTTCGACTCCTCCTCAGAAAGTTTCAAGCGAAGCACTTCAAGGTCCTGATTAGCTTTATCCCTAGCTTCGAAGGCAGCAAGGGCCGAAGCCTGAGACGATTTACTGAACTCTCGTGCCTCGAGAACCTGACCTTGTAGCTTAGCTATGGCGGCATCTTTGGCTGCAATCTTCTCTCTCACCTCTGGGCTCAACCCTCCTTGCCCTCGAAGCATAGGCACCTTCTTCTCCAGTTTCCTGCAATTGGACTCAGCCATAACCCAGAGACTATAGGCTTCGACCAGTAGAAAGTTCGATTGCGCTTGATTCATCAATAGAGCATTTCCAAGCTCAGGACCACTCATTTTCTATAATAAAAACGGTCGGCAGGAGTGGCAATATGAAACAACGACATTTTCGCCGACAAAGGATCCACAACCCTATCCCCTTCCGTAAACGACCATTTCGGAACAAACTTCTCAGAAGCTGCTTCAACGTCAACATCCATCGGATCAACCAAAACCTCCAAACCACCAACAACAAAGTTTGATTCAGCTTCGTACCATGAAGGAGAGAAAGAAGCACTATCCCCGCCCTCAAAATGCTGCGGACTCGGTCGAGAAGCTATAGAAGAAGTAAAGCCAGGAGTTTTCTTGCTCGGTGGGGGTAGGAATCGACTTCTGTGGAGACGAGGATCGAACAACATCCGCACCTTCGCATGCTATGAGTTTGGTATCAACGTTACCAAAAGAAAGAGGGCTGGAAGATTTGAAGGGTTGATCTCGAGGAGTCTTACCACCAGTTAAGTGAGCCGAAAGATTCTCAAGTAAACCACCGGATGCAGAAAAACCCGCCCTACCTTCGTCATTCAAAATCTTAACCGAATGAGAAATCGACCCTGACTTGGCTTTCTTGGAACCTTTCGATTGTTTATCTTCTTTTTCCGTGTCACGACGTCTCTTTAAAGAACCAAACGAAACATCCGCCGTATCCGCAACAGCATCACGATTAACCTCATCTTCGATGGACAAGTGTTCACTACCAACCAGAATCACCTTGCTAACCGAGTCGCTCTTCCTGGATCCAAGGACCTCGAGCGATTGCACTCCTTTCCCTTTATCACCAGCCGAAAGGGAATCCCTCCCAGCTTGCGGAACAGAACCCTCAGCTCCGGAAGCTCCTTGTTCAGTATTCGAGACAGGAGCACGGATGGGGTACACAAGATCAAGAGAAGGGGGACCCTGCTTCGTCCTAGTTGCAACAAATTCGAGCTCACCACGTCAAAAGACTTTAGCCGAAGAGCATCTTTCAAACCCATAGCTGCAAAAAAGTAAAAAAGGAAATTAATCGACATACAAAAAAAATCTATTTATGTATATAAACAAACAGGCAAATGAACACGGCAACTTATCATAAACAATTTGTGCTCATCTAAATACGTCCTACCCTATAGCATACTAACCCTTTCCATCCCATCGAAGCGTGGGATGATGATTCGGTTCGGGCCAAATTGTGCTTATCTTTCCCTAACAAGAAGGTGTTTCGGTAATTTCTGGATACGACCAGCTTCCTTAATTAAGGAAGCATAAAGAGTTTGATTATAATCAAAATCGTCAGGAAGATGACCAGGAAGCGTGGACCTCTTAAATCTCCAAGTCATCTCAGAAGGGATTCATCGGTCATCCACTAAGAAAAAATTATCTTTCCAATCCTTCATACTAGTGGTAATCCAGGAAAAACACGTAGCGTTTTTGTTCCTAACTTCGAAAGTATACCAGCTCCCGCTCCGATTCAGTTTGTAAAAAGCCCGGAACACGTTCAAGTCGGGGTCCGATTCGAGGGCCCGACACGATAGCTCAAATTGATTCACCTTGGCAAGGCCAAAGGGGTTCATTTGGGAAATATATACTTGGTGGAACATCAAAACATCGATAAGAAACTTGGTAAAAGGTATCCTGTAATTGCAATATTCAAAAAACTTTGCATACAGCGATATCTTTCCATCAACAAACGGATACGCTGGATTATCCTTCTCCGGAAGAACCGGATGGAGAGACATAGGGATCTCATACTTCTCAACAAGCCAGTTCAACCTAGATTGGGTCAAAACATTGAAACTTGACGCAAGGTTATCTTTGTTTGTCATATTAAAAAGAAGATGAGAACAAACCTAATCAACAATTAAAAAAAAAAACCCTTGAAGAAAGTAAAGGAGAGAAGAAAAGAGGTTTAAAAGTTTTTACTGTAATCTTTCTCTCTAAAATGAAACCCTTTTATAAAAGTGGAGATGAAAAGACGACAAGATGGTTGCATAACCGACCTAAAAAGCACCAATGAAAGCATGCACGTCAGCACGGCCACGTGGTACAAACGTCAGCATGAAAATAGATAGCACAGCTGGCACCAACTCAAAGAATTCGAAATTCAAAAGCCCCCCAAAAAAGCTCCTTCTTTCTCCAACTTAAAGCCCGATGCATTGCAAGCAATAGCACGGACTAAGGGGACTTGAAGAGGATAGATACTTTGTATCGAACCGAACGCCATCAACACCGAACGAATAGACACATCGTATCGGTCCGAGCCGAAGGATCGCCCGATATCAAAGGAATCTTTGTAACTAACTTTGAGCCCCACACATTTAAACTATGACAGCGATTGGTCCGGGTCCAACAAACTTTGCCACGTCAGACTATCAATAAACTATAAATACCTCACCAGCCTACTCCAGAAAAGGGGTAACGTCCAATCTCTTTCTCTTCTCATTTCCTCTCTAATCACTCTCTTCCAAATACTTATTCTCACCCCGAGCTTGGTCACAGCGAGGCCTCCCTCCCTGTGACGAGGCTAACGGTGTGTTTTCCTTAATTTGTGCAGGACTTTCACACCCTATCTCTGAGACTCTTCTATCCAGACTGAAGCAGGTCAGTTCTTGAGTCTTCACAATTCCAATCAGAGAAAAACAAAAATAAAGAGCAAAATAGTAGCTATGTAATATTAACAAATGGCAACCTGCGATGGTTTGGAGAGGCTAAATGGTGGTGATTGATGCTTCAATCGTGAAGCGATCACTGATTACGGTGATGAACATTGGAAGTGAAAAAAGCCAGAATGAAGTGTTGTTGCTGTGATTGAAAAAAGAAAGGAGGGAGGGTTGCCTTCTTCAATACCATGTAAACTGGAGAAAAAAGAGGAGTGGGGTAAAAACCACCGGAAACCTCCTAACTGCATCGGAATAGGAAAGGATTGTGAAACCGTCGTGAACTGTCACTTTTTTGAGTTAACACGTCTAGGATTTAATCCTGAAAAGATCCAACATGATTTGGCAGCAGTTATACTATACGTTGTCTATAATATATACTTCAAGACTTTTTTTTCTTTTGACTTATGTTCCTAGATGTAAAGTGCCATAGAAACACGTAAGTGCATTTAATAGATTAATGGTAACAATAATTGATTAAACTCTCTTGTTATTTATTTTTATTCTTTATTTACTTTTCTTTAACGGTTGCTCCATCTCGTTTCCAACCCAGCAACATCCATTTATCACCCATAACTAATTCAAGACTTTTTTTTCCTTTTGACTTGTGTTCCTAGATGTAAAGTGCCATAAAAACACGTAAGTGCATTTTATAAATTAAGGGAAACAATAATTGATTTAGTTCTTTTGTTATTTATTTTTGTTCTTTATTTACCTTTCTTTAACGGTAACGATGCTATTATGTTAGCCGATAATATTTCATCATGCTACAAGGCTTGGCGAGATCATGGGATTTGAAACTCCTAGTGAAGGCCTGGTGTTATCTCATCTCTTATACGCGGACGACGCTATAATCATAGTGAATGGAGTATGCGCAATATTGGTAATGTTTTTCGAATTCTACGGGTGTTTTATTTATGCTCGGGATTAAAGATTAATTTATCAAAATCTAATATCTTTGCTATTAGAGTGGATTCGGAGGGTTTGATCGACACGGCGTCTAAGATGTGATGTAAAGCTGGGAGTTTACCTTTTAAGTATCTTGGTTTGTTGGTCGGCGGTAATATGAACCGGGTGGTGAATTGGAAACCAGTTTACGACTTATTTGATGTGAGACTTGCTAAATGGAAAGCAAGTTTGATTTCCATTGGGAGTAGGATCACGTTAATTAAAGCAGTTCTCGAAAGTCTTCCCATTTATTATTTCTCCCTTTCTAGAGCCCCGGTGTAAGTTATAAAAGACCTTGAACCTAAAATCAGAATTTTTTTATGGGGAGGTGACGGTATGAATAAGAAGATGCATTGGGTCGCCTGGGAAAGGGTGTCGATTCCTAAGGAGAACGGAGGGCTAGGGATTAGTAGGTTGAAAAACATAAAAGTTGCGCTCCTTGCTAAATGGGGATGGAGGTTTTTGGCTGTAAAGTAAATTGGACTAAGGTGATTGAGGCTATTCATAGGACGAGATCTGGATGGGACTTTATTCCGACGAGGCTGGGGGGTGGAGTTTGGTGCAATATTGCTAAGTGCCTTTCTAATATTCATATAGATGAGATCCCACTGAAAAGGTTTTTAAGAGTTCGGTAGGAAATGGAAGAGATACGATGTTTTGGATTGAAACGTGGGTGCGTAACGAACCTTTAAAGGATCTTTGTCCGGGTCTTTTTAAGTTAGAAAAGAATAAGCGTTGCAAAGTTAGCGAAAGGATTAAAATAATAGTTCGGTTGTTCATTATGAATGGCAGTGGAGTCGGCATCTTGAGGCTAGTAGGGAGGTGGATGACATGTTGCGTTTGATTAATTATATCAATGGATACGATATTAAAGATGGTAGAGATATTTGGAAATGGATCGGGGCTGCTGCGGAGGATTTCTCTGTTGCAACAGTGAAAAATATGCTCGACAAAAAGAGAAAGAGGGTGGAGACGAACCATTATGTGCTCGAGTGGTGTAAATAGATCCCGTTGAAATGTAACGTGTTTATTTGGCGTGATGAGATGAACATGATTGCGACTCTGGATGCTTTAAAAAAGGAATGTCGATATGGGCGACCAAGGTGCTGCTTCTGCGAGAACAGTGACGAGACGACGGAACAATTTTCTGTACGTGCTCGGTTCGACAACCATTTGGAATCACATCAGTGTTTGGTGCAAGATTCCGAACATATTTATTTTCTCCTTCAGAGTTTTGGAGGCATGGCATGTCGGTGTTAACGGGGCTAAAAAGGAGGCGTTGAAAGGAATTATAAGAATAGGTTGTTGGAGTCTTTGGAGGGCTAGAAACGAAGCAAAGTTTAATGATAAAGCGATCAAAGTTGAAAAGATTATAAGCGTTATAAAATCGGCTGGCTTGTTGTGGTATAATGCTAGATCGAAAAGTAGAAATATTTCTTGGGAAGATTGGTGTAGTTTTATAATTATGTAATTGTTTGTTGTTTTTTGGCCGCCTCGTTTTGAGGTCGGTTTGGTGTTAATGAAATTCTCCTTTCAAAAAAAATATTATTCGGCAAATATATTTTGTAACGGCCAACTGAATCATTTAAAATGGGTATTGGCGAAATTAACAATATCGGGATACACTCACCTCCGAACTGGAAAAAACCCTCACCTAGGGCCGAAGCCCGTGAACACTCGCCCAAAGGCACAACAATGCGGTGTGGTAAACCCCACTCATTTCAAGGATCGAACTAGTGATCGTCGCCTACTCGCCTAGTCTCCCATCATCACCAGGTGCCACCGAAACTAAAAGGTGAGGGTAGGAATCAAACTTGGGTCACTTGGAACATTAGGTGTCTCCATTACCACTCCACCAGCAGCTCATTGGTTATTTTTTATATATCTTGTGATCTCATGTATTTATTAGTAAGAGATATATCTTTACCATACATAGATCCTATAATCACTCTCGTAGCATTAGACCAGACATATCGTACGCCATCAACATATTTGCCTTTTCATGAATGCACCTCGTGAGCCTCATTTTCAGCTGCTCAAACGGATTCTTAGGTAGATCAAAGGTCACACTCTCTCAAGGGTTACTTATTTCTCCCTCTCTGTCCACTAAACTAACGGCCTACTCGGACGCGGATTGGGGTGGGTGTCCATGAGGATCAACCTCGGGCTATTGTGTTTACTTCGATGACAATTTAATTTCTTGGTCGTTAAAACGTCATCCTACTATTTCATGATCCAGTGCCGAAGCTGAATATCTAGGGGTCGCAAACATTGTCGCGGAAACAAGTTGGATCCGTAATCTCTTGCTCGAACTACGCGTTCCAGTTTAGCCTAGCCACTATTATATATTGCGATAACATATCGGCAATTTACCTTGTAGAAAATCTGGTTCAACATCAATGAATTAAACACATTGAGCTGGATTTCATTTTGTTTGGGAAAAGGTCCAACTAGCACAATTAAGGTTTTTAATGTCCCGACCGACTACCAGTATGCGGGCATTTTCACCAAGAGCCTATCGAAACATCTTTTTCGATGGTGACGGTCAAGTTTATGCTTCCGCTCTTCTACGACTCTGTTGGGGACTGCTACCGCTATTATTCGGCATATATTTTGTATATATCTTGTGATCTCCGTATTTATTAGTTAGTTAGAGATGTTTACCATAGATAGATCCTATAATCACTCTCGTAACCTTGTCTATTTATAGGTTTGTTTTGTGTTAATGAGATCAAGGAATTCTCCACTCTTACAATATACATGTTCTTTATTTAGTTGTAACCCTTAAACCCATTTAATCATTTTACTGATATTTAAAACACATTAATTAATGTGTGTTGCCCCCTTTCTACTAATTGCAGTTTCCCCTTAAATTTTCAAATAAATATTGTATTTTCTTTAAATTGACTCTACTTTAAGTTTTTAAACAATTAAAAAAAAAGATAACTATATTATATAATCAAAACTTATCCAAATTTTTATACGGATTAAATTTGTATCAATTATTATGTATAGAATTATTTTTTAAATTTTGATTTGATCTATAACACCCAAAATATAACGAGTTTTTATATTCCACGCGTTGCGACGGAACCATCAAACCAACAACAAAAGATAGATGTCAAAATGTTGAATCCCGCATGTGCGTTGTGGGGAGTTAATTCGCTAAGTTAAATGCCGAAATATTCACAATTTGAGATGATAAATGATTTTATTATGTCATTCAAAAAAAATATGTAATTCTACGTTTAATTGTGGTTGGGCTTATATCCAGTATGTAATTCTACGTTTTATATTCTACGTTTAATTTGTGATTAGGCTTATATCCGTATGTAATTCTACGTTTTATTGTGGTTGGCTTATATCCTAAATAGTTAAGTTGATTGGTGTTGTATTCCCCTTTCAGTTCCTTCACTTTTTTATTTTCAAACTCAGACCTTTTTTAAACAGTGGTTAAACAATATATTAAAATAAAACTGTAGCAATTAGCTAGAAGATAAATAAGATGATGATCATAAATACATGTGATTAGAAAAGTCGACCATTTAAACGGAATTAAAAAAAGAGTATTAATATATCTATAATTTAAAAAATAGAGTTACGCAAGTTTTTATCACTTAAAAAAATTAATTAAGTTATATAATAAGTCTTATCCAAAAATTTTAAACATTTCAAATAAATTTATTAAAGTATGTAAACAAGTCTTATCCAAAATCTGTTACTGATTGAATGCGTATTAATTAGTTATGTATAGAACTAAAAATAATTTTTTTATAAGTGTAGAACTTGATAACTTTAAAATTATTTTTTTTCTAGAAATGGGTATGAAAAGTAAAAAAAAAAAGAAAAAGAAAGAAAGTAGTGCATTTAGTCCACTCTCAAATGGTAAGGATCATCATGTATTATTATTTTTTATTTGTTTAAGTTTCATTCATTTAAACTAATTTTCTCCGTAACCTACCTAATAGAAAAACGAATCCATGTAGCATATTTATACTATTATGAATGCATTTTATATAATTATATTTAATATCATTTGCTAAAATGCACCGACAACACATCAAACTTAGAAGATTATTGTCATCAATGCAACTAAAAAAAATCTGAAAATTCTAGTGATGAAAGCAAGCCCTACACAATTCAAATCGCGAATGAGTGTCACCCCTCGCATGAAGAGAATGAACGTCTACAAAGATGAAAGTCACGCATGGTAACGAAGAAGTTGTGATGGCTAAAGCGTTTATACATCGTTCAAGAACCCGGTACATAGGAATCGGCGAACAACAAACAGTTGCTTGCATTTTAATAGTGAATTCTCAAGAGATGCAAAGTTTTTATTCAATATCATACTCAGGTTTGGATCGTGTGATGTTTGTAGTATGATGTGCCTATTGAAAATAATTTTAGAATTTTTTTAATTATTTTTATTTTAGACCGGAAGAAAAGGCTATGTGGATCTTTAGACAGGCTTTTTTTCAAATGTATATCAGGGAAATGATCAAGGGAAGTTCCGTTTAAGTTAGCAGCTCAACATTAATTTACATCCGTTTGAAGCCATAAGGTACCAGTACAATCTCGCAAAATTTTAATTATTTCTATATAATTCTTAGATTTTTTTTTGTTAGAATATAGTTATAAAGCCCTTAAGCCACTTTGCATTCCTATTGTTACACCTAGAAATAAACGAACCGAAAGTAAACAATAGATATACTTAGAACGGGCAAATGGGTGGGTCTAATGGGATGGGTAACTGATTAAACTGGGTTCAGCTTAACAGGTTAGATTGACCTCAAACAGTTCTTATTTAAAATTTTTAATTATAGCAAGTAGTTTAGTGTGTTAACTGTTTAAGAGCTTTTACACTTGAGAAAATCACTTCCGGACACCTTTGCCTGCTTGACCTCTTACCAAACAACTAGGTACTTAATTTTTTTTTTTTTAAAATCTTTATTGTTTGCAATAATAGCCGCAAACAAACCTGAATATGGTACAATATCGTATAATCATATCATATGGTATTGTATTGTGTTATATTGGTCATATCAAATTGCATTGTATCATGTCCTATGTGTGTGTAGTACCATATAGTATCATGTAATAATGTAATGTGATATAATATGATATAATTTTTAATTTCTACTTTTCCATTTTGTTTAATAATATACATACGAACTTTTTTTAAAGTAAAAAATCTACACTGAATATTCACTGAATTATATATATTATTTATATTAATATTCTATATGATATACCCCAAGGCTTGTCCTAATCTCACTTCCCGGTTGATGTGACCGTTTTTTGTTTTTTTTTTTAACTTTAGATATTTCAGTGTTTATATAAGTTTTAGGCCTATTTTGTTTTTCTTTTATAACTTTTAAACATAACGTTTTGCAAAATATTCTAATGCACCGTTGCAGTGTGTTATTTTTATCTAAGCTTTAATATAAATTTCAATCAAAACCATATTTTCGTGACGATGTACACGTTATCAATGCACGAGCGTATAATCCTTCGTAGTTGCCTCAAAGTTTAATTGTCTTTCCTCTTACAACATCCTTTAGTTTTATATGTTGTTTTACATATTCCAGATTTGCCGGTGCGACGTGCTTGAGTATCGATTTTTGACCTTTTTTCCGTAGGGTTATTATTGATATACATATCACCAAAAATTTAAATTCAGAAATTGTAATACTCATGCCCAATCACACGGGTCTTCCACTACTTCATAACATCAATCTTACTGCTAAAATCAAATTAATGTAATGTTCATATTTGAAATACCTTGATATTTTAATGGAATTAACAATGGTAAATTTTAAAATCTGCACCCACGAAGGTTATAACTAAAGTTCTCTCTTTTACTTTACACTGCATATGTTTGCTTAATTATTTTTCTAAGTTACATATTATATGTTTAGTATTGTTTAACATGCTGTAGAACATTTCTGTTTAGTAGCTAACAAGAACATGTAAGATCGTTGAGTGGCGTAGTTGAATATTAAAGAGAAAGCGAGAAATAAAAACCTTAACTTTGTACATGTGCATAAAAGGAGAATATAATTTACATAAGTGAATACATAATAAATTTTAATGAATTTATGAGATGTCCAAACACTACATAAGTGAATACATAATAAATTTTAATGAATTCATGAGATGTTCAAACACAAATACCAAAATTAATCTATGCACATTAATATATATTATTAATTGCATTTCATTTAAGTAAGATTGTGAAGGATGTGAGATAAGAGAGGATTAAAAATATATATGTAAGATAGTGAACTCTACAGATTTACAATTGTAAATAAAACAATAAAATTTTATATATTTGAATGAAAATTATCCATATGGTATTAAAATATTTTTCTTTCTATTTATCCATTTCATTACTTAGTTTCCAAAGTACACTTATTTAAAAGTAAGGAATTGGGTAATTGAATTATAATTATAATATTTCTAATAAAAGATTGCTATTCAAATTATATGTTCTATAAATAGAAAACCGATGATTACAAGTTCGGTGAAAATTAATATGTATTCATCCAAGTTGGAAATACATTATGGCATACATTGACCGGGTTGACACGTGTAGTTCAGCAACACCATCTTCACCTACAAAACCGCAAAAGGGAGAAATTGTTTCATCTTGTTCATGTACTCTTGTTGGTTTCTCTCTCACTCAGATCACTATAAACAATGGGGATGATGATGAAGAAGAAGAAACCAACTGCTTTCTTTCTGATATTTTATTAGATTTTTTGCTTAAATTTCTCTAACTTTTTTCATTCAACTCAAGAGTTCAAATGGGCAACTGCTACGGAACCGGAAGGAATAGTGTCTGCAGCCACTCTCACTATGCCCAACCCGATCAAAATGGTAGTTATATATATTTAAAATAACTTGAATCCTGTATGGCTTTTAATTTTTTCTTGATATATTGTGTTGGTAATTTCGCTAATATTTTTTTTTCTGTTAACTGGAACTTCTTGATACCATCTGTTGCTAAGCTTATATATAGTTTCGATTTTGATAAATCTGCGATTCTTGATCGATGTTATATATATGTGATTACTAGTAATGTGTTTAAAGAATATATAATTTGATAAATACAACTTTTGTATAAAGAATATATAATTTGACCAAAAAAAAAATACTAGTAAGGTCTTAGGTTTTTTTAAGGATAAACTAATCTACTCTTAAATGCTTCATTTTTTCGCATTTTTTTCTTTCTAGCGGCAAATTAATCTACTTAAAAATGCTCCACTTTTTTCGCAATGGAATTTGAACACTTGGGAGGATCTTAGGTTCTTGTTAAATTAATTTGTCCTTAATGTTTTCCCTAAATCACCATCTGGGGTTTGACACTTCGGATAGATTTGGAATATAGCTGTTTGTGAAAACTTCAGTGATCAAGCTGAGTCTGCAATAAAAAAAGTTCTCTTTTGGCTTCATTTGTAACAATGTTAAGGGTGTTTTATTAGGGTTTATATTAGTATTCATATTGATATGAACCCGGTGCATTATCACCCAAAAGGAGAAATGGGTATTCTAGCTGTTCACATATACTTGAACAATCCTCTTTAGGATAGTACTAATTAATCATATCTGTTTTTCTTTGGTAAAATCCATTACAAACACTTTACTTACATGATCACCGGCTTCATGTTCTTGATAACTAACAAGAAATTCTTTTAGATTGTTAGATTATTAGGGTTCACAATGATTTTGTATATGCGTTTGTCTGTGTTTTATTGTACATACAATCCATAGAAAAGATGAAGTAGGCACTTAAAGCAATAATGTTTACAAATGCTTAATGCATCATGATGGAATTTATTGAACTATAGAGAACATGCTTTTCATATGATAATTTTCGCTTGTTTTAAGGTTTTACGGGTTTATAGATCGAAGTTAATTATTTCAGGAGGGCTGAAGGATACTTACAGAGGCAGTTGCAACAAACTTGTTCCGTATCCTTTACCGCTTCCACCTCAACATAGCTCTACGGACACTCAAAGTCTGCCATCTCCAAGTCCAAGGAATGGGAATGAGATGATATTTGCTACACATTTGAGATCGTTTACAGTTTTAGAGGTTCTAATTGCTACTAGAAATCTTAGTCCTGATTATCGTCTAGGAGAAGGTGGTTTTGGCTTTGTATGCAAAGGATGGCTCAACAAGGAAACCCTTATACCAGCACAACCTGGACCTAGATTGGATGTTGTAGTCAAGGGACTTAAGCCTACATGTTTTCCAGGCCATCTGGAGTGGCTGGTACGCGTGTTAGTTTAAAACTATAATTCTTTCTTTATCTAACGCAATTGTCTAAGTTAAAGTTGTATTTGCAGTCGGTAATTACTTATCTTGGTCGACTTGATCATCCAAATCTTGTAAAGCTTCTTGGTTTCTGTTGTGAAGCCGGAAATAGGATGTTGGTATATGAGTTCATGCCTCAAGGCAGCTTGGAGAATCATCTTTTTAGACGTGCGTTGAAGTTCTTTTTTGCTAATACATATGCGTTCTTACTCTATGCATTTTTAGTTATTTTGTCTCATTTTTTCCTGTTTATTTGCATTTGTCCATATCATTTCAGGGAGTGAACAACCTCTTTCATGGGCATTAAGGATTAAGCTTGCAGTGGAGGCTGCTCGAGGGCTCGCTTTCTTGCATGCTTTAGAATCAAAAATTATATACGGTGATTTTAAATCTTCCAACATCCTGCTGGATATGGTATAGATACCCCATGATTAATTCACATATTCTCCATCGATTTAATGGTCTAGTTTCATATATACTCAGTTCACTTTTTGGCTTTTTAGGACTATAATGCAAAGCTCTCAGACTTTGGTTTGGCAAAAGCTGGTCCAATGGATGACCTGACTCATGAAACAACTGAAGTCATGGTGACACAAGGCTATATCGCCCCAGAATATATGGCTACAGGTTCATTTCAGTTCCTTTCCTGATGCTTTATCCATTTTATATAAAAAGGGATCAAGAAAACAGTTGACAATTATATATACTTTTAGTAACAGTCAACCAGTCCCTTATACTTGTATGAAATAATGTCACCTATGTGAACAGGTAGACTTACAAAAAAATGTGACGTATATAGCTTTGGAATAGTGTTGTTGGAACTCATTACAGGGCGTCGTGCCATTGACGATAAACGGTGTGGTGAAGAGCGCAATTTACTGGAATGGGTAAGGTCTCAACTGAGAGAAGCAAAGAAACTATTCAGGATCATGGACATAAAGCTAGAAGGCCGATACTCACGTCAGGATGCTTTTGGGCTTGCAACTCTCGCCCTCCAATGTTGTCATCCAGAAGCCAAGCATCGGCCCCACATGTCCGAGGTGCTAGCCATTCTAGAAAATACACCCTCTATTAGAGCGAATCGTCAGACAGAAATGTCAAATGGAGATGGTCCAAGCAGTTGGAGTCATGGATGTCACTACGGTTCACAGGTGCCCATGGACTACAAGATTCACCCTTGATGCTTAATCATAGATTGGGTTTCAAGGTGTTGATTAGTGATCAGCAGCAATATATAATGAAGTGAATAGAGTTTAATGCATGATGGATTGGTGATGAGAATTAGCCAACGTTATCCTATAATATATCTTATGTCTTAAATATATAAACACATATATAAAAGTATCTTATAGACCTTGAAATAAATAGTTACTTGTTTGGTTGTTTTCCTCTTTCTCATATTGCTTTGTCAGTCCGTGCTTTGTCAGTCCACGCCAACTCCGGACGATAGTTTAACTAGTTGTGGTTGCATTATAAGATGTTACTAGGTTACATGTTGTTTGATAACACGAATTTAATGAATTCAAAAACCTCTCATTATTAAAGGAATTTTTTTGTGGGTTGAAAAGGAAATAGGAAAGCTATGACAAAATAAAATCACTTTCCTAGACATATAAAGATTAAAATACGGATTTGAATCATAGCTATTCTCTGGGATCCTTCCTTCTTGCAAATAGTCAATGTGGTAATGAACGACGGGTTCACTGCCACTCGAATGACCGTTGCCATAAATTAGGCTTGAAACCTTGAAAAGATGTATGAATTGAAGCAACATCGTTGGCAACCTCAAGCAAATAACCAGGTTCAATGCCTTAAAAAGGCTGTGAAATCTCAAATTCTTCCATGGAATCGTCTAAAGGAAAATGAGGCATCAAAGTATTTGGGGAATCTCTTGTAACGCTTTTGGATGAAAAACAAACAAATAAATTGAGGAAATAAAAATATGTCAGCCAAATGTTTATGTATACACAAATACTTCCAAATTCACTATAAAAGTGGTCTTCATGGATGCTCGATATCTTGAACTTTAAGAAACTAAAATAAGCAGTGGTTGAGGAAAGTGACATGGGTAAATAGTTTCACCTTCAAATTCATCAAAAACTACGAAGATGTGTATCGACTCGATCCAAAACATTATACATGTTCTAGTTTATTACTTTCTTCTCCTGGGTCAGTAATCCCTAGCTATCATTGTGGTGGACCTTATACCCATCAGTCTTGCTAGTTTTCGTTACAAAACCATTTCAAATGTGTTTTTCTAATAAACTAATGAAGGTCATGCATCGAGCAAGCCTCGATATGATACCAACTAAAGATGGTCTCTTATAAGTATCTAAGAGTATGTTAGATTTCGGAGATCCAAGAACAGGTCATAATCATTAAAAACAAAGATTCATCCGATACACATATCTTGGTTTTACATCCTGAATTTATTAATAAGAAAACATGTTGGTTTCTACCATCGTAGTCTAAAGTCATGTCTTTAGACTAAAGACTTAGTAATCACATGTGTAGTAATATAATATTATGTGTATGCAAGAAAATAAGGAGTGGACATACCCTCGGGAGTACTTTAAAAACACTTAACTCATGATATCTTTATTCATATGAAAAAAGTCACAAAACAATAATGTGTCTAAGAGACATTGCGTTTGTGACCATACTAAATAGATCTGTGCCTACACAATGTATTATCTAATAACGACTAGGCGACGCACCTTTCTTCGGATGGTTTTCAACCACGTCCATGTCTAGTAACATTTTCCAATATAAGGGTGTCTAGGATAAGTCATAATTGTATGCAAAACACACCTTTAATTATATTTTGATACTCATACTTCTATCATTTCTATTACTTGCTTATTCGTTAGTTTCTACCTATGGTCGTAGCCTTGGATCTAACCCAATATATTTCTCTCTCTTTGAGGTAAAAATGCCCAGATCAAAACACCCGAGATGGAAACCACTATTCCTTAAAACCAAAGAATTTACATGTGCTATCGTATATATTGTTTCTAAACAAGTATAACGGTTTATTTGTATCAACCAATTAGTGAAAATTTCTTTCATCATAAGAAGCTCATCATAAACATGAATTTTGAATGGATAAATAGTTATTATGAATATAAGGACGTTGTCATTAGTTTTTAAGTCATCAAGCATGTTTGATTCAACACTGACTATATTTTGGCTAACCAGACATTAAGATTAGTTGTATCGATGTTAGATTTGATATAGTTGAAAATCTGTCAGTTTTATTCTCATGCACTATAGTTCTAAATATGATATCAATGAGATTTTATAATGTAATACAACCCAAACAAATTTGTTAGTCCCAAATAATGTATAGATTCGTTGATGAACATGGTAAAAAATACTTAGAAATACTTTACCTGTGACTTGAGCTCTAAGGTCCCCGAATGTACTTCAGAACCTGAACTCACGCCATATGACCTTGACCCAAAGGTCTCTAGATGAGGAATAACCTAGAGAAGTAGAGAACAACACAACTGTAAAACTTCTTAAGAGAAAGCAAGCCTCTGAACAAGTATTTATCCCATAAGTGACCCAAAGCTACTTGACTACTAGAGACTCTTTTCATGGTGTAGGCAAAACAATGTGAAGAATACAAGTCTCGGACCACAAGTTTTTATGAGATTTAACATTCTAGTCCCGAAAACTTAGGACAAACATCTTAATAGACACGTCAATGGACAGCAGTGAGAAGGTTCAGTCGCACGCATTGTCAAGACATAAATGAAGAAATATTTGTTGGGCCCAAAAGATACCTTCGTATCAAGATGTACCTTGCCAAAGACAAAGAAGTAGCTTATTTAATCAGGAATTTCCTCATCGTAAAATTATTTTAATAAAAAAATTTAGACTATATAAATGCGAACCTTCGTTATGAAGGTTGGTATGTGCATTCAATATTATGAAACCCTAATAGAATCTTAGAGTAAGATGCCATCTAAATCTGCTTCAAAGGGTGTGGATATATAGATACGGGGTTTATCCTTAAATCATTCTTTCTCCTTATCATTGTCTTATTCTTTAATATATATACAGTATTTGAAAAAAATAAACTCGATTGCATCTGTATACCCTTACAAGTTTAAACTTCACATCAAATACTCATTTCTATGATATCCCTCCAAGATTTCTTCGCCGCAACATGCCCTCTTATGGGATCAACAATTTATATCAAAGCATGTTGCACCTAGTGCATCCTTCCCGGCCTTGTTGTAGAAACATAAAAAGTGATCTACAAAAGCCTCATGAAGATCATCCTGCATATCGCAAAAGAAAGAATGAATAACCTCGGAGAGCCCTAATGGTGGCGTAGGACCTTGTGACCAAACAACTTAAAGGAAGATAAGAAAGGGTTGCTATAATTAAGGTGGTTTGTCTTGATAACCTACAAAGGATATGGGTATATCATATAAGGTTAGATCCACTATACGGGGGAGAATGAATCCCTTACCCTTCTCCTACAGCTGTTGTCATATCAAGATACATACGGACCCTAGTTCATAGTGAACAAGGCAGTAAATTTTCTTTCAATCAAAAGAAGATCTTTGCAATATAAGTTCTTGCTTAGAGTGGAAACCCAAAACCGTTTGAGAACTAGGGTTTCCTATGTTCAAGAGGTCTCTATAATCATTAAATGCAGATGAATACTATTATATATTTAAAAATTGGAGACCCCGCTCCAAAAAGAGAAGTCTTTTCCACCCTCTAGCATGGAAATATCAATCACGATCATCCAGTAAGTATTATAGATACCATCACTTTTCATACCCCAATATGTCAAATCCTAGTTAAGAAATCGACACCATAAACACTTACATCGAAAGGAAATCAAATAGAATATGCATGTATAGCACACGTAGCTTATATATAAATAGGAGTCATGAGTGAAGGTGGGGGGATATGATAAAATCAATGGGGGTTGTCAGGTGATCAATTCTATCAAGCCATTTGTGCACTTGTTGAACATAAACCAAAGTTACGATGATGAAGAACTTTTGTAACAATCGTCACCAAACTAGATTAACAACCACTTTAAGGATGAATTTAGTACCATTTTTAAGCATTGACTAAACCTTTACGTGTGTTAACATAGCTTTGTCATTAAGGAAAACATACTTCATTTAGGAGTTGTAAATTGAAACCCTATATACACCATTTTTTATAGAACTCGATAAGCATTGATAAACCTCCAGTGAATTGTCCAAACACGAAAATTATATAAAATTTCTAAATATATAAACACTTACTATTTATAGCTACTTAAACTCAATAATACCAAAAAGTTCCCTCAGATGAAAACCAAAGTTGAAATATTGACAAAATTGTTACATATGTAACACCAGTACAAGTATTATATAATCCTACAAACAATGAAAAGTTTCATCAACAGTAACAACCACCTCTTATTTTCTTTTTTTTGTGACTTTTTATTTTTTATTTTTTCCCTTCAACTTTTAGCACTAATACTTATAACACCTCAACTTCTTAGACACTTTATAATCGAGTTTTATATGCATACTTCTATATACGTGTCATTATAAATTCAAGTTGTTTTACGTTTTAAAGTAAGTAACATTCAGAAAATAAGTCAGGTCAAATATAATACGTTTTTTGTTTATTTTGATATACGTTTTCAGTTGGTCTACGTTTTACTTATTTTCTTTTTCTTTTATTTTTTTTTGTTTTTTGTGACCTTTTCTTTCCCATTTTGTGCATGATCTTTCAACTTTTAGCACTAATACTTAAAACACCTCAACTTCTTAGACACTTTGTAATTGACTTTTATATGCATATTTTATATACGTGTCATTATAAATTCAAATTGTTTTACGTTTTAAAGTTAGTAACATTCAAAAAATAAGTCAGGTTAAATATAATACGTTTTTTTTTGCTTATTTTGATATACGTTTTTAGTTGGTCTATGTTTTAATGCAAATTTTTTTCGGAAACAGGTCCTGTCAAATATAATACGTTTTCATTAGATGGTAAAAATTCGAGTTAATTTATGTTTTGATGTTGTCGCAACGCTATATACCATTTTCAACATAAACAGGTTAATTTTTATACGTACTTATTTTTAAGTACATGTTAGTATAAGTTAAAACCGATTATCGTTTCAACGTAATTTTTTTCGTAAATAAGTCGGATCAAATATAATATGTTTTCGTGCTTATTTTTATGTACATTTTTAGTTTATCTACGTTTTGACGTAACTTTTATTTAGAAACAAGTCGGATCGAATATAATTAGACGGTATAATTTCGAGTTTCTTTACATTTCGGATACGCAGCAACGCGCGGGAAAATTTACTAGTTATGAACAGTCTTCAAGCCTAATTAATTAAATTTAATGTTTAATTAATTAATTAACATTAAAATAATAATAGTATAAATATTAATTTAGAAACTAATTAATTAAATATATTAAAATCATTATATTTAGTTAAAAACCCAAAAATTATCCTAAAATCCCATTTAATTATGGTGATTATCTTAAATGAATATATATAAAAACAAAACCCAATTTTAAAGACACTCCTTTTTCTTCAACACAAACCCAATTCTAAAGACTCACTCCTTTTTCTTCAAAAATTAGCCAAACCAATGTTTTAAAATCCGGTTCTTGTACCGTATCAGATTTGGCTTAAAAATGGTTTAACCGGATGTATCGGACGGTTCAACCGAATGTACCGGGCGGTTTAACCGGTTCTACCAGATGGTTCTACCGGTACAACCAACCGGTTTAAACCGGTTTTTAAAACATTGGTCAAAACATATATTCTGAAAATTGTGAAGAATATCTTGTTAGAAATTCAAAACCTTTGATTTATTGGATAACTATCAAGAATAACAAACGACTACAACACCTCCACATTTTTTTTTAAAACCGTTCCCTCTCGCTTCCACCCTCGCAAGCCACGACCAAACAACAATTTCCAGCTTTCTCACCCTTTTAAAAATCGTATTTAATGTAGTTAACTAATTTAGGAAAATATAATAAGTTAATTAATTAATGACATAAATTTACTTGTATGTTCTCACAATAACTTGAAATATAAAAACCAAAGGAAATATTTTTTTAATAGCAAATTTCTTGTGTACCCTTACTATTTATAGGACTTAAACCAAAGATCTTCTCTCTTAAGGTGTTAAAGGTTTTGTCTTTGGCAATAGACTAGCACTCCATTAGTTAAATGAAATACTTTTTATTTCTTTAAATTTGTTATTTATCTTTTTACAAGACATTTTCTTCTAATTTAAACGCTTCATTAAAAACATAACATATAGGTTATAAATAAAAAGCATTTCTTTTACTTTGTACGTGTATATTTTTTTAATTTGCTTATCTTTTTAGTTATAGCCTTTTTTTAATATCATGTAAAACATTTCTTTTGATAGTTATTATTACCACAACCACAAACGGTACGTTTTATCATACATGTCACAAAACTATAAAAGTAATGGCTTGTTGCATGGTATTAATTACAACTAAGCACTTGGTGTATTTAGGATCCATGAAATGATTAAAGGAATTTAGCGTTACAATTCTTGTTGTATTATCTTTGAACGGTCAAAAAGTTCGGCTATCGGGTAACTCGATGGCAAAAGGCAACTCCATACGCGTGTGACCATAGACAGTGTCAGGTAGGCCAAGCCCATCGTCTTCAATTCCAAGAAAAAACATGTCTTTTAAGGAAAATCCCGTCTTCCGAAGGCCCACTGCGATAAAACCTAGATAGGATCAAATTCGAACTTAAGACCTCTAGTCTCAAACCAAATATTGACCTACCATCTAATGCCAGCTCAATACCACAATTCTTGTTTTATGGTTTTGTTTTCTTGTGTTTGATAGCAGTTACATTGGCCATTTTATCATTTATTTGCTCACATGATTTGTTAGAAGGAATCAAATTAACGACCAATTAATAAAAAATATATTCAAATCAGATCGATCAAGCCACATATGTTGATTAGCAGAAATACAAAAATTTATAATTTTTCAGTCGGAAAGAAAAGATTTTACAATAGATCGATCTATCATAAATTCAACTTGCTATCAATTTGTTTTATAGTAAAATTAAGTATAGTGCTAAATTTATGAAATTGTTGATCTTGTAAAAACGAAAACAATAAAATACAAAACTAATATAATATCGGGTTATGATTAAATATAACGTCTCATGAAAATAAGAAGTCGCAAGAATGGTATTAAACGGACTTTGATTGACCTTATTCAAGCGACATTGAAACCGTCTTATCGAACTCTATGATATAAGATTTTAGGTTTTCACTTTTGGATTTATAGTTTGTAGATTTTAGAAGTTTTGTTTGTATCATTGTGTTTTTTCTATATTTACGTCATTGTGTCTTTTTAGCAACTCATTGTGTATTTTTGTCTCGACTTTTCGGCATTTTTTTATATTTTATGATTCATTGTGTCGTTTTTGTACACTTTTTAGGTTTAAGAGACTTTATGGGACAACTTTACCCATATAATATCATCCGATTATAGTAAGTGATCTTGGAAAATAATTATTCAAACTTCTAGAATCCCGATTAAATTACTTTTCGTATTTTTAACAGAAATGAGAAGTATTTAATTTAATTATAAACTTTTTGAGTTTAATGAGTTTTTATTATTCTAAAAAGTACATTCACCATTAATTCTCTTCAACTTTTCAATTAATAAAAAGATTTTTTCTCGTCACATAATAATCCCAGTTAAATAAATGATAAGTATATTTAATTTAATTTCTTTAAACTTATCTGAGTTTAATCATTAATGAGTTGTATTAACATTCCAAAAAGTACTTTGACCAAAAACATATGAATTTCATCAACTTTCAAATTACAGTAATATTTTATTTTTTTCTAAGTCACATGATAATCCCTGTTATCACATACCATATAGACATCTTCTATGTCTATATATAGAGATGTATATCTAAACACATAAACACATCTCATTGGCTACATTAGCCATTTTCTAAATATTTTTCTCCCAAACAAAAAAAAAATGGCTGACCAATATTCCCTCTGTGGCGCATGGGCAGCCGAAGATGATATCATTCCGGCTGATCTTGTGGCTGAGCTACCACCCAACTCCGATCGTCGTCTCTTCTTCATGAGAATGACAGTGGAGTTTAAGTCCCCTAACCATCCCACCAGAAAGGTGAAGGAGTTGTCTGTCCCAGTACATGAAACTATGGGACTCACCAGGGAAGCGTGGGAATTAATCCACAATGAGTTAAACCAGATGGGTTCACCCGCCTCAGCCATTCCGGAGGGGGTCTTCCAGCTCATCTGTTGTGCAATACTAATGATGAAAGATCCAGCCAACGTAGGGCGGTCCGTGCTCCCAATGGAACTTCTTGTTACCTATGATGATGAACAAGAGAAGGTGGCTGTGGTGAAGGAGGAGAAAGAAGCATGAGTTTTACATGTCACCTTTCCTATGGAATAAACTGGATGAACTAGAAATAAATCATGATGTAAAAGTATGCTTTGTTAAACTTTTAGCAAAATGTACTTTGCCATTATGTGATCTTCTTCAATAAATGTGTCTTGTTTGATGATTAATGTTTGTTTGAGTAAAATGAATTTATGAGATCAGATGATACATTTGAGATTACACTTTAAGGTTTAAACAATAATAATTCAATCATTGAAGTTACTTGACATCGAAAAAATGTGTCTCTAACTTTGTTGAATGTAGAATTAAATCATTGAAGTTACTTGTTATTAAACATTACTAAAAAACCCATCAATTTCTCATATAAAATTTCCTTTCGCATTTCCAACAAACAAGATTTCTGATAGATTTTCAACACAATTTCTATGTAAAAGAAATCCGTTTTCCGCTTTTCCGAACTATGATAAGAGTTCAAGCTAAATTCTGATCAAACATGTATTTTTTTATTGTTTACTAATTCTTATTGATTAATAATGAATTTTACTTAAAGTTGAAAAGATAAATTTAAGAATTAATGTGATATAGTTATTGGTTATACACGTTAATACGCTTGCAAGTCTTTATTTGTGAATGAGGAAAACATGGAAAGGGCCGGCTTAACCTTTTTGAAAGCCTAAAGCATACTTTAAAATTGGGGCCCTTTTAGGCTCATCTAAGCCTAACCAAACAAGTGTATCAGGTTAAGTAACATATAGTTGATGATTGGAATCTTTTTATTTACAACGTTTTATAACGAATCATTAATGATTGGCCAAGTTATTGATACAAACAATATCCAAATACCAAATCCGTCTTCTAGATAACCTTCGTGAAATAGAAGAAAAGAAAGGGCTTAGGCTTCGAAAGGCGCCGGCTACCTTCTAACTGACACACGCTACGTGCTGGCGCGCAATTTCTTTTCCATCGATACGTCCTGGAATTTGCACTTGAATTCCTTTTATATCTGCTTGTTCAGTTAATTCTAGTCTTTTTCATTGCTTTGCGAAAAGAAACTCTATTTTTTAATTGTCCGGCTAAGGAGAAAACTAAGGGAGTATTGCAGATCAGTTGAAAGACAAGGGAGTTTAGTTGTCTAAAGAGAGAAGATGTGAAGCACAAGGGTCAAAGTTGAACAACTTTGCCTTATATGAACTCGAGGTTCTTAAAGTTTCTTTGGTTGAAACTCATTCGTAAGAGTCTCACGCGAAATAACCTCGCACAAAATTAGTGTTTCTTTTATGCATCTGTTAGATTGATTTTTTGCTTGTTTGTGTGGTTGTAGTCTCGTGTTGATCACATGTTGAATGATTAAGTCTCGTGTTTAGAGAATACTGAAGTTGTATTTGGTGGTTTCCGTTGTTTCCGTCATTTAGGGTTTGTGCGAGAGTTTAGATGTTAGATTTGATTTCTTTGTATAGATCTAGTTTGTAAACGTTTATTGATAACAAAATTATAACTAGCAACAATTTTGACATGTACCCCTCCCCTTCTCACAGAATTTGAGGGTGGGATCCACTATTAAAATATATTTTTCCTCTCACATGTCGGTCAGTATAGACACGCCCTTTATATAATGTGACCCTTTGATTTGTATAATTATATGTTATTTCCTAATTTGTTGGCACCCTAATCTCAGTAAGGTCCTTTTCCATGTGTGCCACCTTCGGCAAGGTCGGCTTGAGAGACCTATTGCTAGTCGACATAAATAAGTAAGTTGAAGGAGCACATGTTACTTACACTAACCAACATATGGTAAACACTTACTCTTGCATTTATACTATTTCTGATAGACGAAAACTACTATGATTACTTACTAAAATATACCTATGATGATCAACAAATGATATTTATAGTTAACTATATACGTACGGGTCAACATGGTGTATTGTATACAACTATTTCTCAATGTAAAACTAGTGTCCTATCATCATCAAATCACTATACACATGCAATACATATTAATCTAACATAAACTATCCATAATTCAAACTAATGGTGTATTACAACAAGGACTTTGTCATTAAGTTTGATCTACAAACAAACAATAATATACTACTCAAATCAAGTACCATAAAAAGTAGCCGACTATTGCAACCATGCTTACGAGAAGGCCATAGTCAATGAATACTCGTAATCAAACATCAAGCCTAATGAGAAACCTACTCAAAGTCAAGAAACCTTAACTGATAGATATGACTAATCTCTCTAACGCTTTCTAATGTTTTGTTCAACTTCTGATCAATGGATCTTCTTCTCGAATTTCACTTTGGTTAAATGGTCAAAACACATGTTGTGGTTTGGTCCCTAATGCATTACAATCAAATTGAAATAAATTCAGGATACAATGGACATGTGTACAAAATTGGAACCAATTTGACAACGAAAGTATAAGAGTAATTTATATAAGCTATTGAATTTAATGAATCTGAAACCACCCATTACAATAGGAATCTTTGGTGAGCTGAAATTGAATATATTGATAAAATAAAATCACGTTTTAGATGCATAAATATTAAAATCTGAACCATGGATTCGGATCATTGCCATTCTCTTTGGGATTATTAACGTGCGATTTTGCATTCAAAACAAATATGTGGGTGAGCAAGGTGGGTTTATAAACATTTCGGATCCATCATCCTTGCAAAGAGTCAATGTCGTAATGCAGGACAAGTTTGAGGCCACTTGAGGCAATTAGGAAAACTTGGATGCCTATTGAACGATGATAAATACTTATGCAACTTAAACATCATTAATAAAATGAAAGCGCACACTTCCTAGGTTCTTATAAGAATCTATGGATGGAGCTTGTGTTTTTTATATGATTAAGCTATAGATTGCTTGGTGACAAAAAATTATCTCCCAAGTGCAAATTCTTTGAACAGTTAATTATTTATGACGCGTTACTTTGCATGTGAATGGTAGAATATTCAATTGGATGAAAAAGCCTCAAATTTGGATAAACGCTTTGCATAGGCTTATAGTAAAGTTATCCATATGAATAAGTGAATGACCTACATCAAATGTGATTCGAAAATATGGTCCGTTTAATCAACCAAGTTTTAGGGTTTTCGTTCTTAAATTTAGCACAGATACTTTTAAAAACTCACGTTGTGCTCAATATTTCGTTCTCTCAAGAAGTAACTAGTAACTGAACTCATAATGAGGGGATCCCTTCATGAATGAATTTAAGTTCGTTAGATTTTCTTACCTTAACATATCCAATATGAATGACCTCATAATCTCGATGATCTAAACGCCTAGTTTGTTGTTACCAAAGTCAAACCCTTATCAATCTTAAACCCGAGTTTTTAGCTACTTATTATTGTTTCCTCTATTGACTTTTTTAGTGACTAAGATGGGATTCAAGGTTTCAATCCCTTAAATACCTCCTGAAATTATCCGGTATGCACCTTTACAATCTCAGTCTAAAGTCACGCCTTTAGACTGGGCCTAATCACGTATGTAATAATATAATATTATGTGTGCCCTAGCTGAAAATCATGAGTACACACGCCCTCGGGACCCTCACACACTTAGCATCCAAAACATACTATGTCCAAGAGATGATCTTTATTCGAATCGGAAAACAAAAAGGTCACAAAACCGTATGTCCAAGTGGCATCATATGTATGTATGTGTGACAATTTTACATGTGTTTGAAATTGTGACAGTGATAAGCAAATATGTGCCACAAAGCATTAAGTAACAAGGATTAGACAATCTTCTACAGTAAAGGTGCATGTCTAGGATACGTCCTAAGTGTATCAACACACACCACCCTTAATTTTCTTTTGATATACATATATATGATATATCTATCATTCATGTGGCTTAGTTGCTTCTCGGAGTTCCAAGGAACATGGCCTTAGATCTATCCCAATATATCTTTTTTCTTCAAGGTAAAAACATGCATCCAATTTAAAGGAGGCCAGTAGGAATTCACTATTCCCCGAAACCAAAGGTTTTACATGTATTATCAAACATATTGTTTTTGAAACATGTATAAACTTTTGTCTTTCATCACAAGTAGCTTGATCTAAACATGAAGTTTGAATAGAAAAATAGTTATATACGTCTTTGATAAACTTTTCATGATTGTTTATTGTCATCAGGCATGTTTGCTTCAACATCGAGTTCATCTTGCCACCCTCGACACCAAGAAACAATCGTATTGGTGTTGCGTCAATAACTTTGAAGATATGTCACCTCTAATCACATGTCCTATAGTTCTTAACATTAGATGAACGAGCATTAACATTATAATAAAACCTCAAACAAATCACACCAAACCAATCTCCACAAATGCAATGTTCCAAACAACCCTAAATCAAAGCATAACCAATATTCCACGGTGAACCAAATCTTGGTTTCGATCTTGTAATCTTGAATCCTGTCACCACAACATCACCGCCGCCACTCAACCCGCTCCACCTTCACTGAAAAAATAAATGATATTAGAAAATTCAATAAATGGAGCAAATACCATAAACCCTATATGATATGTTATTTAGAGTTTGTTGTAAATCGACATTATTTTCATTACCCTAATTAATATATTCTATCTAATACATTTAACGCTAACAACTTACTTACCATTGCCATCTCTTGACAACTGTAAAGATCTATCAGTCTTAAGTTTCCCAGTTGTTTTAGCCATTGGTGAAACTGAAATACCAGCATTCGTCATAGAAGGCAGAGAATATCTTCGAGTTAAAGTATTAGAGTTTTCGACTTCAGGGCCATCTAGGCCTCTCAGTTTAGCTTTAGCAGATACCGTTGCAGCCATGTAACCAGGCACCGACCGCTTTATCTTAATCGTTATCAGTGATGGTTCCTTATTCTCCACAAACTCCTGCTTCACAGGAATAGACGCTACTCGTATTCTTCCTTTCGTTAACATTTTCATCTTCTTCTTCTTTCTTTATCATCATTGTTTCTACTTCGTTCGCCCTGAGTTTTTCTAGCTCTGGCTCGGTTATTATGTTCTGGACGCTATCGTTCGTGCTTTGTAAAACTGAGCTGTTGACTTTTCTTAAATTGCGTTTGATCCTCTCGAGAACAAGTTCAGGATTCTCTTCAATATAATCTAGAGGTTCATCTGAAGAAACCTTTCCTAAATTTCGTATGGGTTTATCGAATTCAGAAGCGACGATTTGCACATTTGTTATTGAATTTCTTCGGGTGTGTGGCTTCAGGGGTTTTGACGGGTGATTAGATTTTGGTTTTGGAGGAAGCTGCCAACACCGGGATGTAGACCATCGCTCCAGCCAACTTAAAACTGAATTTGGTTCGTCTGAATCGTAGTGGAAGTGTAGAGGCATCGGAGTAGGAGACGAAGCAAGAATCTAAAGCAACAAATGTAATGACTGAGATAATATTATGTGATGTATCATTTATGTTATAGTTTCTTTAAAAAGAGATCTGGTATTCGTTTATTAAATTCATAGAAAATGTAGTTCTATTGAATTCTTAAAATTACCTTTTGAGAAAAACGATTTGATGATAGCTTTAGGATTCGCATAGATGTGTTCGCTTCAACAGAACACATAACCTTGAGATTGCATCTCTTTCCCACTTGAACGCCAACAATGGAATTTCGAATATATCTACCACGAACAAGTGCTTGAAACTTGGCATTCGGAACATACAGTAAAGAGTCGAAATAGCTTGTCGTCTCACCAAATGGCCACGAATAAGTGCTTGCAGTCTTATAATGCCTTTTAGGGTCTTAAATGATCGGCGCACCTAAAACAAATAAATTGTATCTTCAAGTAATTGCCACTAAATAGTAAAATGGAAAATTCAGATTACAGTTTGAAGCATAAGGAAATTACCAAACAGCCCCTCAAAGCAGCCTGCAGGTCTATAGCAGCTTGTTCTTCTCTGATTCTATCAGATTCATTTTGTGCATTTAGTTCTGTTGTTGCGGATATGTTTACGTCATCTTGTGAAGTATCAGGATGCAGATTCTCTTCTGTCTTAGGTTCTGTTGTTTGATATTGGGACAGTAGTACTTGATCTACATCTCTTTTCTTCTGTTACATCAAGAAACTGAAGTTAGAACTCACCTATTATGTATATACTCAGCAACGGAGTATAACAGTATATTCGTAACGTAGACTTGTAAATGGACTAAACGAGCACGCACATTTAAACAATAGATTTTCTTGTTTATGACCGTACGTTAGATAATGAGTGTGTTTATGTTCTTGTTCGAGAAAAGTTTTTGACAACATAATGATTCAATTTTTTGTTCATTATCAAGATTTAGTCGATTATAAGATTTGCGTATTATTTGATGTTGGGATTGGCAGATTAGTATTGCTAATCAGGGTTAAGTTATTGTACAAATTGTGTTAACATACAAAAAAATATATTTTTTTTTTTTTTTTTTTCCCATCTTAAGACCTTAAGATGTTTAATTGTAAAATGTAAAAAAAATAAAAAAATTGTGATTTTGCAGTAGTATGTTAATTATAATTACTCTACAAATTACATAATTACTCTCCTATTGTAAAATCACGATTTTTTTTGGACTAAAATACGTGGTGGGTTAATAAGATGGAAAAAATTTGATCTTTAGACATAATAAGTAAGCCTAAATAAATATGTCACAAAAATAAATGAACGGGTGTAAATTTACAAGCGTAAAGGAACGTTCACGAATGTAAATAAACGCGATACAGTCGCGAATACAGTGGCGAAGTCAACGGACCTAAAATTATACCTAAAAGAATGCAGAGTTTGTTAACAAGGCTACTTTTACCTCATCATCATTTGGTTTAGAATTTTTTGATCTTGATGATTTCTTCGTCTTCCCAAATATGAGAGCTTTCACCCATTTTCCAGGTGACTTCCCCATTGCTACAACTTTGGGATTAAACCCCCCCTGTTTATTCCCCTTTATCCTAATTCTAATTCTGAAGCAATACGTACGTTTTTGTCAGAAAACAAAATACATACAGCTTACCTAATCAAACCGCTGCCATTCAAATCCCTGTAAATCCAGAACCAATACAAGTTTTTATTTGTTTCCAAGATTCTAATAAACAATATGAAGTTGAACCAAAAAAGTTTTTTTTTTTTTTTTTTAAAAAGCATACCATTTCTGGAATTGTTGGGAAACCGAATGATGAGTAGTGTGCAGGGGAGGCGTGGGGTTAAATAGGTGGTGATGAAGAAGGAAGGAAGGAAGGAAGGAAGGAGATGGAGTAGCTTGGGAGTGAGAGTAAATGGATGGATGAGTTGGTGGAAACGCATGATCCCCGTGCGATCTCCGCATCGTGGGGTGTTTTTGTCAGAAGCTTACTGTGGGCCTGGACCTACATCTTAGAAGATCAATTTTCATTCACATATACGGGGATTAGAGATAGGTAAATTTTATTTAGATTTTTATGTTGGTTTATAAGTTTGATGAATTAGATTTTTCATCATTTCTTTTTTATGGTTTTTAAGACTTTGACGTTTATATTCCTGGCTTTAAATCACGTAAGATAAAAGTTGCAAGGTGTTGTTGTAAGACGTCTCCCCTTTATTCTATGGCTGGAGGATTTAATCTCACAAGATGTAGATACGGACTTTGAGCATTCACACCTAGGGATTAGTAAATGGTACTGGTATTGTACCGAATTTATCAAACCGGGTATATTTCGACACTGACTTTTAATATTTTCGATAACCTTTTTACCCTCAAATACCGATACAGTACGTACTGGTATCGAACCGTACCGGGTATATTCGGTAACGGTACCCACTTTGATGATTTTCGGTACCGATTTGTATCGAGATCATCCCTATTCACACCCTAGCTTTACCTTTTTTTTATCTTATAATTTAACGAAAAATCATATTATAATTTACCGAAAAATAATTTTATAATTTAACCGAAAAATCATATCAATTACAATTTACAAACTAAACACAATTCATATACATAATTCATTTTCATTTGAGTTAATTCTTATTAACGCATATTCTAATTCCTTTCATTCATTTCAATTCCTTCATAATAAATATTCTATGACCCAAAGTCATTTTATTTGGATCGGGAAGTATGAATGAAAGACAAAGCAATTAATAATGATGGACCCGATCTGCAAATTCGAAATCATATCACATCACATATCACATATAGTTAATATGTAATATGTAATTTGATCAAATGTAGGACTATGGAATATATATTTTGATTTATTATATAACGATTAAATATAAATATTATAATACCTCATATTTTTCAAGTTATCAACCGATAACTTTTAAAACAATACTAAATGATAAGATTTTAAAGAGTAAATTGCACAAAACGTCCTTTAAGTTTCACCAATATTGCTGGTTCCAGCCTTAATGTTTAAAAGTTGCCAAAAACATCCTTTACGTTTATTTTTGTTGCGGGTTTCATCCTTTGTCACTAACCTAGTTATTAATCCTTGTTAAATGGCCTCACATGCATAGCATGTGAGGGTAAAACCGTCTTTTCTGCTAGTGAGGTTATAAAATCCAGGTAACCATCACACCATCCACCACTCCCCTTTCTTCTTCTTCATTCAGATCAAACCCATCCAGACCTCCATTAATGGCGACTCCAAGATCTCCACAAAAAATTAGCGACTGACCTTCAAGATCATCGCTCTCCTCTCCATCTTCTCTGTCCTCCTCCACCACCGACACCACCTCCTCTGCCACCACCTCCTCCACCGACACCACCTCCTCTGCCACCACCTCCACCTTCGACAAAACCCCCAAAATCCCCAACACATCACCACCTCCTCTGCCACCACCTCCTCCACCGACACCACCTCCTCTGCCACCACCTCCACCTCCGACACCACCTCCTCTGCCACCACCTCCACCTTCGACAAAATCCCCAACACATCACCTCCTCCACCTCCTCTGCCACCACCTCCTCCACCGACACCACCTCCTCTGCCACCACCTCCACCTCCGACACCACCTCCTCTGCCACCACCTCCACCTTCGACAAAACCCCCAAAATCCCAAACACATCACCTCCTGCAAGAACAAAATCCCCAACACATCACCTCCACCTCCGTCTTTTCTGCTAGTGAGGTTATAAAACCCAAATAAAATCCCAGACCCATGTTCTTCTCTGCAAGAACAAAACCCACTTCTAACCAAACAACGTCTAAAGAATCACTTACAAACAACAATACATATACATACAGAGGAACGAGTGTTGAACAGAGTGGCGTGGAGCAGGGGCGGCTTAGGCGGTCGAGTAGGAGGAGCAGGGCGGCGGCGGTCGAGCAAGGCGGTGCCGGAAGTGGAGATGGTGGGGGAGGAGCCGCGTGGAGCAGGGGGTGGCTGAGGCGGTCGAGTAGAAGGAGCAGGCGGTGGGGGGGTCGAGCAAGGGGCGGCGGCGGTCGACCAGGGTGGTGGCGAAAGTGGAGATGGTGGGGGAGGAGCTTAGTGGCGTCTGGGGAGATGATGTTAGGTAGAGGTTTCTATATGTGTCTCACATGGGTCTGGGATTTTATTTGGGTTTTATAACCTCACTAGCAGAAAAGACGGTTTTACCCTCACATGCTATGCATGTGAGGCCATTTAACAAGGATTAATAACTAGGTTAGTGACAAAGGATGAAACCCGCAACAAAAATAAATGTAAATGATGTTTTTGGCAACTTTTAAACATTAAGGCTGGAACCAGCAAGATTGGTGAAACTTAAAGGACGTTTTGTGCAATTTACTCGATTTTAAATTCATTATATCTATAAGAAAAAAGTATAAATACGTTATTATATGTTGCAATCGGTTATGAAATGTGAACCTGTGTAACAGAACCAAGTACTTAAGTTGATGTAGGAAATGACACAATGAGCATAAGTATAAAAGCATTATAATATGATGATTATTAGAAAAAATTACACCTAAGCTATTTATTTGACTAGAAAAAAAATAAATATTTATAATTTATTGGACTTAAGACTTAAGAGGGGAAAAGGGTATGCATTTAACACCAAATTAAAAAAAAAAGAAGAAGAAGAATCATTAAAAAATGTATGTCCTGGATATTAAAAAAACCAGTCAAGTAATTTATAGTTACATCAACACCCTCGATTACTTTATATTTTCTTTCTTATTCTCTCGTGATTTTGATGGATCTACGTTCAATTGAACATTTTATACGATTGAAGTTTAGATATGCGTTTATTAAAAAATGATTATTATGGATAACTTTTTTTTTGAACGTCAACATATACTCTCTAGATTCTACTAATAAAATTCGCATATTCTTTACTTTATGAGACTCGAACCTACATCACTTAGTAAAGATAAATGTCTGATGCCACTAGAAAAAAAGTCATCCACTAATATGCATAAGTGCATAACTAAATAAATTATTTAGTGATATCTCAAAGGAGAAGGAAATCATCTTTATCGTGTTACTTGGAACACGTACCACTTTGGAATTTGTAAAACATGGTTGGAACAAAATGAGACGGCACATGTGATAAGGAAACGTAAGGGGGTGGTGGTGGTGTTAAGGGTGTAGGGGTGGGGTATCTTTATAGTATTGTATAAGGTCATACACAGTTATAAAGCCTATTTATGGGTGCTATGCGACACGTGTCGTGCCACGTCACCCAGAGGCTTTATGGGGCGTTATATCAATAGAGTCCGTAGTCATAAAGTCCATACCTCATCATTACTCAATTAATTAATAACCCCTTAAATTATACATATATATATATATATATATATATATATGTAGGGTGGGAGTTGCCTGCAAAGTCCATTTTCCTACAAAGTGTAAAAAGCCATAAAACACCATAATTTCGGTCATAAAACATACTCAAAACCCACAATAACAAAGTGATGATTATTAAAACGCCATATTTGTGGGTTTTGTGTTGTGGTTTGGATGATAAGGCCTTGATTATCGAATGACTAACATTACTGTGTTTTATGTTGATTATCATGTTGTGTTTTATATTCATAGTTTTACAATGGTGTGTTTGAAGTTTCTATGGACTGTTAGGGTTTGGATATTGTGTTTTAACGATCTTCACTCTGTTATTTGTAGGTTTTAAGTGTGTTTTATGGCTGAAATTGTGGTGTTTTATGACTTTATACACTTTTTAGGAAAAATAGACTTTGTAACCGAACCCCACCCTATGTATGTATATATGTGTGTGAGTGGAGGGAAAACTTTGCAAATCCAAAACGCCGCTATGCTCATCCCCCCCCCCCCCCACAAATTTTTTACCCCCATAACACCCCCCGTAGTGGTGTTGGGACGCTATGGGGCGCCTTCATGCTTCTCCCCCCTTGCAAAGCGTCCCATTACAGAGGGCCTAAGTTGTTTATGCAACAATTTAAATTTCAAACTAAAATTTGTAAGTTTGTATTTAATTATAGTCACGAGATCTATCTTATAATAATCCCACCTTGGGTTGTACGAAAATTTTAAAATGACTAAATGTTATTTAGTGGAATGAATGCACGTAGTGTGTATTTAACGTTTGATGGTAATACTATGTAACTATGCAATTTATACAAACACAATCGTGATAAGGCTCGAGATTGATCTAGGGTCCCAAGTGAACAATGCTCGTTCCTTTTTAAGTCTTCATTGATTATAGCCACTAGTCTGGTCCTGTAATTTGCGTTAAGTTACACGAAAAATGCAATCACTAGTTCGATCATGTATTAAAAATGACAGTGATGAATCTTCTATTATCTAATTTCATGAATTCGTAAATATCTATACTTCAAAGTTTTACTCTATTGATTGAGTAAATCCAATTTAAGTATTCAACTAGCTTCCTTAGTAAATATCTCTTCCACATAATGTTATTTAGTATACTTCAACCTTACACAAGAGCCAGTAATTTTTACTAAATGCAACTGGTTCTATTGATTACCTTTTTATTTACTTATCACATTATATAACTTTCCCATTAAACACTTTAACATAGAAACAAAGGGCTCCAAATGACATATTGAAAGTTGAAACACAATCTTTTAGTTCCGAGTCTGTTGCTTATAAATTTTTAACTGTATAATCCCATGGTATTATGGCAGTCTGAATTTTGATTTATGAATTCTCACATGTGTTCTTTGGCATTCTTGATTTTTATCGTTATTAAATTTAATTTCACAAATAAAATAGACGTAGAAGTAGAAGACGACGAGTAACAAATTAGAGACATCTTCGAAATGTATCCAATTTTTTTTGGACTGAAAGTGTATATCACAAAACGTCTAGACCAAACTTAAACAGTTACAAATAACCAGAGGACCAAAAATGTAACTTTTTTTTGTTTCAAAATATTCAAACAGACGAGCGTCTAACGTATTATTTGAGTTTCAAAACTTAACGTTTCCCGCCCATTACACCCACCTTCTTTATTAGCCCTAATTTCTCATTCCCCCCCAATTCAACACTCAAAACCTCTTATCTTCTCAGCAATCAACACACTTTCTGTCATGGAAGACACTCTCAAAGATCAATCATCCGTCTCCGGTAATCAATTTCACTTTTATGAGTGTTTTGTTTAAAAAAACCCTAATAATATTGTTTTTGCAGGAACCAAAGGGGGCAAATCGTCGAAGCTTCTTAGGTATCCTCTCAGATCTGCATCTAAGCCCAAGGATGATAAGCTTTCCGCTTCTTCTCCGTCGATTGCTTCTGCTTCTAGAAGGTTCTGCTTTTTACACTCTTTTATTTGATAAGTATATATAATTTTCGACAATTCGGTTATATTGTGCGTAAAAATCCTGTTTTTTAACATTTTGTTGACTTTATCTGAGATGATTTTTGGTCTATGTTTGTTTGGTAGACTGAAATTGTGTCTATTTAGGATAATATTCTGCATATTATTTGAGTCACACTGTAAAAATACATAGGCTTTTTGTTAGATTTGACTGTAGATGTTTCATAACTAAGCAATTTGTATAGCCACAATTTGTAATAGTACACCTTTTGCTTTATAAAAATGTGTAATAAATTGAAGCCCCGCCGTGTAGGCGACATGATAATTGCTCTAGGTGTGGAATAAAGCCCTTTAAAGCCCCCATTTACTAGATAAAAAGAAAAAAAAGAAGGAATCTGTTTGGTTGTTACTCTCTCTCTCTCCTCTTTCAGGCGGAGGCATGCCATAGCGTCAAACTTGCTGAGTTGGCCAGGGGCGGTATACCACACCCCTGGTATAACTGTCTGCAAATAAAATAATCTGGTGGTTAAGTGGCGTACTTTACGACCAAAAGGTTGTTCAAAATCTATTGTGTGCAGGTTGTGATATATCATAGAAATCGAAATTCAAAATATTGCTGTTCAAAAATAAAAAATAAATAAATAAATTGCAGTGACTAATAATGGTTCATATGTTCAGGGGAAAACCTGCATCAAGTGTGAGTCAAAGTGTCGATGTGCTTGAAACGTCTGCAAAAGAGAAATCTGCTAAACCTCCTAGGAGACTGTCCATCCCCAGCAAGCCAATTGCCAGTCCTGCCACAAAATCAGTTGGCTATATCACTCCGATATCAGAAGCTAGAGCTAAAAGGACCAGTGTTATCAAGGGTAAAAGCGTCACACCAGGTTCAGATGTTTCAAGATCACTGAGTCAAAGAAAGTTTACTGTTTTGTCTTCAGCTTCATACTGGCTCTCTCATATTAAACTGTCTGAAGCTGCTGGGAAACATCAGTTGTCGCTCGGGTTTTTCAAGCTCGCACTCGAAGCAGGGTGTGAGGTAACAAAACAAAAACACTATTTTCATTAAGAAAGTTGTGTTTTTTGTTTAAAATTATAAAATGGTTTTTTATTTTGTGTTAAAATTTGTATTGTAGAATGTTCAGCTATTGAAAGATGAGCTAAAGTCGTACGCTTGTCGCCACAATCTTGGAGAATCTGCAAAAGAAGTGTTTGACGGTTACGGCATACAAGAAAGTGTTGAACAGCTACAATTTCCGTAACTTGTTCTCACGTGCCAGAAGATGACGATTCACATAGCTTGTCTTCCGCTACTGGAGCTTCAAAACTTAAACCAAAATCCTTAACCAACAGTGCCAGCTCAGCAGTGAAGGAATCGGTTAGAGAAGCTACGCAAAAGAGTAATTCTGTATCGAAAACTAAGGCTCCAATGATCAAGAAGATCGAAAAGAACGGCAAGAAGACTGTCAAGCAAGAATCGAACAAAGATAAACAGAAGGTTAAGACCAACCCGGTGAAACCTGCTGATGAAAAAGGTAACTGAACCACTGGGGCAAGTGGTGTTGTATGATATTCGACTATTCGCATGTATTGAAACTAATGTGTATTTCATTTGGCAGCTCAACTGGACACCTCTCCTAATGAGGCAGTGATAGAAGAAAACAAAGAGAACATGGTATGAGAATAATTGGTTTTAGTCTAAATTATAATTTGAGTAGTAAATGCTATCGAATAGTTTTTAATCTTTTGTTGTATCATATTGTAGGATGCTCTTCCTCCTCAAGTGGAAGAGATGAGCTTGGAGGCTTGAAGAATGGTATAAAATATGAACATGAAGCTTTGCTTGAAGATATCTAAAGTTTTTATTACTTTGTTTGGTCATGTTTTCAATGTTTTACTGGAGGCTTTTCCTTTGTATAGATGGATAGTAGGTGTGGTGTGCAAATTCAAAACTATGGATTTCCTGTTTATTTATTTTATTTTTTTGGTTATTTGCTTGTTGGATGATTGTTCAGTGGTATGTTGGGATTCATATACTGCTAGTCTTGTTTTTCTCAACTTGTGAGATGTATTTATTTGGAGATCTATATGTTGCATCAGTGCATGTCCTCATTCCTCTTGTCTTTTTTTAATGATAGAAATCACCAAACTTTTTATAAAAAATTACAAAGAGCTAGACTTGTGCTTTGAACACTAATTTTGGCAAAACAATCTGTAGTTGTAGGTAGGTCTGCAAATGAACAGAATGAAAGTGTGTTCACCGAGTCATGAACACTTATCAAACAGGATTTTTTGTTTGTGTTTGTTCATTAAGGAAATGAACATGTTTATAAACACAAACGAACACAAACAAAATCAGTGAAGGCGGCGAAGGGAGTGGTGTTGGAACGTGAAGCCTTAATCGTAGAACGGAGGTTGATAGTATTTGTTACATAAATGTTAGGAATAATGTTTCTTATATTATTTGTTAGGGTGATAAGAAATAAAAATTAAAAAATATAAAAAGAATAGAAAAAATATATAAATGTATAGAAATCTTTAATGAACAACATAAACATTCCAACATAAATAAAACGTAAATGATTGAACGTTCACAAACACGTTATCGTACGTTCACAAACACATTATCGTATGTTCACGAACAGAACTGAACGATGCCTTTGTTCTTGTTCGTTCGTTTCACATATCGAAAGAATTTTTTTGTTCATGTCGTTCATTTATTGAAGAGTTAATTACTGTTTTCGTCCCTGTGGTTTGTCAAAAATCACTAGTTCAGTCCATTAGTTTAAAAATTGCGATTTCAGTCCCTCTGGTTTCACTTTCGTAACCATTTCAGTCCACCTCGCAACCATTTCAGTCCATGTACTTACAGAAAAATGCTTTGAAGTGGTACGAAAGTGAAACCACAGGAATGAATGGTTAGAAAGTGAAACCACAGGGACTGAAATCGCAATTTTTAAACTAATGGACTGAAATAGTGATTTTTGACAAACCACAGGGACGAAAACAGTAATTAACTCTTCAATAAATGAACGACCATGAATGGTTAACGAACTGTGCGCTGAACGTTCGATTCGTTATAGCCCTGGCTGTAGGTAGTTAGAAACTGTACTTGTAAAAAACTGATTGGTAAAGTTAGCGTTAACGATAGGTGAAAAATATAAAATACACTCAAATAAGGGTATTTTTACCTATTCAAATCAAAATCTGACTCACTTATAATAAACTTGAAAATGGCTCTTCATATGACAACAAAACAATCTCTAAACATCATATTAATATTTTGTGCTCCAGAAAAATAAAGCTGTCCAAAGAATCAAAAACTCTCATGAATTTATGACACTTAAATCCGGTTTAAACATCTGTGCCCCAGAAACACTATCTGGTCCTTCAGTTGTCTACTGCAAAATTTTGGATAACCCGTTTGAGATCCCTTATATCGATCATGCGGCTTAAGTAGAAGGCGGGATTTGCCAGTTGTGTGGAACCGGGCCAATATCATAAATAACTTCTCTATGGCAAGACCACACCAGTTTTATCGCTTCAGGAGTCCCTATTCCCGCTCCTCTTGGATCTCCCGCAGGTCCAAACCTGGAAATATGACTCAATATTCAAATAAATAAAAAAACAAGTAAAAACGAAGATTAAGAAGACGTTTATTTTACCAATGATTCTGTGGTGCCCCTGTAGTTCTTGCTCTAAGTCCAGCATAGTAGTTCCATTAACAGTTTTTCCCACAATATCCTGAAAATAAATTGCATCCCAAGTAATTAATAACAAATAAAATTTAATAATAACATAAGAATTTAGTCAATATATTATGTACCTGAACAAACAACGGATCATTAGAGACGACAGCAGCGGTTAAATGTGCATGCATCTTTTCAAGAGCTTTCAACACCATTGGGATTTGGCTGTCTTTGTACTCGGTAACAATCTAAACAATGACAAAATAAATAAAAAATATAATAGAATCACACTGAGTTGTATAAATATGACATTTTAAATAGTGAGTTAAAGTTTAGTCACCTGAAACGGCCCAAATATTTCTTTTGTGACAAGCTCGTAATGTTCAGGTTTTAGTATTTGTTCAAGTGGAACAAAAACAAGCGGTTGGTTTTATAGCACCGTATACTTTAGGAATTGAATGGTTTTCCAACTCCTCACCACCCCATAATAGTTTTGATCCCGGGATTTTAAGCAAATTGTTCTTGTGGTCTAGCATTGCTTCTGTTGTAACCTAAAGAAACATAGAACGTGACAATCGGTTAGTATTAATAATAATCTTAATTGTCGAAACTTTTGTCCTGTTATTTAATAACTTACTGTAAGAACTGGCCCAATTGTTAAATTATCAAGCGTCCTTCTCCCCGCAAGGTGGTTTAAGTGACTCATGAGTGAGCTGTTTTTCCAGTTCTGCATATAATACGAGTATGTAAAAGGTAAAATAAATACACAATAATATGATGATAAGCAGTAAAACGTACGTTAATAGAATAAGTATAGAAACAAACCTCATGAACGAATAACAACGATTGTGCGGAGCATTTTTGGCCACTACATGCATATGCATCTTGATCACAGACCCATGACACATAATCCACCTGTCAATAACGACACCTCAGCAATTTAATTCATATTGCAAATTCATAAAGTTTCAAGATCTTATAGTTTGAAGGGTAAAACAGTAAAACCTCGTGAACATCAGTCCGAGGATTTTCCAGTCAAATCCTGCATCTTCTACTTTAATTCGTCCGTTTAGATCATAAGCCAACTTATCTGCTATTTTTGAGCTACCCGTAAAAAGGGTCATTCTCGGGTTTGCCTGATTAATAAATCAGAATATTTTAAGGCATGAAAATGGATATCTTTTTTACTAATAGAATGTTGGAGGTGAAGAAACCGACCTCCATCAGCAGCTTGTTCATCTTCGGTCCATCAGAATTAATAAAGTCAACATCCTCAACTGGCATCCCACAAGCATGGAGTAACCGAAGCATTTGTTCCATAACAATGGAAACCTATAAAATGTTAAAATGTGTACCTTTTTTAATAACTAAAGTCTATATACATTTGTTGTTTTATGTGTGTTTATGTGCCTTGAGAACTCACTTTGCTATCAACTTTAAGGACAGGTTTGTTGCCCATGTAAAGAGCTCCCATCAGCTGGAGTACTGGAATCTCCAGAGGAAAATTAAATGGTGTAATTAACGCCACCTGCGATTACAAATATAATAAGCATAAAGATAATATATTGATATAGTTAATAAATTATGAATTGAATGAAATAGTAATATGTGAAGGGTGTCTTACAGGGCCGTAAGGCCATCGGAAACCATGACTTTGCTGCCCGAGATGATTTCCAGGTACTCCAAACGACCTTGCCAAGAAACGCACCTGTCATACAATCAAAGAGGAATTGCAATTAGTAAAAATGCAGTGAATTTACTAATGATAAAACATTTTTAAAATACCTGATCACCAGAAAAGTTTTCTAAAAACTTTCCGGTAACATAAACTTCACCGAGAGCCTGCTGGTAACTCTTTGGTGAGACCCTTTGTATTAACTTAGCAAAGAAATCAGAAACCTTAAATGAAAAAAAAGAAGTAAATCATTATAAAAATTGGAATAAAAAATATCACAAGCGCATATCTTTAGTTCTCTTAATAGTTAATACCTCAGGCTGAGAAAACATATGTCCTGCTTTTGCAGATACATCGCCATATAGAAGATACCTATAAACAACGATCGGTTACAGTAATTATTACATATAAGTATCATTACATGATCATAATAATTATCATGAGGATGAAAAAACACCTCTCGGGGGATTTAAACGGATTGTGCAGACCATGTTTGGGGCACTTAGATAAGCTTTCAACAAACGGCTGATCAAGATTAAAATGTTATAAGATACGCGAAAGTTTATAAACTTTTAACTAGAAAGTTAGTGACTTGAATCTTGATAGTGTACCTTAATTCCATTTTCATCAACTTCATTAACTTTAATAAACGTTCTCCATTTAGAGGATCCGGAATCGTATTCCAGTTACCAGATTTAATCCATTTTCCCTGTACTAAAAAAAGATGAAAAACCACTTAAACTATCACTTTAAAAATTCTAATTTTGTCATAAAAATAAAAAAATTTGTTTACCTAAGTTTTGTACTTCAGCAGGCTGGGATCCTGATATCTCTTCAGCTTTAACAGTAGCAAATTGTAGTGAGTGAATGAGCCTCCTGCATATCAAAATCCATCTAATAATTATACATTTTCAAGATATAAAAAAACATTAATCTAATCTACTAATTTCGATATTAAAAAATTGCCATGCATGTCTTTAATTAAATCAGGAGTGTCAACAACATCAAAACCATGGTTGTAATGACTAGTCTCGATTAGTGGCCGATTAGTCACTAATCCGACTATATGAGGTTCAGGATTAATGACCGACTAATCGCTAGGCGGTCATGGCGGTCCTATTTTGACCAAATTTTGGCCAGACGTTAGCCAAATTTCGACCAAACCTTATAAATTTCTTCCAATTAAAAACTACATATAAAAAGGTGTGTGTACAAATATAACTAAAAATTACATATAAAAAACTCAATCCGATTAATCGCTAATCGGTACCCCACTGCCCGACTAGCGCCTAACGATCTTACAACACTGATTAAAATCCATAATTATGTACAATAATGAATTATTAGAAAAGATGAAATGAAAGCACTAAACTGACCTTGAGAATGTTAAGGAAGAAGAATTGTTCTTGATTCCTTTGCAGAGTCGAAGCATTGACATTTGTGATGTGTGAAAGGTGATGTTGAAGATCTGTTTTTAAGGATTCGAAACCCTCGATGTGTTCTTAAGAGAGTTCTGTTATAGACATCTGAGGTTGAAGGCGACAGGTGCGGAGTTCGCCTCGGAAAGGACACGTTTTTTCCGAGTCAATATTTGATTTCGTTATTTTCTTTTCGAACTAAATTATTTACTTGCATTTTATTTATTTTGTTTTATATCTAATTTTATAAAAAAAAACTCTAACTAATGCCATTTTATTTTATTATTTAAAATTCCAACTAATATCACACTTTATTATTTAAAATTCCAACTAATATCACATGACATATTTCTTCTTCAAATTATTAATAACTAGTTGTATTTGCCCGCGCTATGCGACGAAAACTTAATCGATAGCGGTTCAGTTCATTACAGTACCGACACTCGCTATAGTAACCGAAAGAAAAAAATCCAATGAATAAGTCGTGATATGTCCAAAACAATATTTATATGTGTTTTATATAATGAAAAACCGTAAAAACGTATACTGATTCCGATAATATCGATACCGGTAAAAATTGGAACTGTTCTGTCGAATCGGTTCGGTTCGATTCGTCATGGTACTTGTTTATGATACTCATAAAACCTCTAATCAAAATAGGCTCCGTTTTTAATAAAATTTACACTAATATCACATTGTTCAGTCCGTATTGATTGGATATGATACAATAGTAGTAACGTATCATTACAATACGTGAGAAATTAGAAATGTAATTTGTTAGAACAATATCATTAAATCTAATATAAAGAAATATAATTAAAATAAAGAATTATCTTTGAAACAAAATTTAATACACATTTATATAGTTCATGACCATTTTATTTTAATATATATATATATTATATTAAAATAATAATATTCAAACAATACTAAAAAAATCTCAACATTGTTCATCATCACTATCTCATTGAACATTTTAATATATATATATATATATATATATTCAAACAAGACTAAAAAAATCTCAACATTGTTTTAGCCACTATCTCATTGAACATTTACATTACTATTTCATCACCACTTGTTATTAATTATTAAATTGTTATTAATTATTAAATTATTAATTATTAATTATTAATTATTAATTAACATTAATTAATTAATAATATAATATTAATGTTATTAAATATAATATAATATAATATATTACAATATAATTATTAATCTCAACATTGTTCATAATAATATATATATATATATATATA
This sequence comes from Scalesia atractyloides, assembly GCA_947069175.1. Classification (NCBI taxonomy): domain Eukaryota; kingdom Viridiplantae; phylum Streptophyta; class Magnoliopsida; order Asterales; family Asteraceae; genus Scalesia; species Scalesia atractyloides. The sequence continues at coordinate 7,843,893 of CAMTDV010000014.1, read as the reverse complement.
TTCAAACAATACTAAAAAAATCTCAACATTGTTTATAGCCACTATCTCATTGAACATCATTGAACATATACTATTCATCACACTTGTTTATTATTAATATTAATTATTAATTATTAATTATATTAATATTTATTAATTAATTATTAATGTTATCAATAATATTAATATTAATTATTAATATTAATGTTATTACAATATAATATAATATAACTACAATATAATTATTAATCTCAACATTGTTCATAACCACTATCTCATTGAACATTTATATATATATATATATATATATATATATATATTCAAACAATACTAAAAAATCTCAACATTGTTTATAGCCACGATTTACTATTCATCACCACTTGTTATTAATTATTAATTATTAATATTAATTATTAATGTTATTAATAATATTAATATTAATATTAATTATTAATATTAATGTTATTATAATATAATATAATATAACTACAATATAATTATTAATCTCAACATTGTTCATAACCACTATCTCATTGAACATTACTATCTCATTGAACATTTACTATTCATCATCACTTTTTATTAATGTTATTAATATTAATTATTAATGTTATTAATAAATATAATATTAATATTAAATATATATATATATATATATATATATATAAATATTCAAACAATAATAAAAAAATCTCAACATTGTTTATAACCACTATCTCATTGAACATCATTGAACATTTACTATTCATCACCACTTGTTATTAATTATTAATTATTAATTATTAATTATTAATTATTAATGTTATTTACTGTTCATTACCACTTGTTATTAATGTTATTAATATTAATTATTAATATTAATTATTAATGTTATTAATAAATATAATATTAATATTTGTATTAAATATATATATATATATATATATAAATATAAATATTCAAACAATACTAAAAAAATCTCAACATTGTTTATAACCACTATCTCATTGAACATCATTGAACATTTACTATTCATCACCACTTGTTATTAATTATTAATTATTAATATTAATTATTAATATTAATTATTAATATATTAATTATTAATTGTTAATATTAATATTAATTATTAATATTAATGTTATTATAATATAATGTAATATAATTATAATATTAATTATTAATCTCAACATTGTTCATAACCACTATCTCATTGAACATTTACTATTCATCACCACTTGTTATTAATGTTATTAATAATTATTAATATTAATATTAATGTTATTAATTATTAATATTAATGTTATTATAATATAATATAATATAATTATAATATTAATTATTAATCTCTTGTTCATAACCACTATCTCATTGAATATTTACTGTTCATCACCACTTGTTATTAATGTTATTAATTAATAATTAATTATTAATCTCAACATTGTTTATAACCACTATCTCATTGAACATTTACTGTATAAATATAAATATTCAAACAATACTAAAAAAATCTCAACATTGTTTATAACCACTATCTCATTGAACATCATTGAACATTTACTATTCATCACCACTTGTTATTAATTATTAATTATTAATATTAATATTAATATTAATTATTAATATTAATTATTAATATATTAATTATTAATTGTTAATATTAATATTAATATTAATTATTAATATTAATGTTATTATAATATAATGTAATATAATTATAATATTAATTATTAATCTCAACATTGTTCATAACCACTATCTCATTGAACATTTACTATTCATCACCACTTGTTATTAATGTTATTAATGTTATTAATATTAATATTAATGTTATTAATTATTAATATTAATGTTATTATAATATAATATAATATAATATAATTATAATATTAATTATTAATCTCTTGTTCATAACCACTATCTCATTGAATATTTACTGTTCATCACCACTTGTTATTAATGTTATTAATTAATAATTAATTATTAATCTCAACATTGTTTATAACCACTATCTCATTGAACATTTATTGTTCATCACCACTTGTTATTAATGTTATTAATTATTAATATTAATGTTATTATAATATAATATAATTATAATATTAATTATTAATCTCAACATTGTTCATAACCACTATCTCATTGAACATTTACTATTCATCACCACTTGTTATTAATGTTATTAATATTAATATTAATATTAATGTTATTAATTATTAATATTAATGTTATTATAATATAATATAATATAATTATAATATTAATTATTAATCTCTTGTTCATAACCACTATCTCATTGAATATTTACTGTTCATCACCACTTGTTATTAATGTTATTAATTAATAATTAATTATTAATCTCAACATTGTTTATAACCACTATCTCATTGAACATTTACTGTATAAATATAAATATTCAAACAATACTAAAAAAATCTCAACATTGTTTATAACCACTATCTCATTGAACATCATTGAACATTTACTATTCATCACCACTTGTTATTAATTATTAATATTAATATTAATATTAATTATTAATATATTAATTATTAATTGTTAATATTAATATTAATTATTAATATTAATGTTATTATAATATAATGTAATATAATTATAATATTAATTATTAATCTCAACATTGTTCATAACCACTATCTCATTGAACATTTACTATTCATCACCACTTGTTATTAATGTTATTAATATTAATATTAATGTTATTAATTATTAATATTAATGTTATTATAATATAATATAATATAATTATAATATTAATTATTAATCTCTTGTTCATAACCACTATCTCATTGAATATTTACTGTTCATCACCACTTGTTATTAATGTTATTAATTAATAATTAATTATTAATCTCAACATTGTTTATAACCACTATCTCATTGAACATTTACTGTATAAATATAAATATTCAAACAATATTAAAAAAATCTCAACATTGTTTATAACACTATCTCATTGAACATCATTGAACATTTACTATTCATCACCACTTGTTATTAATTATTAATATTAATATTAATTATTAATATATTAATTATTAATTGTTAATATTAATATTAATTATTAATATTAATGTTATTATAATATAATGTAATATAATTATAATATTAATTATTAATCTCAACATTGTTCATAACCACTATCTCATTGAACATTTACTATTCATCACCACTTGTTTATAATGTTATTAATATTAATATTAATGTTATTAATTATTAATATTAATGTTATTATAATATAATATAATATAATTATAATATTAATTATTAATCTCTTGTTCATAACCACTATCTCATTGAATATTTACTGTTCATCACCACTTGTTATTAATGTTATTAATTAATAATTAATTATTAATCTCAACATTGTTTATAACCACTATCTCATTGAACATTTATTGTTCATCACCACTTGTTATTAATGTTATTAATTATTAATATTAATGTTATTATAATATAATATAATTATAATATTAATTATTAATCTCAACATTGTTCATAATCACTATCTCATTGAACATTTACTGTTCATCACCACTTGTTATTAATTATTAATTATTAATATTAATATTAATGTTATTAATAATAATAACAATTAATAATAATAATAATATTAATATTAATTAGTAATCTCAACGTTGTTCATCACCACTATCTCATTGAACATATATTGTTCATCATCACTTGTTATTAATTATTAATATTAATATTAATATTAATGTTAATGTTATTAATATTAATATTAATTAATAATAATAATAATTATTAATTTTATTAATAATAATAACGTGATTAATATTTTTTATTAATATGTATAATATTATTTAATTTAATTAATATTTAATTGTAATTCATAATTATTAATAATATTATTAATAATATCATGCTATTAATATTAATTAAAATTCAAGACTGTTATGAAAAAAATACTTAAAGTTTTTATTAAAAGAATACTTCCAACTTTTTTTAAAACCTATGATTTTAATACTTTTGAAAATAAATAATGATACTTAAGTTTTTTCATATCATCTATAATTTTTCATGTTCCACATACTAGTTGTGGTTTCGATTTATTTTTGTATTTCATAATAATTTATGTTGAAGGAGAATATTATGAACTACTTAAGTCAATCATATATTTGTAATAGGTAGGATTTTTGTTTCTTTTTGAGTGGGAAATGTTTGAATTTTATTTATCCTTCTTTTCAGGTTGTAACGGGTTTATGTCAATATGGGTGATTTTTTATGGGTCAAAAGGATTTGAATCATATTAAGCAAATGTTTCAACACCTTTTGTGCATTCTATTTTTTTTTGTGTATATAACATTTTTTAATGTTTGATGTATTGTTTATGAGTAGGGAAAACATATTATCAAAAGTATAATATAAGATTTCTTTTTAATAAAACGATTAAGAACATTTAAAGCATTCAAATACTTTTGACATATTTGGCCATTTCACTTTTTCGCTTTTTAAAAAATGAAATATGTTACTCAGTTAAATCTTTCTGACAAAATATGACTCTGATTGATCGTTTCCACTATCATATATAAAAACGTAATTTTAGTCTCTATGATGTATTTAGAGATTTATAATTTATATATACACACGCATACAACTCATGTAATACGCGGGTCTATAACATAGTTTATATAAATACAAAACCATGAAGGGGAATAGTGTCAGGCAGCTGTCTGGCACTTCCCTATTTGCCCGAACAAATTACGATTTACGCCAGCCAAACTTACGATTTTCCCCTAGTTCAAAATTATAGTTTTGTCCATCGTTTTTTTTTTGCAAACCTATGATAGTGTTTTGTTTTAATTGTTTGACTTAATGTAATTTTTATTCGCTAGCGCTCACTCATTGGTCATGACAAATTACAGTTTTGCCCTCGGTTTAAAATTACATTCTCATCGTTTAAGTTTTTTTCCTAACAAATTATGATAATGTTTTGTTTTAATTGATAGAGAATATTTGGCCTAGCGCTACGCAACACTGGGAACATAAACTAGTGCCATACAAATATTACATAACATGTGTATTTGTGGAAACATATAGTGTAATTTAGGTCGGTTTAGCCACCACACATACTAACCCATAGCGCTAGGTCAAATCTACCTGCGTTACTTTACATGACAAATTGTGTGGAATTTAGATGACAAATTGTGTGGAATGCATGTTAAAAAAAAACCACAAATGACCTTTTCTAACAATCTGAAGAAATGAGACAACATCTAGTATATATATACCAAGTATATATTGCGGTTATTTGATCAGTCAAAATCTGCTTCTTCGTTGATCCATTTCCTTGAGATCTTTTATCGTAATTAGTGAATCTGCTTCTTCATTGATTCATTTCCTTGAAGCGTTTAAGTAAATGACTAGAATCCGCTTCGTCAAGTGTATTTCATTTTAATCGATAACTCAAAACGATTATATCATATGCCTCCACCTCGCCTTAGCCTGTATAAAGATCTTTGTAATATGATCAAATACATCTCCTTGGGTTTTGCACATAATGACTCGTGCATTTAATACCCTTCAAGGAGAGATTTTCATGTAGACAATCAGTATTCAAGTGATTAATACAAATAAGCTGACACTGTTGAGATGCAATTCTACGTTTTTAGAGATTACAAGGTTGCGTAAACATGTGTAAGTTATCGCGTCCATATAAAGAAAACAGATAAGCATTCAACTCAAAAATATCCTGCAAGTTTCTACAGTTTTAAGTTGTTCATGCAAAGTAACGTTCGACGCATGAAAGATGGAGCGAGTCTTCCAGTTCCACCTCATTTTCATCCTTATAACAGATGAATGCAGCTTCAACCATCCTAGAAACCCTCTGTAAGTGCAAAAACACGGCCCGCCAAAGGTGGGCCCAGCGCAGAAACCGCTTCTTTAATAACCTGATTCACACAAGACAGATGTTATTAGCTCAAATCCCATTAAAATGCTTATAATACTCGACTCCAAAAGATGTTAAAACTTACATCCAACTGATACCGAGCTGAAAAGTGGATCAATACAATTGCTTTATTCTCAAATCTGCTTGCATGATTAACAATCTGAATTACCAAAACAATAGATCACAAAAATGTCATTATTATGATGATTAGTTATCATTTACATAAAGATCAAGGTTTGACCATTTGACCTCGGATAAATGTGTGTGGCCATAGTCTCTTGCATTCTCCACCGTCATTGAATTCTCCACATACGTGCTCTGCATGCCTGACCGTAAGAAAGTGTAATTCGATTACTAAAAAAGCGAAAATGTGTTACCTCCATAATGAGAACCTTTGCCTTCAACACATCATCATTATCATCATCAACAATAAAGTCAGACGTAGTATCTCCGGTAAAAGCTACTTCAGGTGAAGTCGTCGTGTATGTTATCTGCCAAAAAAATATAAATTCACATAGTTAGTTTGTATATTTGGTTGTATATATTAGAATTTAATAGCTAAAATTGGCAAACAAACCTCCACACCTGAGAACTTCAACTTCTTGATTTCATCCCCAGGAAGACCCACATATTCGGGCTTAAGCTTTTGTTTCACTGAATAAATTACATAACCCTGCTACAATCCAAACAATGGTAAGTACATACTTATGATTTTTTTTTTGTTAAAACGTGAAATTGTGATGAGTAAAGACAACTAGCCTGACTTGGTATGACGTGATACGTCTTAAATGCTTTTACTTTCATATCTTTTCTCAAGTAGAAGTCTTCCCCTGCATATGTAGTGATGTGTCAACTTGATATAAATTTATCGAGTAAAATGTCATTTCCGTCCCTGAGGTTTGGCTAGTTTTGCAACTTTCGTCCAATGGTTTGTTATTCTGCATCTGGATCCAAAAGGTTTGAAATCTTGCCATTTTCATCCGGTTCGTTAACTCAATCCTTTTTTTCCCCGTTAAGTCAGGGTATTTTCTTCTTTTTTGTTAACTTAAAGGCAATTCGGTCTTTTTCACTTTATGTACAAGCATTTAGCATAATATACAAGTATTGCACTTTAAGTGAAAAAGACCGAATTGCCCTTTAAGTTAACAAAAAAGATAGAAATACACCTGACTTAACAGAGAAAAATAGATGGAATTAACGAGACGGATGAAAATGGCAAAGATTTCAAACCTTCTGGATCCAGATGCGGAAAAACAAACCTTTGGACGAAAGTCACAAAACTGGCCAAAGCTAAGGGACAAAAATGGCATTTTACTCTAAATTATCAAATTGAAATAATAATAACAATTATAATCACAACTTTTTTTTACCAATATCTAATCCAATCAAAGTATGCTTCAATTCTGATTGGTCCATTGCGCGGTGTGCTTCGAAGATTTTTTCAACGTTTTCTTTAATGACTTTGGGTACAATAATTGTTGGTGGAGACATTCTGTATAAACCACGAGTTGCAACATACATAGGTAGTCCTCCCTAGAACAATGTTTATGTTTTAATGTTATCAAAATGAAGTGGAATTTGATAATAAAAGTCGAAAAGAAGAGCATAATGAAGGAGACTGAGAGAACTACAATGTGATCCATGTGACCGTGAGAAATGAAGAGAAATTGTTGAGAAATGGCTCGTTGGGGGCACTTTCCGATGTCGAAAGCTAAGTTGAGAGTGGGGAGAATTACGCAAGTTTCATGCCCTGCTATTGACAGCCCTTCGATCGGGTAATCTTCGATAACCAAACCTTTTTTCTTCTTTGTTTCCATTGCTACACAGATGCAGATTCAATAAATCAATAGAACTTTCATATAATTTCTACTTAGAAATTTCAAAGTCTACGTGGTATCCAGCAGATAATAAATGCCCGCATCTCACATTGGCATTACATCGAACACCTAGTGGGCAATCACTAAGGTACCAAACACTTTGGCCAAATGCTGGAAGTACGCAACAAAGTATATGCTATCGTATGAATTTTCAGATAACAACTACAAACATTAAAAACTAGAATTGAACAAACAAAATAACCCAATAACTGTATATGCACAATGCTTGCAATATATTAACATGTCTCTCTTTTATCACCTCTACAATACATGCCAGTATGTGGGTATAAAATGGGGAGGGGATAGAGAAAAAGGTACCCAAAATCAAGGAGACCGCCGGAAAGATGAAGATGAAGATGAATACGGAAATCGATTACGGGCAACTGACGGTATATGGCTTTTTAGCAATGGGGGTGTAAAGGATCTGTTTAGGGTTTATTTGAACAGTAGAATTTTATATCTCCGATTATATTGACTATATAGACGGAGTTTGACCAGAACCATTTTATGTATTCGGATCACATAAAATTAATTGGTAAGAGTAAAACACAATGACATCACCAAAATTAAACACTGCACCTAATACATTTAACATGTAATATTGGAATTTGTCTTGAATCTAGTTATTTAACGAAACTTTTTAATTGACACAATGATACCACATGTTGAAAATTACAGGAAGGACCCAAATGGGTCTAAGATTGTGATTTGTACTTAAAAACAAAACGTATGCCTATAGCAGGCAAGAAGGGCGGACCAAGGTGGGCAGCATGCCAGGTCAGAACAGGTTCGGGTCAGAACGGGCCGATTTAAAAAATGTTTATTTTGAAAAAGAAAAAACAGGTTTTCAACTAGGACTCTATATTCTCAACCTATAAGCAATTTCGTTCAGAAATTCCGACATTAACAATTGGTTCTGGTGATTGTGTAAACTGGACAACTTTGAACACTAAAATTGGATTTTTAAAAACTTAATGTTGTGACAACTGTATTAATTTTCAATCCACCCCTTCATTTCAGTCCCTGCTAACTTGGAAGAACCCACAAAAACAGTCATACAATGAAAAGATAAGTCACAACAGAACCTTTTTACTTTTAAACTGGTCACAGAAACTTCCAATGGCACTAAATTATCAAGTACAAGAAAGTCAAATTCATAACTATGATGGAAATCAAAATAACAGGAAATGATATGTTAACAGACAACAGAAACCTAACAAGCCACAAGATATTGTTGAACTACCACTATGAATCCATGGACTACAATATGTATCGATGAATATATAGAGCTAAAAAAGAGTAACATGATAAATCATTCATCAATCCACCATGAACTAAGTTTCTTTAAGCTGCTTACTAGTTACTACTACTGTGCTTTTCATTGGGGACTTTTATCGAACACTTGGTGATCATAAAACAAACAAAAACAATGGCTTTTCATCTGCATCTCAATGTTGGAAACCCATTCAGTAAAAAACATACGCTAAAGCCTGTACCAACTGTGCATAAAAATTAACATAGAAATCACGAAGAACTTGAAAATAAAGATGGAACGTACCAACAGAAAATATCGGCTCTCGAAGTCACAGAAGTCGCATACAAACAGAAAATCACCGTTGGCCTAAATGAAACGAACAGAATTCGTCGTTCAAGTGGATGAAACGAGCAGAAATCACTGATGTCGAAGTGACGGCTTCACCTCTGTATCAAACGAATCGGTGAAGCAAACCGTTCATTCTGACCCGTATATCGGTTTCCCCCAATCCGGTCTGACCCATAGGGTTTTACCCGCAGCACATTAAACAAATATTTAACGTGTTGAACCTTTGGGCTTTGTCTAGTGACTGCTGCTGACTAGTGCCCAAAATGACCCAATTATATTTTTTAGAAAAATAATTTAAATTTTCATTAGCAGCCGTCCCCAAGAATATGATAAAAAAACATTTGATCTCGTAGGAGACAAAAAGAATTGCTCTCCCCCATAATATAAACTTATCAATTATATATCCAAAAATCACAATGCAACGATAATTGAGTGTGACAAATAAGCATTTTTAGTGGGTTCAAATTTCGGGACTCCAGCAGATCTGGGCTAGTTGCAGAATTTGATAGGTAAATAGGTGTTTCTTTTAGGCCTTTTATTATATATGATATAAAACTTATAAAAAACTTTTCGGGTCCTCCGAAGATAAATAGGTTTTTCTTTTGGGTTTTTTAATATATATAATATAAAACTTATAAAAAGCTTTTCGGGTCCTCTAAAAATTTGGGTCTCGGGTTCCCGGATGACTGACCCAATAGCCCCCCTAGGTTTGAAATTTTATTCTCGTATTTATCAAAAAATCATCATAGATTTAAAAAGGCCGTTATGCGCTAGTGACTAGTGAAGTAGTGAGAATATGTTCGTTTTGATAATTATTTTCAAGATAATAATATATGAATTTTTTATTAGTGTTATAATTTGCTGAGAATAAAGTCCGCTTTCAATCTTCACAAAATTATAATGCTCAATTGTTCACTATACATCAGTATGTTTGTAATGCATATATTTGCGTTGACCTTTTAATTTTCGAGAAAAAAAGCCATATATTCCTACAAAGTGATCAATTAAAATTTTGTATACTATTCCCAGTTGTTTTGTTTTGTTTTGCATTACTTAATTTTAAGATAATACGTAGTTAACATTTTTTATAAAAACGCTCGAAGGTAGGCTGATAACACTAACTCATGAATATTTTGTCATATATATATTTATGTAAGTAAATATTCAATCTTGGACCCATTTTGACTTTTGAGATCATTTTCTTGAAGTTGTTCTTTGGTTTTGGGTACTCAGCAGGCCTGAGAAATCATGTACTATGTTTGAGCTTGAAAAATCATGCCTTTAGACCTTAACGAAATTGAGTATTGGGCTAACTAAAGGTCTAAACATAATGTCAGCTAAACCATACGAAGAGTTTTGCAAGTGGGCATATGTTGGTGTTTGTATGTGTATACTCTGTTAAAAAATTAGATATACATATTGGGTTTTTTTTTAAATAACGTGTCCAGACCGGTGGTTCTCCCCGCCCAACGCAGGGCCGCCCCTATGTGTACCATTTTTAAATGTTCTTGAAGTTGTTTTTGGTTTAATGTACTATTTTTGCTAATTAGCTTTAAGTTTACTTGTAATATACACATTACATAGCATTAGAATTAGAAGAATAAGGATATTCTAAAATCAATTGGTATTTTTGCCAAAATGGTTATTTGCCGATTCATACATTAACCTCTGCCTTGAGCACACGAAACTTGGGTCAAAAGGGACATACAAAACACAACAAAGACAAAATATGAGATGAGGCAGGCTAAACCAATGTCCAAGGACTAAAGTTTGGAACAAAAACTGATAAGCTTGCAAGAAAGGTTATCTCAATCCTTACCATCCTTGAAATCAAAGTAACATATATGAATTATTGTCATGTCATGTATATAACTTGTAATTATATTATAAATAAACATCCATTATTAATAACTTCACTTATATACTTCCAACACGTACCCTAAATCGCTTACACTTCATTATCAATGGCGCATATCTCAGGAAGATTGCCTTTTGATAACAAACCAAGCTCGGGGAGTTTGGTATTTGAAGAGTTTGTTCCTCCTTCAGCATGGACAGAAGACTCGACGTGCCTTCTTGTTGATCTTCCTGGTACAACAAACTCTTCATCTTAATTATTCTGAATTCGGATTTTAGAGACTTAGAGCTTTCGCACCCCCTTCTCTACAATTATTTTTTTCTCTAAATTATATAGAAAAGTCTAACAAAAGCATTTAATTTAACCCCCAAATCTCATTCTCTAAAACAGAGATATGGTTTAGAGAAGTTAAACTTCATCTTTCTTTTTAGAGAGCCAAAGTCAAATCTCTACAAATTATTGCAAGTGTATGAAAAGAGAAAAATAACAAAATAAGTATTTGTGAATAAGATAAAGATAGAGATGGAGAATGAGATGTGAAGGTTTTAAAAATAAATAAATTATAGAGAAAATATATTGTTAGTTAGATTATATAGATAGAGAAGAAGAATAAGATATGAATGCTCTTAGAGCATTCACATTGGAGACTCTTTATTCGTATATTCTATATAATATAGAGTAAAAAATAGAGAAAACAACAAAAACACCACTACGTTAGATCTCTATAATGGAGAAAGATTTATAAAAAGCAAAGTACAACCTCTATATTTAGAGGCTCATGTCAACCCTTTTATATTATTATTGTGAGTATGTAGGAAAGAGAAAAAAGTAATAAAATAAGTGAATGTGAATATGATAGAGTTAGAGATAGAGAGTTGGATGTAATAGGTTTTTGAAAAATAAACAAAATATAGAGAAAAATGTGTTTTTAGTTGAATTATATAGATAGAGATCAAGTCTCCAATGTGAATGCTCTTAGTTGATATGATAAGATGGTGGGTCTAACAACATTGGGTAACAAGTCAAAACTAGCCATTTTAACTAAATAAAATAAATTCGGTCGGACAAGATTAAATACCCAACTTTTATAAACAGTTAGTACGAAACGAAAGAAATAGCAAGCATTTTAACTAGTATATTGTTAATCAAATTCTTAAATAAAATGATTTGAAAAAGTTATACACAACACAGATACACTTTGGGTAGTTTTCAACGCGTTAAACCAGTCCCCTGTCCCCTATTAACGTTTCTTTTCGTCTAAGACGTTTGAAGCATTACACATGATCCAAATCCATTGCTATATATATTTCACTGTATTGCAGGTTTCAAGAGGCAAGAGCTAAAGCTTCAAGTCGACAACCCAACACATTTAGTAGTTAGCGGAGAAAGGCAGGTGCGAGAGAATAAATACAAGCGATTTGAACAAAGATTTGAATTGCCAAAAAACGCAGACACTGAAAAGATATCAGGGGAGCTTGATGGCGGAATTCTATTTATTTCGGTCCCAAAGAAAGTTGAACATAAACACCAAGAGATCAAACATGACAACATTCCATCACCAGCTCCCGCACCAGTAAGTGATAACACATATGGCGCGGAAGATAAGAAAAACAAACCAGACGCTGATGTAAATGAAGATGAAACTGATAACAAAGATGGTATAAGAAGCAAACGTCGAATGTGTTTTGATGAGAATAGGGAGCAAAAGACAGATTTATTTCTAAGACTTGCAATGCAGAAATTAAAAAATAATATAGGGATTGTTGCGACATCAATCGTTGCATTTTCATTAGGTGTGCTGGTCACTCAGAAGTTTAGTCAAATGGAAATTGATGGAGGGAGCTCTTGAAATCAACAGTTGTACATAAAACATATATTTTACTAATAATTATCATGTTGTACTTTATTACTAATGAACATTGTCACCTCAGAGGAAAACATAAGTATCAATACTATTCCTTTCTTTGGCTTACTATATAACAAATTATAAAGAAACTACCTACTGTTGACACAAAAGTTATGAAATAAAAATGAAATTATTTCCAGGCTTGAAGGCCATAAGAGACAATATTCCTGACACATAGAGAGAATACTCTTGATAGAGGACAAAATCTATATTATTAATTGAGTTTTTAAGGTTACAATAGGTTTCTTTTATAGTAGATTCCAACTTGTCATCAATTAACAACTAAGAAATTATACAACTTGTAAGATATCAAATGTGACAACTAATTAACTCGTGATTTGCTTATTAAACGAATATCAAGACACCAAAATACTATTATGTCCCCAACCCAATTCGGTTCTTCCAACAACTCCTTGCTCGCCAAAGAGTACACCAGCCCGGTTCAATTGTGAACAACACGATTAAGTCTAATAGTGAAATGATACATTTTTTTTTTTGTATAAAAATAGCCAAACAGATAATTTGATTTACAAGGATGACGTCACACTTTAATTAACACATCAGAATTTCTTGTGAAATTTATAAACTATAACAACACCTTGCTAACAGGTTTGCTTTCGCTAAAAGTTGTATAAATTTTCAGTTACAATTCTAGTTTCTCAATGGTAATTTCTGCACCATCTTCTGGTTTGGGATTTGACAGATACTTCACTTTCCCATCCGGATTCACCAAGTCCCACCTACATGATATCCGTGTTAGAGCTCAACAATATATATCAGTATCCAATATATGAAAGGATAAAATGTTTATATGACTATTTACGTGTATCCCGTGGACAAATGATAGAGAAAGATAGCAACTTGTAAACGAGCAAGCATATTTCCTACACATATTCTTGATCCACCACCAAACACTTGGTATGTTCCGGGCGTCATTGATACCTTATAGTACCATACATTAAGATTTAGTATGAGAAAAATACAAAGGTCTTAGATCACAAAGGGACTTACATCCCATCTATCAGGGTTGAAACACAGTGGATCGTTAAAGTTCTCAGGATCCGTGTGGAGATACCTAATCCACAACATTACATTCCATCCTTTTGGAATAGTATGTCCTACATGATAAACAACATTTTAGCAAGAGCAAGAAAAACAAGTGAACTTAATAAACCATCAAGCACACACACCTTATAGGTAACATCTTTTGTTGTTGTACGAAAGATTAATGGAGAGATATTCGCCATTCTTATCGTCTCATCCACAACTTTCATGGTGTATTTCATCTTGAAGATCTCATCGCTTGTAACATGTTGCTCATTTTTGCTACTTTTAAGACGCATATTTTCGTCCTATATTATTAAGACTTTAGAATTGGAGAAGATGAACAATATGAACATGAACAACTCATAATCGTGTAGGTTTAGGCACGCACCCGAAGCTTTTGTAGAACCTTTGGGTATTTAGCAAGATAATAAACACCCCACATTGTGGCAAGAGTAGTTGATTCATAGCCACCAATTAGAATGCTAACAATATTGTCAACAATCTCTATGTCACTTAACTGACCCCCTTCTTCGTCCTTCAACCTCATCAAACCATCCATCAAATCCTTCACAGATTCACTACTTCCATTCTTAAAGTCGCTCTTCCTTTTCTTCAACTCCTCATTGAAAACCGCAACAGCTTTTTTGCGACACTACCAAAATTATCCTCACAAATTTATAACATGTACACAAAGTAGATTATTTTTAAAAGTTGATGAATGGTGAGTGAGAATAGAACATAACTTTTTTGATGCCTAGGTGGTTTATAATTTTTTTTAAGTGTTTTTAGGTGGTTTTTGGGATTATTTGGTGTCCAGGCAGACCGCCACTTCAATAAGCGGACTACGAAGTCTGTGAGCTAGAGTGTGTTATTGAAATAACGGACTCCTAGAAACCAAAATAATCCCAAAATTAGCCACCTATACATAAAAAATATTAGAATAGAATTTACATGAAGGCCATGATAATACGCAAATCCTGGTATATTCATTTTGTAGGATCTGACTCCACTAATCAATCCAACAAAGTATTCGCCTAGCATATCTAGAGTAGTGCCCGGTTCCAAACTAGCAAAAAACATGCCCATATTCTCGAACGTAACCTTCTTGATTTCTTTGTACGAGGTAATCTTACGTCGTTTGGCCCAAGATTCAAGGGCCGCGATCATTCTTGGTTGCACGGTGGCTGCTATCCTACGAAGCGCTTCTGGTTGGTTAACACTTCTAGAAATGAAATTTCTGAGTCTGGCATGTGTTTTCCCATGGACCGCAACCACTGAATGCTTACCTACAAGTTCAACGTTCGGCCACTCCAATCTGAAGCTTTCATCGGCTCGAAATACAAATTTGATCACGGCTGGTGAATACACTATCACCGAAGGTCTACCAAATAGATGCGTCTTGTACATTCCTATCCCATCACCAAACCTATTAATTTGCATAATCAATGACCATATAACATAGAGACGAGATTCAAATATATTTAAATAACGGAACTAAAAATAAAATAAAAAATGAAACGTATAGATATAATTACTTTCTACGCTTGGAATTGATGTAATCGTCAGGGCGACGAAGGAATTTGAAGTACCAAAGAAATGTGAACAGTTCACCAATGACCGGGAAACCCATGTGGCCGGGGGGCAGATTGGTGCCGCCCACTGATGAGCGCAGAGTCGTTGTAACTAGTCCATACCATATGTTGTTCCACTGCCAGACGAGCCACATTAGTAGCGGTACCACTCCTAACGCCACAGACAACCACATCGTTAGAACTTAGAAGCAAACGTTTTTTCCCTCTTTGGTTAATTAGTGAAACTGTGGATTGCGAGTCCAAGTATTTGTATATGCTAGCATAAAAGATTCTATACAATATGTCATTTATTCGGTTAACGCTAGCAGACAACCATATAGATGTTGCAACATCATTAATATAATAGTATTGGACGATGCTAACAATATTTTTAACTTATTTGTTACTGTTTATATATACATATTGGTACATATGGATTGTTTTAATATATACATTGGTTTTAAGTTATTTAAAATATACATATTGGTACATATGGATCTTTTAATATATACATTGGTTTTAAGTTATATAAAATGAGTAGACGCTAACCCCCGCATTGCGGCGGGATGTTGATTACAAATGATCTTAATATCACTATATGTGATAACCGGTTAACTCTTGCCGGAAAGGAAGATAGCGAAAAAGTAAAAGTTCATTTTCTAATATATGATTTTTTTATGACCTGTGCGTTGCAGCTGAATCGGCATACTGAATCAAATATACATGTAAAACATCATGGCAGGGTGTTTGTAAGATTTAAACTGAAATGTAAAACATCATCGTAAATTACAATGAGTTGACATCGGTTAATCATCAATGAACTTTGAGGCTGTAGACTCCATATGCATCTTTGGCAATTCAAAAATTTCCATAATATATCCAAATTGCAAATCAGGCAACTTGCCCTAAGCATTACAGGCAACATGTACTAAGCATTATGATATTCTTTGGCCACTTCACATAAGTTGGAACCAACATACAGATTGTTAACACTGTTTTGATATAATGAACCAAAAAAGAGATCCGTCATAGTTCAATGATTTTGAGCACACTATCCACAACTACATATCAACAACCAATATCACTACAAATTAAACACACCTTCTTCCACTTCAATTTCAACTCCTTTGATTCTAATGCTTTGTTATGCTTCTCGTTCATCTAGACCGTGACTGCCACGGTTGACCACCAAAAGCCATCGTCTAACTCCTCCAATTCCTTACCTTCATCTCATTATTTTTAATTGTTGGCCCTGCTAAACCCCAACAATTGCAATACAAATTAGTTTAGCCTTTTTGATAAACACATAGAATGCAGTTGAAAACTAAAACAACAGCTACTTGAAAATCCAAAGTAGAAAGACTTGGATCTCTCCAAAATTAGAAGCTAATGTAAACATGCCACAGCAACCATGAAGAATTAGATGAAGAATCTGAACACATAAAAAAAACTCTAGGTTTTATTCGGATTGGGTTGTCCATAGCATGAAAAAAACAAAAACCTGGAGGGATTAGATACTTAAATGGAAGCGAAAACTAAGCCGACGACGATGCCATTGTTGTAAGCCAGCCGCCGCCTTCTTCTCCGCCACTTTGTCTCTCTCTTTCTCTCTCCCTCTTATTTATAAGAATTAAAATAAAATAAGAAAACATGAAAAAAAGCTAAACAAATACATTAAAATTCTCTTTTTGAATTAATAGCGGTACTACATTAATTTGAAGCATTCTGATAGGAAAAAAAATGAATGTTCTTAACATATATAGTGAGTAGATTGAAGAACACAACAAAATTCTTGATTATAAAGTCACACAATAAACATCTGTGATATTACATGATGGTTCGAACAACAAAACAAATTGTGATGCCACATGATGCCTCCAACAGTATAATATAGTGAGTAGATTGAAGAACCCAACAAAATTGGTCAATAGTAGTTTTTTATACCCAATAAATACTTCGAACACAATAGTGGGGAATTGGTCATCAGTATACATATTTTTGAATTGGACATTAATTAAACTGCAAAACCATTGAACCACTATAACGAAACACCACAAACTGAACATCATGAACAAACAGCAAATCGCCATGGATGGATAATAAGATCTTGCAAAAAATGGCAAATATTGATTCACAAATTTAAAACTACAGAGGGCATTATTAAACAAACTACCAATTCACATATTTGATGAACGTAAACTTTAGAGATGAAATTGTAGAAGCATACCGATGTAATTGATATGGCCATTGCAGGATGAAGAGTTGCAGAAAATCGTAGGGTGTGGTGTTCGATGATGTGGTTTAGGTTAGTCAAAGCCGCAGGAATTCCTCATCATCCGATATCAATTATAAGACCGAGAATCCAAAGAAACACAACAATCACATGATGAATTTAACTTTGAATGCACCAAACCATCAGTTACAATTGTTCATCCGGAATTTATACTTGTCGGGATTCGGCGAAGGGTTGCGACCCTAATTCAGAAAGGAAACGACGCCGTTGAGATTGACTTTTTCCGGCGAAGGGTTGCGACCCTTAATTTTGATGAAGCACAGCATCCATAGTTTTGAACCGTTATCAGAACCGACGGAACATTTGGAAACAGTTTTATGTTGCTAATTGTGATTATTACAGTTGAAGCAGCCTGCGCGTTACGAAGAATGTTAAAAAACTATGATAACTTAATTTTGTGTAAAATTTGAATCGATGCATAATAAAAGAAGTAATATACTTGTAATTTTATATAAAAACTATATGACATTTAACAATTTGAACTATTAAACTTAGAACTCACATAAAAAAGCCCATAAGTAATACTCTTAATCTCTCCACTGTGGCATGTGATAAGGAGACTTGAATTTTACTGTGAGATTCAAGTTTAAATCCCACTTTTGTTATATTGGGAGTGGATATTGGGCAATGATGGTGACAAACCCATCGAAAATGGTTTGATCCTGAGTCGCACCCTGGTTTTTATACGGTTGTTACTTCAGCGAGGCAACTCGTGTGGAGACAGTAAGGTTTTCGAGAAACGCTGTAACCAAATCTACCAACCCAGAGCAGATCGGTTAAGACAACGTAGTCTAGGCAGATCTTGGCTAAAGTTACCGTTTAAACAGTATGACAGTGGGTCACTCAAAAAAGAAAGGGACAGTTAAAAAAAACTAATACGGAAAGAAACTTTTGATAGCTAAGGACGTGAATTCAATGTATTTCTGATTATATGTTCATTTGACATTTCTGAACGTGAGATGGTGTGGTGTGAAACACAACCGTCCAATTTTCTCTCTTTCTTCCGAACACCCCATCACAACTCATCTACCCACACCATCTCCACAAAACGCCACCGCCACCACGACACAACCACCTGCCCCCGACAACCCAGCAACGCCACGTAACCGGGACCCCACCACCACCACCGTCGCCGTTGTTGGTTTGTCTTCCTTTTCGACTCTCTATCGTCCATAACTAACTTTTTATTGATCTCTCAAGAAAACACGTAACCCGATTCGATCCATCACTCTCCACTTTATTTTTGCATACTTCTTTCAGACCCATGACCGATTTGCGTCTCGGAGGGATTCTTCTTTATCGGATTACCGGATTCTTAATGCCGCCGCCAGGACACCATTTTCCGGCGACTGGTTCAAAAATGACTATCTGATTTAAATAACGGCATCGCGTATCTTCCAAGTGGGTTTTGGGTTTTTTTTTTAACAAAAATCCTATGAAGTCCGATCATGCTAATCAATTAAAATCAATTGTGATATGGTAGTGAAACCTGCAATTATTTCTAACCCTCGTCCTTTCAAGTTTTGGTTTTCGCTCTTTCTTTCCGGCACTCCTTTGCGGGATCCCTCAAGAGGGCACCTCCTGAAAGACCACGTTTGTTGGTCAATTGACGGGTCAAAGTTATTGATAAAAAGTCAAACTGGGTTAGTTTTTAAAATAAATTCATATATGATAATGTAGGTGTTATAAAATACATTTTGACACTTTAATAACCTGGTAATAAGTATTAGAACATGTATAAACATGTTCGGCCGTCAAGTCCAGATCTAAGGTCGGTTCGCAACCGAAAGTCATAAAGTTGACTTTTACTTTGACTTTCGGTTCTGACCCGAATTAGCAACTTTAGTTATTAATTCTAAGTTGCATGTGACCATTTTTAGTGTAGTATAACCCTCTGGAGTTGTATTACATGGTTACATAGTAATCCGAGCTTTTATGCAAGTTTCCGTTAATTATGCCAAACTTTGCTAAAATGTCATTTTACTTAAAAACAAGGTTTTAATTACAAATGAGCATACAAATGAATTATGTACTAATGTATAAACATGACTAACTTATTTTGATGACAATAATCTGATCATAACCCAAGTTTTGTTTAATTATCGTAAATCATGCTTTTAAAGGACCAAAATGCCCTTTCGGCATCTAAAATGGTTTTTAACATAATTCTTCAACAAAACCCATTACCTACTGATGTAATATCATAAATAGGATTACTTGGGATATTAAATCAGATTGTAAACTGAATTTACACACAAGTCCTTGTATAATGCCGATAAATGACGATGTTGCCCTTACGGTGCATAAAGTGGTTTTAAAGATACTTTCATAACAAAACCATTTACCTACTGTTATAATATATTAAATAGCTTATTTTGTTTATATAACCTGATCATAACATCAGTTCTCCTTAATCATCTTGAATATCATCATTTAGCGACTTTATCGCCATTTAGGCGCATAGTATGGTTTAAAACCATATTAAAGCACCAAGACTTGATACCTATTGATTTCAAAACTCATTTTTACATATAATTACAGTAAGTACATCAACTAAACTCAAATTCCCAAGTAAATTATCAAGCTATGTGTGAAATGACCAAAATGCCCTTACGGGGCATAGTTTGGTCTTAAACTCTAAAACACACACATACTCGATATCCTACTGATAGAACATCATAAATAAACTATTTTTACAATAGGATTATGACCATTACATCAGTTTGCTCATAATTTCTTTTACAAGTCATAAAGTGACCAAAACGCCCTTTTGAGGCGTAACTTATTTTAAAACATAACGGGCATACATGTTGATATCTTCCTGATGTTACAACATGTTTAAAGTATAATGGCATATGGAACTTGTATAGGACTCACCCGGTTACCCGGATTTCGCTTATATGCGTACGGTTCGGCCTACGTAACTAGTTTAGGTAATCTAACTGAAACGGGTTTAACCTTATCATTTTATTTTCAAAATCAGAATGCAACATGTTTACCCTATTAAACAAGTCTCCATACTTTTTGGGTTTAAACTACATTCTATTCCGGTCATTGCTTAATCTAGCGTTTAGTACCGTTATTATTCTTAAGCTACCCGGTTCGAGTCTACAAAGTAGATAGGACCCGTTAGCATTCTAATTGGTTATAAACACCATCTTTTCCAGACTAATAGCCTCCCGGTAGATTGCCATCTAAGCTTACTTTTGAATATTCGGCTGAGTTAATTATCTTATTTGAAGAACTGCTCAGGTAAATACTTTTAACTTATTTTCCATATACGGGCTTGGGACACGGTATAATAATACCGCTTGGTCGGGTATGGGATCATGTTATCGGATTGTGATTTACTAAATCCTTATAACCCGTTTAATTCTGTATTGTTTGATAACTTAAACATTGGGGGTTAATTCGACCATGTCTGGGATATCCTTGGCTCATTTAAGATACTAATGGCCACGACCTTAAGCACGGGGTGTAGGCATACACCTGACAGACGCTAATGCTAATAAAAATATTAAATCCCGCTGGTGGATTATTTAAGTGGCGTGTCGATTAATCAGGTTATTCGGTTTCTGCACCGGACCCCATATGTATTGACAAACATGTAAAATTGTAAACAAGGTCATTTTGAACTATCCCAAGTTATTTATAAAATATGCCAAGTGCACCAAAAATCATTTTAATAAATGTTTACAAAATGAGTCGGTTACTAATATTTACCAGTGAAAACTGACGTATTTTCAAAAGACCAAGTTACAGGTGGCAACGCGGAATAGATTGAGAGCTGCGTAGTAGCTAAATAAGGATCTTGCAAGTTCATAAGCTGCCAAAGTCTGTAGAACAATTTCCTTTGTAAATATTTATTTGATCCGCCTGTGGATTCGTTATTACAAGACCTGTAATTATTATTTTCGAACATTTGGACATTTGGTTTGTATAGTAATTTAAACTCCAAGACTTCCGTTGTGGTGTGTGTTTGTTTGGTTATGATGATATCAACTTACGTCACGATATTCTCTAACAGGATCCACCGGTTATACGTGAAAATCAGGGTGTGACATCTGGTTATGATTGTACGGTGAGAAACTAACTTCTACATCTTCAAAAACGAAATTTTACGGTCTTTTCTATGTTTCATTTTGTATGTTCTTTGACTTACGATCTTGCGAATAGGTTACCTACCTTCTCCGTCGTGATGGTTTCTGAGGTATTGATGTTTTTTTAACCAACATTTAGGTTTACTATTCACATCGGTAGCGTTTAAAGTTGTTGGTTATGCTACTTGATTGGATTTGTGGTATTCGATTTGGGGCTCAATTTGAAGTTAATCTTGCGTCTAATCACCGAAGCACCAGTAAGTTTGACATTACATCGATCTTTATTTTATTATACGACAATTCATGATCCAGTTCTTTCTTGTGTGGATCTGAGTAGAGATCTGTTGTGTTTTTTTTTCCTTTTTTTGTAACACGTTTTTAGAGGAACAAAAACGGCATGCACGAAGATCCGAGTGTATGATTCCAAGTGCTTCTGGTGAAGAGTTTCAGGAAGGTAAAAGAACGTTTGATCCGTGATTTTTTTTAGGTTTTTATGTGTTATTGTAACACACAAGTGTGATGTTACAGTTGTATGGATGTTTGTTGTTGTGATTTGTTTCTCATTGATGTTATCTGGTTTGATATTAGAGTTGTGTTGTAGTCTGCACATTAATTGGTGAAATCAACATTCTCTAGGTGTTAGAAATTTGTTACAGTTTTTTTGTAGGATCTATTTTGGTAATGGTAAGGTTAGGTCAGCACGATGGCGAGGGCTACTATCGGGTTGTTGTTTGATGGGTTTCATTGTGTTGGTAGATTTGCGACTGTATGTGTGTGTGTGTGTGTGTGTATGATGAGATAACATAAGAAAAGGGTTTGGGTTAAAGGAAAATTTAAACAATAATTATTTATGAACTAACATGAAGCAAAGCAGTGAAGGTTCCCTAAAGATGGAATTAGTTATGTATGTTGGTTTTAAGCAGAAGTAGGAAATTGGCTTCCTTTGAATTGAGAGTAATGTTAACTAGGGTTGACACGGTTGCACAAAAAGGATGGCTTAATAAACTCAGATAGACAAACATTTGCTGATGCTACAGTTCTTAGCTAGGGTACATAAGGCTTCCCTTGGCCTTAATAATTTCTATTTTACTAAATTTCTTTGAAATTTAGCTTTGCTTTGATTGATTTGATTCGACAAGGAGGAAATAGAAAAGGTCAAAATGTCCAAGAAGGTTATGGTTCAGCTTCCGTACTACTAGAGCAGCATCTGTAAACTGACATGTTGTACAGGTTTGAGCCATTGAACCATTTCAGATATGTTTTTAATTTTTTGGTCAGATGTGCAACATACTATATTAAGGTACTATTAAGGCAACATGTTTATTTTTTTATATTTTTTTTGTTAGGTTGTCATACCGACTATGTATCATTCTCAGTGTGTTTATTTTTGATACAACATACTGTAAGCCATGACAACTCCTTGACCGGCAAATACGAAGATGAATGTTGAAATGCACTTCGATAGGCTAGCCTTTAGTGTATCATGGTGGCTGGCCTCCCCTGGAGTTCTGATGGTAGTTCTGTAAAGAGGCATATTTGGGTTGTAAGAAAATTAATCACTTCCAAACTTCTAATAGCTAAGTAAATTGGGGTGTATTTTTTATTAAAAGGTTTGTGTTTATAAATGCCAAAACTACCTGCCAATTGATCTGTAGTTCAGGTTGCCGGCAAATTAGCATGCTCAGTTAAGAAGTAACTGAATTGGGTCTGCGTATGATGGGCATTAGTTGAGGTGGTGCTGACTTGGATCTTGAATTTTGGTTTTCAACCAAAATTATCATGCAACATTTCAGGAATTTCCAAGGGTTCGGTCGATGTTTGTACCACTGGACCATTTTTTATAACCGGGCCGGTCATTAAACCGACCGACTTACTAGACTATTGTTCAGATGTTGTAACACAACTTTGTGATGGTGGATATTCTAATGATAAAAGTCTTGCAGCTATTATTTATTTACTTATTGCCTTTTTTCGTTAACAAAATGTGAGCAATGAGCAAGATTATATTATATGTTGTAGACCTGTCTTATTTATGTCTTTAATACCACAGGCGTTTGAGTTTCCTTTTGTTGTAAAGTTATTTTTGTTGCTACCGAACCCTGCTGCATTGCGGCGGGTAATAAATCTAGTTTCAACAATATTTCAACCGCCTTACAAACAATCGCAATAGAGCAAGCGATTCAAGCACTTATAACATCATGATGAAGACCCATAAACAATTAGAAGTCACGTAGGACGTCGGGTTTACCATGCTTGATTCTTGGGAGCTACATACCAGAGTGGTAAAACAATCCAAGACAACGTCTAGCACATTGGAACTGAATTCATCTTAATAACATCAGATGCTCGTTCCCATATAAACCTAAATGTCTCACAAACGATTTTTTTTTCTTTTCCTGTTATTAAACAAGACAATGGAATGGTAATAATCAATTTTATTTCTTTGTCTATTCTGTCTTCCATTCTATCAACCCATACCAAACGGTTAAGTGTAAACTTAAAAACAAAATCACTATTTAACTTTAGTAACCAACGAAGAACTAAAATTTAAAATAACAAACTTAATATCAAGTTTATAAATAACAAAAGAAACCACATGTTTAACTTTTAAAAACATTTACTATTTATGTCACTACATTACATATTTAGTTTCCCAAAACACCATCATAAGTCACGCCACCCACAAAACCCCACCATCCCCCCCTCTGTAAAAGCACAGCGTACTCAACACATCATCATGTGGCTTTAAATTTGAATCCTTTTTATGTTCCTTTTTTAATGGCACACATTTAAACACTCAACTCTTGTTCTTACTCATCAACTTTGCCAAATGAGTTCATCTTCAACAAATCTGATCTTCATTTGGGCTTTCTCAGCTGTTTTTGTCTCAACAACCCTGTTCAGCACCTGCTCATTAGCTCTCACTGAAGATGGTAACCATCATTTTCATCTTAAAATGTAAAGATTGTGTTTTTTTCAGCTGCAAGCTTTGATCTTTAATGTGGGTGTCTGTTTTCTTGTTTCTTGTAGGGTTAACTTTGTTGGAGTTTAAAGAAAGTTTGAATGACAGTAGGAATGTTCTGAGTGATTGGGTGAATAATGATGAAACCCCATGTCAATGGACTGGTATTACTTGTTATCAGAGTGACCAAAGAGTTCTAGCCATGTAAAGACTCTCTTTTTATTCCAAAGTTTTCAACTTTTTTCAAGAAATAAAAAAACCCTAATTTGGGTTTTGCTGCAAGTGCTAATCTTGTTGTAAATTTGGGGTTTTGGCAGAAACTTGCCTTATATGGAATTGGAGGGTTTATATCTCCAAGCATTGGTAAACTCAGTAGATTACAGAGACTGTAAGTGTGTGTGTGTGTGTGTGTGTGTGTATGTGTATCAGTTGTAAAGTGAGCAGTTTTTGAGGTACTTTGGTTTTTGAAGTGTGGTGGTGTTTGTTTAATCTTCATTATCATTTATCAGGGCACTTCACCAGAACAGATTACATGGTATAATTCCTAATGAAATTGGTCAATGTGTTGAACTCAGAGCTGTGTAAGTCAAACTGTGAAGTTGACATCTTGTTTATTTCGTTGGTTATTTGTTTGTGAGTAAGATTTAGCAATGTACAATGAACATTTTAATGATATGCAATGCTGAATATTTGTTTAGATACTTGAGGGCTAATTATCTTCAGGGTGGCATTCCTTCAAATATAGGAAATCTTTCCCTCCTTAGTATACTGTAAGTTTGTTTTTATATATTATTTTGATTTTACTTTTTATTTGTTTTTAGTGTTATTATTACTGATTGAAACATGAACTGTTATGTAAGTGGATAATGCATATATGTATAAATGTGGAAAATGCTATGTAGAAATGTGGTTTGCCTATTACCTAGTACTTTTAGTCAACGTTAACTTTTAAGAAAGTCAAATAGTCGGGTTAGTACCTACAACATAAGACCACTCCGTATGGGGGAGGACGTCCCCGCCCCGTTCGAGCCCCGGCGCCGCCCCTCCACACCATTTCCGCTGCTCCGTCGCCATCTTCACCGTCGCCCTAGGACGTTGAAGCCGGGCCACTTTCAAACAAAAAGAGCCGTTATAACGGCTAGTTAAAAAAAAAATCTTTCCCACTTTATAAATACTTACCCTTTATTCCGCCGTTTTAACCCAAATCTTTCCAATCTCTCTCACTTTTTTATACACCACCTTAATTTTTATAAAGTTTTAACTATGTCTTCTTCTTCATCGTGGTGTTCGTCATCTTCCGGTGAGGGCGATTTGTTTTTTTCCAAACGCCGTAATGCTTGCAGCACAAATGATCATGGAGGAAGAGGAAGAAACGTCGTCACAACCGCGAACTTGGTGGAATACATTTGGAACAACGCACAAAACGAACCCAATGACGACATGCCGGATGTAGACTAGTAGTTTTTTTATTTTTTTTATTTTAACTTTAGGCTGTTTTTTTAATGTAATGTAGGAATTAATATTTATTTTAGAGTTTAAATTAATTTTAGTTTTATATATATATTGCATATTTAATTTGCCAAAATTAAATAATAAATAAATAAAATGGGGGGAGGCCCATCCTCCATTTCCCTTGGTCCATCCTTGGAGGGGCATCCTCCTTGGATGTTGACGTGACGATGACGTGGAGGGGCATCCTCCTGTTAGAAAGGAAAGTCAAACCTCAAGAGCAAATCCCAGCTAATCAACAGCAGCTAATCAACAGCCAATCAACAGCTGTGATGACCAGCAAATCAACAGCCGGATCAGCAGCAGCCAGACATTATGCTAATCAATCCTTTCCTTCTTTGTGTCTCTCTTGTAAAGCTTATATATACCCTGCACTTGTAATCGAAACAATAACACACACAAATTATGAATGAATGAGTCTTGTTTGGTAGCCTTTTCTGAAACTCTGATTTTAACATGGTATCAGAGCGGGTTATTTAGACTGCTCATCATCTACCCAAAACACAGCCGAGCCACAACCGAGTCACCATGTCCGGAGACGGTAACTCGAGTAGTGATCTCACCTTACAACTAGCCAACCTTCTCAGAAATTCCCAATCAAAAACCCCAAAAATGTCCGATAGTTTACAGATAAATCTGAAACTAAATGGCCAGAATTACCCCCTATGGACCCGAATGATCTGAGTCGCCATAGGCGGAAAATCAAAAATCTTGCTGCAGCATTTAACCTCAAATCCCCCAGATCCAAATCATGAAACCTACGAACAGTGGGAGCAAGATGATCTAATCGTCTTTTCATGGTTAATTCAGAATATTGAACCCGTCCTTGCGGGTAACCTCACCGAATTTCCCACAGCGAAATCGCTGTGGGATGCCTTGGTAGTTACATACAGCAGTGGACGGGACAAACTCCAAACATTCAATCTTCACGTCAAAGCAAATGACATCAAACAGAACAATACTTCTCTCGAAGAATTGTGGATAACCCTCCAAGGTGTATGGGGAGAAATCGACCGTATTGACCCAAATCCGATGACTTGTTCAACGGATATTCAAACATACTCCAGAATCCGAACAGAGCAGAAGCTCTTCCAGTTCTTAAATGCCCTTGATCGGAAGTATGACCCTATAAAAAGGGAAATACTCCGGTCAGAACCTCTTCCGACTGCAGAAGCCGCGTATGCCACTGTTCGCAAGGAGGCCGCTCACCAAAAACTTCTCGGAACACCTCTCAATGACGCACAGGGCATCGCAGCAGGTCTAATAGCCTCAGAAGTGGAAGGAGCAGGACTTGCATCGAAAGGGCTCCGACGGTTTGACGGAAAAAGAACTGGATCAGTAAACAGAGATGACAAAACTCATCTCAAATGCGACCACTGTGGCATGACTAAGCATACAAAGGAACAATGTTTCAGACTCGTCGGATATCCCGATTGGTGGTCTGACAAGAAGGGCACAAAGGCCACTGCTCACGAGAAAGGCAGATCACCCAGCACCGGCAACCGAGAGGTTCCAGGAGATGGAAGCCGGAGTAGGGCGGGTTTCGGCGGGATGGCCGACGCAACATGCGGCGGAGAAGAAGGGTTAGGTAATGGTGATGGTAAAGAAGAAGAAGGTAACCGTATGATATATGGGGCGAATAATCCGTGGGTTTATAACCCAAATGTGGTTATGTCACATTTGGTCCCTAGAAAATATGGGAATGCTAATGTGACCCCAAAATATCATGAAAAACAAAAACGATGGATATTCGATTGTGGCGCAACCGACACAATGACTTATGAGTCATCGGATATTATCTCAACAACTAAACCAATAAGAACACATATTCAAACGGCAAACGGAGGGATAATGGATGTAAAATCGGGAGGGACGATTGAGATCTCACCCACAATAAAAATCTCTAATTGCCTTTATGTTCCCTTGTTGTCACATAAACTACTTTCCATTAGCCACGTCACTAAAGAACTCAACTGTATTGTTCTAATGTACCCTACGTTTTGCATTTTACAGGATATCAGGACGGGAGCGATCATTGGGCGTGGCACTGAAAGTCAAGGGTTATATTATGTGGACGAAGTAACTCAAAATGGTGCCGTAATGTTAACTCATGGTACATCGGAACGAGAAGCATGGTTGTGGCACCGAAGATTAGGTCATCCCTCTACAAGTTATTTACATATTTTATTTCCAAAACTGTTTCCAGTTAATTCCTTGTCAAATTGTGAAACATGCGTTTTAGCAAAGAGCCACAGGAAAACTTTTAAGCCCAATAACACTAAAGTTGCTTTACCATTTTCATTAATTCATTCTGATGTGTGGGGCCCTGCCCCCGTTCTTGGGGGGCAAAACCTTCGCTACTTCGTGATGTTCGTTGATGATTGTACCCGAATGACCAGGGTTTATTTTTTAAAAAACAAATCCGAAGTCTTTGAAAAATTCACTATGTTTTACGCCATGATCCAAACCCAATTTCAAACAAACATCCAAATCTTTCGATCCGATAATGGCGGTGAGTTTGTTAATACCTCCTTTAAATTGTTTTTTCAAAACAAAGGAATAATCCACCAAACCACATGCCCAAACACCCCAGAACAAAACGGTGTCGCTGAAAGGAAAAATCGCATTTTGCTGGAAATGACACGAGCCCTCCTAATTGAATCCCAGGTTCCCAAACTTTTTTGGCCTGAAGCCCTTGCTACTGCTACCTATCTTCTCAACCGACTCCCAACAAAAATCCTAAAACTTAACACCCCGTTACACACCCTTTCAAATTTTTTTAAACTTCCCTCAGTCCTTACCCTTCAACCACGAATCTTTGGATGTACCGCTTTTGTTCACATACCTAAATCAGATCGAACCAAACTTGATCCTTGTGCTGAAAAATGTGTCTTTGTTGGGTATGGAATGAATCAAAAGGGATACAGATGTTATAACCCAAAGACACGTCATATGTTCACCACAATAAACTGTGACTTTCTTGAAACCGAGTATTACTATTCCCAACTCAGTGGTCAGGGGGAGAAGGAATGCTCAGACACACTAAGTTGGTTGAAATATGTTCCCTATGTACCAACTACAGAGTCACCAGAATACAATTTCAGTGCCACTGAAGGCCCTAATGTTCCTCCTAACCTGGTACCCGAGGTAAGTAATACTCACCCTATTCAGTCTGGTGATATTTTTGGAGTTTCTAATGACTCCGAAGATGCCAATACTTCTAACCATGCAACTGCCACAGAACAAGCTGAAAGTGTACAGGCAGATGAATCCATACAAGAAGAATCCACACACGAAGAAACACCATCAAGATATGTGTTACCCCCTAGAACAAACAGAGGGGTTCCTCCGAAACGGTATTCTCCTGGAAAAGAACCAAGGAGGTCTAGTTATCCTATAGCTAATGTAGCTAATGGAAATCTCACTAAGGAAGCCAAAGCGTTTATCTCATCTGTTTACTCTGAGGAAACTCCTACAAACGTAGATCAAGCCTTAAAGTCTAAACATTGGAAGGAAGCAATGGAAACAGAAATGGAAGCCTTAATCAGGAACAACACTTGGGAAAAGTGTACCCTTCCGTCGGGAAAGAAATCCGTGGGGTGCCGTTGGGTCTATACGATTAAGTATAAACCAGACGGTACAATTGAGAGATATAAAGCCCGACTGGTAGCAAAAGGGTATACCCAGACACATGGGATTGATTACGCTGAAACATTTTCCCCAGTTGCAAAAATGAACACAATTAGGGTCCTTTTCTCGATAGCCGCAAATGAAGGGTGGCCACTTCAACAGTTTGATGTAAAAAATGCATTTCTACACGGGGATCTAAATGAAGAGGTATTCATGGATGCTCCTCCAGGATTCACAAAAGATTTCAGGTCAGGAGAAGTTTGCCGTTTGAAGAAATCTCTTTATGGTTTGAAGCAATCTCCCCGGGCTTGGTTTGGCAGATTTACCATAGCTATGAAAAAATTTGGATATAAACAAAGTAACGCCGATCATACTTTGTTTCTCAAAAAAAGGGGAAAATTCGTAACCTGTCTAATTATCTATGTAGATGATATGATCATTACAGGGAATGATAAAGAAGAAATGGGAAAACTAAAAGAAAACTTATTTGCCGAATTTGAAATGAAAGACTTGGGCAGGCTGAAGTATTTCCTCGGAATTGAAGTACTAAGGTCAAAACAAGGAATTTTCATTAGTCAAAAGAAGTATATCTTAGACTTGTTGGCAGAGATTGGAATGATAGATTGCAAACCAGCAGATACTCCTATGAGCATAAACCAAAAACTCTATATGGAGGAAGGAGCAAAGTTAGCAAACAAAGAGAGATATCAACGGCTGGTGGGAAAACTAATATATCTCTCACATACTCGCCCAGACATTGCATATGCTGTAGGGGTGGTAAGTCAGTTCATGCACCAGCCTCAAGAATCACATATGGAAGCAGTTTGGAGAATTATTAGATACCTCAAAGGAACAGTGGGTCATGGGGTCCTGTTTCAATCACATGGACACGTAAATGTTCAAATCTATACTGATGCAGACTGGGCAGGAGATAAGGGAAGTCGGAGGTCAACAGCAGGCTACTTTGCTCTAGTTGGAGGGAATCTTGTCACTTGGAGAAGTAAAAAACAAAAGGTGGTTGCTCTCTCAAGTGCAGAGGCTGAATTTAGAGGTATAGCTCGAGGTCTAACAGAAGCCATATGGATGCGAAGACTCTTAGCCGAGATTGGCTTTCCTTCAAGAGAAACGAGCAAGATTATGTGTGATAATAAAGCTGCAATTCAGATTTCAGAAAACCCAGTACAACATGATCGAACTAAACACGTAGAAGTTGATAGGAACTTCATCAAAGAAAAATTAGAAGATGGTACAATTAAACTACCATTTGTTCGATCAAAAGATCAATTAGCAGACATACTAACAAAGGCTGTCAGTGGGAGAGTCTTAGGCGAATGCTTAGACAAGTTGTGTATTGGAAACCCCACTACTCAACTTGAGGGGGAGTGTTAGAAAGGAAAGTCAAACCTCAAGAGCAAATCCCAGCTAATCAACAGCAGCTAATCAACAGCCAATCAACAGCTGTGATGACCAGCAAATCAACAGCCGGATCAGCAGCAGCCAGACATTATGCTAATCAATCCTTTCCTTCTTTGTGTCTCTCTTGTAAAGCTTATATATACCCTGCACTTGTAATCGAAACAATAACACACACAAATTATGAATGAATGAGTCTTGTTTGGTAGCCTTTTCTGAAACTCTGATTTTAACACCTCCAAGGGCTTGCCTCCTCCACACCAAGTAGTAACATGATGATGAACTTATAAGCTATAACATAGAATGGTAAATATAAAAGTTTATTCCCTAGTATAGAAGTTTGCAAGGAATTTGACCCAATCCTATTAGCACTCGCACGAAAACAACAAAATCACAATCTTTATATATCAATCTCATGAATTGACTTATTGAAATTTGTTTCTTGTATTATATTTAATCGTAATTTTCGCTCTCATCATCTAGGGATTTGTCAAGCAATACTTTAAAGGGAGCAATACCTTCATCGCTTGGTCATCTCATTCGTCTCCAGTACTTGTGAGTTCGTGCGTTTTTTTTTGTTTAAATTTATTGAAAATTTAGACAATCACATTGCTCTAGATATTGAAAAATCTCTTCATTTACTTGCAGGAACTTATCCACAAACTTTTTTTCTGGTGAAATTCCAAATTTTGGAGCACTAACCAAGTTCGGAAACAATTCGTAAGTTCCCCTATATACAACCATAACTATTGTTAACTGTTAAGCTGTTACCAACCCTGTTCATTGATATTCTAGTATTTGAATTTCTGAAAATATGTTCCACTATGTGTAGGTTTATTGGTAATTTAGACCTGTGTGGACAGCAAATACAACCGTGTAAAACGTCGTTGGGATTCCCTGCGGTCTTACCGCATGCAGAAAGCGATGAAGCAGCAGGCAAGCAACCACTTTCTATTCTGCTTGCAATTATAGATACAGAAAGTTCGGAAATTTACTGTGTGTGTATCAATAATCTCATTCATTAATGATATATTTTGACTGTTGCAGTGCCTAAACGTTCATCTCGTTCTCTGAAAGGAGCACTGATCGGCGTTGTTACCGCTTTGGCACTAGCCGTTGTGTTCTTTATGTTCCTATTGGTCTGGATGCTTAAAAAGAAAGAACGGGCTGCAAAAAAATACGTGGTTGTCAAGAAACAAGTTCATCAAGAAACGAGTAAAAAAACAAAAACTCCATTTTTTTGTCTACATTTTCAGTGAACTTTATGGATTTCTTAACGGTTTTTTTTAATCTATTTGTAGGCACACAACTTATAACATTCCATGGTGATCTTCCTTACCCTTCAAGTGAAATTATAGAGAAGCTCGAGTCACTTGATGATGAACATGTGGTCGGGTCTGGTGGGTTCGGGATTGTGTACAGAATGGTGATGAATGATTGCGGCACGTTTGCGGTTAAAAGGATTGATCAAACCCAAAAAGGTCAAGATCAAGCATTTGAACGTGAACTGGAAGTATTGGGTAGTGTTAAACATATGAATCTCGTGAATCTACGAGGATATTGTCGGTTTTCTGACTCGAAGCTTCTTATCTATGATTATGTGGCCAATGGTAGCCTTGAAAGTTTCTTACACGGCAAGTCTTATACTCTTATGCTTTGATTGTGAAACAAAGAATAGATAATTTTATATGTTTGCTAACGTTTTTTTATTTTTCGTTTTTAGAACGTCGGGACGGAGATCAAACGTTAAGTTGGAATGCTCGTTTGAAAGTAGCATACGGTTCAGCTCGGGGATTGGCTTATCTGCACCATGATTGTAGTCCTAGAATAATTCACCGAGATATAAAATCTAGTAATATTCTTCTCGATGAAAAACTCGAGCCTTGTGTTTCTGATTTTGGTCTCGCGAAGCTTTTGGTAGATGAGGAAGCTCATGTAACCACAGTCGTTGCCGGAACTTTCGGCTATCTTGCACCAGGTTTGTCACTTTCTTCACATACTATGTTTTAAACACGTAACACATACTATGTTTGAAACACGTAACATTCGTTAACGGGTTTTGTGAAACAGAGTATTTGCAAAGCGGTCGAGCCACTGTGAAATCAGATGTTTATAGCTTCGGGGTTTTGTTATTAGAGCTTATAACTGGAAAAAGACCAACAGATCCGGCTTTCGTGAAACAAGGCCTAAATGTTGTCGGTTGGGTATGTATTTGTGAGCCTTTTTTGGGGGTGCTAAACGGGTCATGTTCGCGGGTTGGTGGGTCCAACCCGACCGAACCCGAAAATTTTACATGAACCCGAACACGACCTGAACCCGAAAGTCGTGTCAAACACAAGAACCCGAACATGACACGACTATTCGCGGGTTGACCCAAACACGACCCGTCTAACCCGACTTCTTTTTTTTTTTTTTCACATGTTAATACTTTCAAAATAAAATTATACAGCCAAAATTACAATGTGTATTAAATAATTACATTTTAACTATAAAACCTTATGTCAAGTTCTCTTTTAATATAATTATGGCATAAAATACCAAACCAGTTTAACTTATGACATAAAAACACATTTTGAAAAAAAGAAAAATATAATATCATATAAATGGGTTAACCACTTAACCGGGTCAGCCCGACAGGGCCGAAATGAACCCGACCCATTTGGCTATCCGGGTTCACGGGTTCAACTTGAAACTGACCCGAACCTGTTTAGACTAAACCCAATCCCGTGAGTTTTGTGCTACGTTTGTGTCATGTTTTCGGGTCGTGCCAGAAATTCACACCCCTAAATTATTTATAAATAAAGTCAAATATGATGGATTAAAAAGTCAAACTTTGTTAACTTTTTCTGTACAACAGTTAAACACCTTGCGAAAAGAGAACCAATTGGAAGATGTGGTGGACAAGAGGTGCACCGATGCAGATGCGTCAACTGTAGAAGCGGTTCTGGAGATAGCAGGGCGATGCACCGACGCAAACCCGGATCACAGACTGTCGATGCAACAAGTGTTGCAGTTTCTTGAACAGGAGGTGATGTCACCCTGCCCAAGTGACTTCTACGACTCCCATTCCGATTATGCTTGATTCAATGACATCAATTATGGAGGATTTCTTGATAAAACTTTCTAAATTAAGTAAGTTTTCAATTTTGTTCCCCGTGACTGGGGCTTGTATGTACAGCAATGTTTTGGGATCAATAGATTCTGTTCAATGTCCATTCACCTCTACCAATAAAAAAAATGAATGCATGAGCGAACCGAACCTTTGGTTTAAATTTATAAATGGTTTGAACTGGATCAGGATGCGACCAGACTGTGCGTAACCTGCCTGGTTTCAGTTTGCGCGCGCCCCTTCAGTCTAGTTATTTAGTGACCATTGCTAACATAATGCCTTTTGGGTGGTGTTTGCAGCCGAGAACAATTTTTTTTGTTACTTTTAATTTTAACACAAGATGACGTTAACCCGCACGTTGCGGCGGGATATTGCTTAAGGGTCTTTAGTAACCAAACAAAAAATAAACGGTAACGCGCCTCGCAAAACAATACATAAAACTCACGCCTTACGACCATTAAATATGGACCCGTATTATATAAGATTATTAATTCGACATAATTGTAATAACAATAAACAAAACAAAATGCAGCAAAATAATCAATTTTACATAGCTAAAACAATTTGTGAGTTTATCATAACACTTTTTAAAACAAAATTCTTAATCAACTTTTATCGTTCATACTCTCTAATTCAGTGTTACTTTCTAATAGAGTAACGTAATTAAAACTATTTGAATATAGAATCTAAATAAAAATTTATTTTCACATTCAAAAACATATGTTGGTTAAATTGTAATTTTTGATATACCATACCCTCAAGAACGTTATCAAATTTCTAAAAGATATATAGATAATATTTAGTTATTTATTAAAATATCTTGAATGAATTAAAACTGGAAACTTAGTATGTATTGCTAAAAGTGAAGCCCTTGAGTAAATCCAGAACTTAATGAAAGGAGATAAAATAATAAAACAAACTGTAATGTTTGTAATAAAATTGAATAAACGGAACGGTTAAAAATTAGTCGGGGGTAAATGCCATTTCTGATTTTTTGCACACTATCTAATATTTTTGTTGACTTTTTCTTAATTTCTAATGCCTTTTCTCATAATTCCTAATGCACCTCCGTTGAAAATTTCAATAGCTTAAATTAAGTCCTCTTCTCCCAAAACTTTTAACAGATGCAATCCAAAATTTTCTAATATACAATGTGTAAAAAAGTGGGTATCAATGGTCGATCAAATACCACCCCACACACACACACACACAATAATATAATATGTGTAATTCTAGATACAACCATTAGAAAACAAAATTCATATCTCAACTATTCAAAAGTCTTTTTGACCGTTTTCTTCTACACTCAATACACATGTTTAACAAATGAATTCAAGAATCGGAGAAGAAGCCAACAATGCACCACTCCATCGCCACCACAACCACGTAGCGAAGCCCACAAACCACATGGAGCGTCGCTACCACAACTCACGACAAACCGCGTCTCAACAACACACTCGAACCACAGCAACCATAGATTCATCGTTACTACTGCCGTTCGATTTGTAAATCCTAAATTCTTCATCATCCATCACCGCCAAAACCGCCCCGACGGTCTCTCTCTGATTTCTCCGTAACTCCATGGCCTGAAAACCGTAACCGCCATGGCCGGAGATTTATGGTGATGGCGGGGGTTATATAGGGAGTGAAAGGGTGACAAACGGCAGGGGAACGGTGGTTGCAGCGGATGCGTTAACGGTGCGTCGTTTTGGTTATCAAAATGGTGTGTATGTTAATCAAAGGGGTACATGTTGCTTTTTGTATAGGGTATAATATAATATAATAAATGATGTGATGATGCTTTAAAATTAAACGGGTGCTTGCTTTCAATGAAAGGGTGTGATGTGTGTTAAAAGGCACCTAAGTTGCTAATTGTATAAGAGTATAATATAATGTGTATAAATTAAGGGATATTTAAATTATGATCTAGACACATATATTGTAAGTGCCTGGTTATGGGGACCTGGATTATGCCAGCGTTTAAGTGGTCCTCCTCGCTCTAGCAAATGGAAGTAAGTTAGATTTTTATATTTCATGATTTATATATAAAAAAGGTTGTTTCAAAAGGGACGGGAAAAAGGCAAAGGAAAAAAAGGGTCATTAATAAAGTATTTAAGATTTTATTTTTTAATTTTTTAGAGTTAATTATAAAATCATCCTTCGGTTTGTAACATTTGTGGGTGCAGTCATTGTTTTCAAATGATCAGAACGTCCCTTGTGTTTTGTAAAATTTGTGGGTGCATTATTGCTTTTCTTATGGGAGGTTGTGGGTTTGAGTCTCGCCTGAAGCAATTTGCCCCGGATTGAGCTAGTTGTGGGTTTTGAACTGGGTGGGTGGGTGGGCCGGGTCACCATGTTCTCTTATTTGAGCCGAAGGGGGGACCCGATTGTCTTGGGTGTTTGCTGTTAGACAAAAAAGAAAAGAAAATTAAGGTTAGTTAAACTTTTGACATTGATCTCGTGGATAGGAGATTGGTTTGCATGATGTTAACGGACTTGTCTTCATTTATCATAGAAGTTTGGTTTGCACGATGTAACCGCACCTTTACTTTACTTAGCGGGTTTAGTCCCTTTCAACTTTGTCTTCGGGACCATTGAATTGCTTTACACTTGCTTTTCAACTTATAATGTTTCAAGCTTTTATAGTGTTTATATTTGGAACAATTTTATACATTCCGTAAAATATTATATTTTTGATAAATCATGCTTAAAGAATATTATAGATTAGAAATTCTTCTATATATTAAAAACCAGAGGTTATGAATAGTGTGAATAGTTATTATCCATTCAAAGTTTGTTATGTGGCAAACTTTTTTTTTTCTCCATTTAATAATCTTTTATCAAAATACCAGTACGTTCCTGTTCGCTCTCGGTAAAGCTAATAAATTGTACATTCTTCATTCTATATATTAAAAACCAGAGGTTATGAATAGTGTGAATAGTTAATTATCCATTCAAAGTTGTTATGCGGCAAACTTTTTTTTTTCTCCATTTAATAATCTTTTATCAAAATACCAGTACGTTTCTGTTCGCTCTCGGTAAAGCTAATAAATTGTACATTCTTCATTCAAAGCTTGCCACATGGCAAGTTTTTTTTTCCTTTTTTCGTTTATTCATCTTTATCAAAATACAAGTACACTATTCTCGGTTATGAATAGTGTGAATAGTTATTATCCATTCAAAGTTTGTTACGTGGCAAATTTTTTTTTTTCTCCATTTAATAATCTTTTATCAAAATACCAGTACATTCCTGTTCGCTCTCGGTAAAGCTAATAAATTGTACATTCTTCATTCAAGCTTGCACATGGCAAGCTTTTTTTTTTCTTTATCCATCTTTTATCGAAATACAAGTACGGTTCTGTTCGATCTCGGTAAAGCTAATGAATAGTACATTCTCCATTCAAAGCTTACCACGTGCAAGCTTTTTTATCTTTTTTTTTTCACTTATCCATCTTTTATCAAAATACCGGTATGGTCCTGTTCGATCTCGGTACATGAAGGTAAAAACCGGTACCAGCCTAGTACAGAAAACATCAAACGTGGGTACCGATTGATATTGAAAATTTTTAGTTCGGGAAATTCGGTACTCCTAACAAATACCATTTGCTCATCCATGATCACGGGTACCGTACAAACACCAACGGTATTGTACAACTTTTTTTATTGATTTTCTTCAACTTTTAGTGTTTTCTTTTTCTTTTTTAGTTTCGGGGCTAGGGATGAGCTCGGTGACAACCGATACTAAATCGGTACTGGTACCGAAAATACCGGTTACGGTACATGTATATGAGAGTAAAAACTCGTAGCAAATTGGTACCAGGAACGCCAAAAGTTGGTACCAAATTGACTTAAAATCTTTCGGTTTGGGAAATTCGGTACCGATACCCAATACCGTTTGCTCATCTCTGATCATGGGTTTCATACGAACAACATCATTACCATAAAACCTTTTTAATTGATTTTCATTCGGTTATCTTATACTGTTTTTTTCTACATTTTCTTTTTGTTTTTGTCAGCGGTTCTGTGCGTAACGCGCTCGTAGTGATTTCAAAACACATGTAAACACAGACTAAATGAAAAAAGAAGTTCGGCGCAACGCGGCGAGGGTGATAAACTTACTTTATTTAAAAAAAGGAGGATGTCTCAAAAGGTTAAGTTTGATGATTTAATATTGGATTTTAATAATCCCTAAAAATGCCGCCAACAGTGCCAACTTTAAAAATAACCACTGGTAGTCTCCGGTTGCCGGAAACCATTTTTGGCCAGAAAAAGTTTTCTAAAGATCTGATCTATGGTTACAAAGAGATTTAGGATGAAGATGTTAAGTTTTCCGGCCAAAAAAGTTGAGTTTTCCGGCAGAAAAAAAGAGTTTTCAGGCAACTTCAGTAATTGAGGCTTTTACTAGAATAAGGTTACCAAAGGTCTGTAATAAGGTCACAAAGAAGTTTGGGACAAAAACGTTGAGTATTTCGGCCAGAAATAAGTTTTTCCGGCAAAAAATGTTTTTCCGGTGACCGGAGACTAACGGCGTTAGCATTTTGTTAGTCAGGGTCCATTGGTGGCCAATATGTCAATAGTTGGGACTGTCAGTGGTTATTTTTTGAAGTTGGGACTGTTGGCGGCAACGGTGAATAGTTGAGATTATTAAAATCTAATATTCCGATAATTTATGCTTATTTTCATCCCTAATATCATGTGTTATGGTTTCACTTTTTTCACACTAATTCACTATCACGTAAATATGAACTTTCACTCACTTTTTTTATATGTAATGGTTTCATTATCTCCATCTATTAATATATTATATAAATAATTAAGTCAAGAAAGAAAACTCAAACGACATGTGATGTGGAGTTTTTTCATGTTAATTTCCACATCCTCACGTCACGCCTTCATTACAAGTGTGAATTCGCAAACTCCCTAAACCTCATGTCCCCTTCTAACCTTAGATAACGCTCTTTAACAACCACCTGGGTAGGGGTGATACTTGGTCTAAATAAATGAATAATGTATACCTGACGTTTTATAATCATTTTTAAAACCTGTCCTAAAATAGGATCATTTATTTTCATCCATAAATGCTACCACTTATATCAAACATAAAAAAGTCGTGAATCTTTGATTTTGGCAAAACTACAAGCAGTACGCAACAAATCACCTTGACTATTGGTTTCTCGAGTAATTTACGCTTATGTAATTTAAATTAATAACCCAAACTCCTTATCAATCATCATATAGAAACCAAAAAAATAGTCAAACTTTTGTATTCACACTACTTATCATAACTTTAAGTATAATTACTGATTTTCTTTCGACTACTTAAGTTTTTTTTTTTTTTTTCCTTTCTCGTTATCAAAATATTACGAAAAGACTTTCTTCATTGTGAGCTAAAGCAATCAAATCTGGATGAACGTTTGAACGTTGAGATATACTAAAAGGCCCGTAAAATCATATTATTATATGGGCTAT
Organism: Scalesia atractyloides; assembly: GCA_947069175.1. Classification (NCBI taxonomy): domain Eukaryota; kingdom Viridiplantae; phylum Streptophyta; class Magnoliopsida; order Asterales; family Asteraceae; genus Scalesia; species Scalesia atractyloides. The sequence goes on along the minus strand of CAMTDV010000014.1, from coordinate 7,803,656 downwards.
AGTTTTTATATAGCGTTTCAAAGGAGGTCTAAAACAACAAATACTCTACGTTTCAAGGCAATAGGCTTAATAAAAAATGTAAAACAATACGATATTTAAGGCTAACCATACCTATTTCATTAACGACCTAAAAGATACACCGTGACTCATAAATCACAACCATTATCAAATAGGGATGTTTAACGAATTAAATAACCAGTTTTCAAATTAATCGAATCAACTTATTCAAATATTTTTGTACATGGATTCGAATTCGAATGAATTTAAATTCACCCAAAATACTGTTCAATTTGTAAAGAAGGTCGAATATTATAAAATCAAATATGAAACTATAAAATTTGTAAACTAAAAAGCTAAAAGCCGGATATGAAACTATAAAATTGAATGTAAAACTTCTATTTTTGTGGAACAATGTGTAAACTATCCCCTTTTTTATAGAATTAGACCCTTACCATGAACTTGTGATTTTTATGGACTATTTATTATTGGGCTTGGTGATGATATAGATACCAAAAGTAATTCAATTTTCACCTAAAATTAGAAGCTTTTTCCCCCCATTTGTGCTTATATATATTTATGTATATATAAAATTAAAAATATGCGTAATTTGAATTAAATTTAGAATTTCGATTAGATTCGAATCTAATTGAAAATCATATATTCATATTCGATTAAAATTCAATTACCGTACTTGAATTCGAAACGAATCCAAATTTTTAACAATCGAATTTGAACCTTAATGATCGAATTCGAATTCAAATCAAGTCGAACTTTTACGATTCAATACTGAACACCGTTCTCGCAAAGTAAAGAAGCCAAAACAAAAAGGTCCATAAATGAAACAAGAACTTACACGAGGGGATACTTTGTCCTAAAACAAAAGTTAGGGGGTGGGCACTAGGTGACACGTACCATCAAGTAGGCCCCATTAATTCTTTTAGAACTTCAACTGGGCCCCAGCACAGACAGTGTCGACCACAAAAGCCCAACTCACTCTTTTATACAACTTGGGACTCGGTCCGGTTTGGGTGCCTCGAAAGCGATCTGCCACGTTTGACGTGCACTAGACGACGCCAAAGTGTCGATCATCTGTCCACTGTGGTGGGTCCGATCTTGATCCAACGGTTGATATTACAGGAGTGAACGGTTGGAGTTTCTTAGAAAAAGAAAGCTTCTCGTATATTATAATTGACACCTTGCCATTTTGTGGGTCCTTTTTTTATAAATAATTTCGGAGCAAACAAAGTGAACAACCATATGTTTTTCTATTTCTTCGTTGCCTCCTTTACTTTTGTGGGAGACCTTTCACATGCACCAAATATGAAAACAAAATAAATGCATTGAATGATATCTTTTTCATAAAGTTTTAACGTATTATATGGATTTCTTAATAAACACCCGATTTAAAAATAAAAAATTAATGACATTTTACCAAAAGTGATCAGAGCTTCTTACCTTCTTTAGTTCATATGAATCAGCTCAGCCGAGTTGTAAGAAGTATAGAACTATGATGGAAATCATACTTTTCGTGTGTTTTTTTAAAACCGTTTTTTATATCAATATCTAACTAAGAAATTTATAAAAATAAAACAAAAATTTCTAGCGTTTATTTAGGCTAGATTTTTGACCGCTTACACTAGTGTAAATAAAATTTAGAAAAGCATGGAAAAACATATTTTCCGCGGATTACACTTATGTAAATTATGTTTACACTGATTTAAATTCTCGCATACGATATTTTTTTTCTGAGAAGTTACAGAATTTAAAAAAAATTTGGTATCAAAAAAACATTCTTTTATGAAGTTTCACGGTTTTCGCAACTCAGAAGAATTCTTATTTTAACCATTCGTTAATATAAATTAAACAGTTAAAAAAACTTTTACAATAAATATCACGCGTGAAGTAGTGTGGAACACCACCGCCAGTGAATTCCATCACTCGTTAAACTCATCACGCGTGATGGCCACAACACGTGAAGAAGTTGAAGAATATGAGGGAAATTGTTGGGTGTGGTGAGTGATGGGCACCCCTAGTAAAATCCATCACTAGTTATGGAATAAAGCTCGATGATGTGGTGGAACTTGATTGGATGTTGTAAGTGATGAGTGTGTGGTGAGTGATGGACGCCCCTAGCCGTTAGTTAGAAGAAAATAAGTGATTTAATGGAAATTTAAAATTTTGGTTACTAATATGATTTTACCTTTAAAAATATTGATATTGTTAAATAAAAAAAAGGAATGAAATAGAACATATATAACTTAATATTAGATGAAATAGCGTGCTGGGCACACCCCGATTGTTTATTCGATCAATTTGTTAATTTAAGTTTATTATATGTGAACAAGGAGTTCAAAATTGATTGGTCTTCAATTATCCAAATGGCTAAAAATTTATTTATTAAGGATGAGGTTACATCCTTTTCAGAACTCATCGCTCATATTGATCAGATAAATTAAACACGGGAGGTTTGGTATAAAACTCATATTGATCATATAAATAAAACACAGGAGGTTTGGTATAAAATTTTGGTCACTACTTTTTGAGTATAACGCAAGCTTCATATCATTATCACAATAGGAAAACTATGTATATGTCATAACCAAACATTGCATACCTTTAATAATCTTTAATTAAATTATATTCTAAATCAACGTATATCTAATTAGGGTTACGTCAAACAAAAAGTTCATTTTGGCTTAAGAAAGAATTTTCACGTTTTGTTTTGGGTTACGTCAGAATTTCACACCCCTTCGTGTGTCACGACAGAGTTGATCTGGGCTGTCACGCGGCGAAGCTAGATTCCAGCCGTATATGACCGATCACCCATTCGCGCGTCGCGACATGGTTAATTTGTCTTGTCACATGGCGCGATGGAGACAAAACCAGCTATAAATAGAGTAGTTCATGGGCATTACAAACTACTCACTCTCGTTTCTTAAGCTCGATTTATAAACACTCTATTTTGTCTCGTATACTTTTCACCAAACCCTAATCACTGATACGATACGATACCCTGTCCGATCGATTAGAAAACCAACCAATGAACACTAAAGCTCTGCCTGAATAAGGTGAGTCTTTGTTAACCTACGTTGTGTTTTGATCTTGTGATTATCGTTAGGGTGACTTAGTTTTACACTAATACGTGTTACATTATGTGTATTTAGGATCTAAAACCAAGAGGCTTGAAAACCCTAAATTTATAAGGTAAGACATTCACTTTTTCCTCACTACACTGTGAGACTCATCAGTTTTAAAACCCTATATGTTTTCCGGTCTTTACTTACGCTTACAGTGATTAAGTCTTTGTATTGTTACTGAAAAACTATTGCCAGTATGTGGTTTTGCATACATTACTTGATAATCTTTGTTATTTGACTTATGGGCCAGTTTTGCATACATTACTTGATAATCTTTGTTATTGGACTTATGGGCCAATAGTGATATGACCACAATCACATATCCGGTTGAGTGACAAGTACTAGTGGGTAGTTGTAAGATATAAACATATATTAAAACTCTTAATGTTGTTTATACAAATGAATGTACTTACTTGTATTTCTTGCTGATCAAATGTTTTTAAACACGTTTCAGGTGAATTACTGTGAAAGCAAGGAAAAGTGTTACGAGGCACAAAAGCTTAAATAAGTGGCTATTTCACCTGAATAAAAAAGGGCAATGATTTTATCACCCCCAACTATTCGCTTTTGGCCGATGCCACTCCCAACTTTTACTTTGGCTCCCACCACTCCCAACTTAATACTTCGTGTGTACTGTCACCTCGTCGTTAACTAAACACTAACTTCTTTTGTTTTAGAATCTTACGTGTCATTATCATCCAATGTGGCATGATGACGTGGAAATGGATATGTTATACACCTTAACACCTTATAAAAACCTAGTTCACCACCGTTCATAGCCACTGCAACCACCGCTCACCACCACAATCACCATTCCAGCCACTGTTCACCACCACTACCACAACCATAAAACCACCACCTTAGGATACGACAATCCATTTAAGCAATAGAATTAAACAATTGTAACTCAAAACAAAGACACTTAAGCAAATGAAATAAAGGAAATCAATTTATAAATCGATTTCAAATCGTTGAATTAAGTGTGGAAGATTCTGCCTTCTGATATATATTCACGCAATTTGATTGTGTATATCAAGACAAATCAAAAGAGATAAACATTGACCAAGGATCCTATTTTCATTAACCATCAATTTATGCTAGAAAAAACCCTTTTTTAGCCAGCAAACCTCAAATCTCCAGATTTGTCATCATTGGAACAGAAGAATCAAGTTTGTATACTGATTGTGATTCGCCGCCCCAACACCTCCACCACAAAAACAATCACCACTTCACCAGCTCCACCATCTAACAACTGTCGCTGTTGTATCGGACCACCGGAGAATAACACTGCAACCCTTGATTTGAGAGCACAACAACTGATTTTGATCTCGTTGGTTGGCAACGCCAGCATTATTAAAAATGAACCTTTAACTTATTGGTTTAAAATATGAGATGGTTCCTTTGTCGGCTAACGATGGGGGTTTAGAGAAGGATTAACTCAACTGTATTTGAACCGGGCCGATTTATTTTCGAGCTCGTGGTGATCGGAGAAGGTGGGTCTTGTGTGGTTGGCTATGGAGGTAAGTTTGGCGGTGGTGGTGATAAAGCAGACGAAAGAGAGGAAGGGGGGTTATGGGGATGGGTGGGTGGAAGAATACTAATCTATTTCCAGATCATCATGCCACATCGGATGATTATGACACGTAAGATTCTAAAACAAACGAAGTTAGTGTTTAGTTAACGACGGGGTGACAGGACACACTAAGTGTTAAGTTGGGAGTGGTGTGAGCCAAAGTGAAAGTTGGGAGTGACATCGGCCAAACACGAATAGTTGGGGATGATAAAATCCATTAACCCAATAAAGAAACGTGTCTTGTAATTAAGTGTTCATCCCTACAAAAATCTTTTATGTAAACATAGCTTTACCCCACAAGCTATGAATAAAAATCTCGGTGTTTGATAACTTTGATATTTTTCTTGACACCCGATCCTGATGAAATTTCGCTGCAAAAAGTTTTAATTAGCACCAGTACCATTTGAATTGTTCACAACTCCCGTCCAGGGTATGGTCGGGGGTTGTGACACTTGCTCCAACTTGGAATCGTGTCTAAGCTAACTCACACCGGCACCACCTCTATCACAATCGTTGAGGCACGTCACTCAAGCATACATGCAAGCCAAGAAAGCCGCAGACACTTTTTTCCATTGTGACGAAAATGCAAGCCACGACACGTTTTAAAGGTGTGGTTATTGATACGATTCATCATGCCCATGACCCACCATAACCCAATCCACTATGCACCAAGTGTTACATACCAAACTAGCGACCTCAACCCAAAAGACTAGTTTGGTGGGTGAGAGAGCCAATTTGGTATATAAACTCCACATTGATTGCCCATACAACCGATGTGGGACAAGTCCAATACCTTGCAATGGTTTCAGTCTATAACAATCGACACTCCTTAAAGGCCAATGTCCTTGTTGGTCATAGGTGGCTCTTTCCAGGCCACCCCTCTGAGCTTCGTTGGTCATTGCTGGTTCTCTCCAGGCCACCACTCCGAGTTCTGGCTCTGATATCAATGTTACATACCAGACGAGAGAACTCAATCCAAAATACTAGTCTGGCTGGTGAGAGAGCCCATTTGGTATATAAACCCCACATTGATTGCCAACAACCGATGTGAAACAAGTCTCATACCTTGCAATGGTTTTAGTCCGTAACAGCCGACCATTTGGTCTTGGGGGGGGGGTAATTATGAAGAAAGTAAGATGATAAATAAGGAAGTGTGAGAATTTTTAGGGAAGGAGGGAGTGGGTTAGGTTGATAAATAAATAAAAGTAGAATTAAGCTCCCCCCGCGTTGCGGCGGGGCTGTAAAACTATGCCTAATAGCATTAATGCCACACCATCGTCAGCAACTACTAACACTAAGTCAATCCAGAACCCGCGCATTGAACCACAAACGCATGTTGCGTCGTGTTAACTCGTAGAATTTTGAGCAAAACAAAAAAAAACGTTAACAACACACGCACGTTGCACCGTGTCAACTCGCAAAATTTAGAAAGAAACGTAAAACAAAAATTTGCGAAAGATAAAAAGCATAGGGACCAGAGTTGAAAGTAAAAACGTTGTGAGGTAAATTGAAATTAATGAAAAGTTTTGAGTTAAAAGTAAAAAAAAAATTATGTGGGTTAAAATTGCAAAACATAAAAAGCTTTTAGGTTAAAGTTATAATATCAAGTTTTTTTTTGAAACACCCAAAAAACATAAGATATAACACCCTTTGCACAAATATGATGCTTATTTATGGTTTTATAATAAGCAATGTAACAACCCGATCTTTCAGATTGTTATCCGAATTCCGTTATTTTCGTTTATTTATGTTTTAAACCCGTTTGTACTCTGAGATTTATTATAATGGTTTACAACTATTTTGAAACGCGTATTATATCGCTTATTTATCGCATTTAAATCGCTTAATACTCGCAACTCTCAACGCAAACTCAAATCACGGTTGATTATGTTACTTATGTGTTATGTGTGCTTTATGATTTATGGTTGTACTCGCTATTGCAACGCTCCCACTCATACGAATCGCTATATCGCATTAATTTAATAACGCAACGCTTAACACCTCGTCAAAACGCTTAACGTAACTAACTAATACGAATTGTATCACCGAACGAGCACTTAACAAAAAAATTGCAAACAAAACCTAGCCCAAAGGACAACTTCGCACGAAGTTGGGTATCCTCAACTTCGCTCGAAGTTGGCTAGGGCACAACAACAGGCAAGTTCGCCCGAACTTGTCCAAAAACAAGAGGAAAAGGGCCAAGTTCGCCCGAACTTGTCCAAAACAAGAGGAAAAGGGTCAAGTTCCCCCGAACTTGTGACAAGTTCGCCCGAACTTGTTGTCTGCCACCTTATTTCCCCTTCACCTATAAATACCCAGCTCCTCCATTCATGCTCTCATTGCTACAAGTTCGCTCCAGAGCTCCCAAAACCGAATTTCTTTGTTTTTCCAAGTAAGAACCACTCGTTTTATGCAAACCACAATGCTTTCCACTACGATTTTACACAAGGATGTAACATCCGTAAAAAAACGGGTTTTCAAAACCCGCTTCGTTTATTAACCGAATAGTCAGTCATAAATTTTCGTTGCGTATATATTGTTTATTTTAATTTTAAACAATAGATAATTAATAAACATTTTAGAATTTAAAAACTATAATTATTAAACAATAAAAATCAAGTGAAGAAAAATAAAAGGGAGCTGCCGGGTTTCGAACCCGGGTCAGCAGGTTCCAACAAACAAATACTTTACCGCTCCGCCACTTGACTTCTTTGTTATTATATCGAAACAAATAATACTTATGATGAAATCCGAATTCAAACCGGACTGCCAGAGCGGGTGAACTCACAATCACCGGAAAATCCGACGATCCGCGAGTTTAGCCATATTCCTTTTGACTATAACGTTATAACCGACGTCTACATCGGTTATAACCGACGCCTGACCCTCAATTGTAGTCGTAACCGCCGGAAAATCTTGACTACGAACCTTGACCAAAATACAGACCTAATACATCCTGTTCTACCCTATAAATACCCCCTCAACCTTCCAGGAATCCTTTCGCTCAAGACCGCACACTTTATCGTAGTTGAAGTGCTCAGAAACACGTCGCCGGAGATTTCCAATTTCGCCGGAATTGGTCACCGGAAAACCGAATCTATCCCATTATTGCCTTACTCTATAAATAGGACTTCTAGAGCTTCGACAGAAGTCACCCACACTCACCTCAAACCTCCTGTAGGTCCTCTGTCGCAAGATAAACTTCGCCGGAGTTAACCTCAGCCGTCGGAACCTCATCGGAGATCACAACTGTTCGGTACAGCACCTTTAATCCTGTCTGTTTAAATTATTTCGTTAACAGTATTGATCAATCAACTAATTCAATAAGAATTATTGATTAAGCAGTCGAGTTGATTCTCTGGTTTTTAAATCGAAGAAGATGAAGTTTTTAAATGCGTATAAATATAATAAAAACCGGAATAATGACCGGGTTAGACACACAGTCCAGTGGTGGACTGTGTGCAAACATAACGTACACGTCCCGGGTTCGAGTCTTGAACATATCCGTTTCTGCTGAAATATAATCCATTTTTTCGAAACCAAAACAGATTGTTCCACAGTATGTTGTTAAATATAATACAAACACTATATAATACGGGTTAGACACCCAGCCCAGTTGGTCGGGCTGGGTGCAAGTTAAGTCAAGGGTCACCGGTTCGATCCCGCTAAGCCAGCCGGTCAGACGATATTTGAAACATTTTTTTAGTTAAATAATTTCTGAATAATCTAAATAGTATATAAATATAATTAAAATCAGAAATATTTCGGGTTAGACACGTAGCTCAGTTGGTAGAGCTGCGGTACGGGAGGTCACGAGTTCGAACCTCACTCAGCGCACATAATAAACACAATCAGACCGGTCAACAGTCAAAGTCAACGGTCAACATTTTATTTATTTATTTATTTAATCAGAAAATTATTTAAAAATACTTAAAAATAATATTTTTAAAGTTAGAAAATGTCCTTAAACTCACAAAAATAAATCTAGAAATCCTACTAAGGTTATGAATTATAATTATTAATGTCAAATAAAATCCATTTATTTACCGAACCATTATGTTATTATTTAGGTTAGTTTCTCTCGTGGTTAAATCCAAATTCGTGCGCATTCATCATCAATCCAAGAAACGCAACCACTGTGAGTGAATTCTTACAAATTCCCCTTTTTATTCATGTTTTGGGTGTATCATGTGTTGCTTAAATTAATTCGCTTATTCAAACTCGTGCTATACCATTATATGATCTAAACTTAGAATGTAAATATTGTTTGTTGTGATTTATTACATATTGTCAAGTTGTATGCAAATTATTTATTAGGCCCATCAGTTCCTCGTGGGAGACGAGTTGAACAACGCGTGCCTCAAAACTCATTCATTAGGCCCATCAGTTCCTCGTGGGAGACGAGTTGAACAACGCGTGCCTCAAAACAATCAATTGTTGTATGTGTGTGCAATATTTAATATTATGCGTTTTGTGAATAAATTTACATCTACATTTACTCATATGTGGTTATGCACTTTATTTTATAATCAATACAATAAACACGTTTAAATGTTTTCATAGGATTTACTCGCCAACTTTTTGTTGACCCAAAAACCATTTTTACACATGATACAGGTGGACAGGATGAAGCAAGGAACACATAGGAAATTGCCCTAGAAGAAAAATAATGAAGTCTAGAAAGATGTATAGAACATGTTGTACTTGTATGATTTGATTGTATGATCTCCTTTAAATTGTAACAATAAATATGAAACATTTTAATAAATGTCATGAGCTTTGATGAAAACCCAATCATGCCCCGATCACCTTTTTCCGCTGCGGGTCGGGTGTGACAAAGATTACCTTCGTTTTCATCACAACCTCTCTGTTTATGAAAAACCTTCATCTTTTTCCATAAAAAACTTCTTGTTTTAGCTTAGATCTACACTTAAATGGGTATATTGGACTTAGCCTTGGCTCTCCAAGCTAGAAATCTTGATGATTTTGACTCACCAAGTGTTAGATCTGAGAAAACTGTTTAAAGCATTGATTTTTACACAAAATACGGACTAACCGACGTGTGTTTTGTTCACCAAGTAGTGGAACGAGACATTGTCAACGATATACTTGAAATGGATTCGAAATTACGTCTGTTTCAAGCGAAAACTCAGATCCGGAAACACAAGGACGATACAGTCACTTGCACGAACTGGACTAACTCGTATGAACCGACAAGTTCGCACGGATTAGCCTGAGTTCCTGTAAAATGGCTAAAACTCGCTCTCAAAGACCTCTCCAGCCTATGGTTTGTTCAGTAGCTCAAAGTTGGAGGGATGGACACTCGTTTTCCTCAGCAAACGACACGAAAACACACAATTTTGGACCAAAAGCGGACAAGTTCGCTCCAATAGGGTAAGTTCGCTCGAAGTTGTCACTTGATTAGGTACAACTTCGCCCGAACTTGTACCTAACCTAAGAGAGAAGTACAAGTTCGCACGAACTTGTACCTAATCCAAGAGAGAAGTACAAGTTCACCCGAACTTGTGCTTTGACCTAAGCTAGAGTACAAGTTTGCCCGAACTTGTGCTCAAACCTAGGCAAAAGCACAACTTCGCCCGAACTTGTCTACTGTCCCTTCGCACTTCGACCGTTTCAGCACTTCGGAAGACTGGTGCACTTCTGTTCGCGTTACAGGCTGATCCAGCGCTCCCTTCAATCCACAACAGTTCGTGTTTCTTTGCTGAGCACCGACTGTGAGTATACTTGAACCATTTTTCATTTAAACGCAGTTTTGGGTGTTACATACGTCTCTGTATCAAAACATGCTACACACAACGCTAAACCCTTTAAACGCTAACCATTCTTGCATGTTATACGTGAATCGCTGAATGTTTGTTTGCTATGTGTGAATAATGAGGACTTGCAGACCACCCTTAGCAACGATAGTACTATAGGTTGTTAAGGCTCGCATATTTACTTTACGTGCGTGTTCGCTGTTGTGAACACGTATCGCGCATACTCCACCTTGCAGTCGTGTTGGTTAGCTTGTATCATTGATTTTAGCTTACTTAGATTCGCCTCTCTATGTGTCACATGCTGGTTAAGCGTAAACGCTTGCTATTAAATCTGTATGCTCACCTTTACTTATTGTATTGACTTGTATTTTAACGTATGTAACAAGTTGATGGACTATGCTGCAATTGGACTTAGCATTATCTCTAGAAACTTGTAATAAAAACCTAGTTGTCGAATTGTATTGTTTGAGAATGATGTAATCCGTATGAATTTTGATATGAATGTTTAGTTCGATTGTATGGGAAATTGGATGTTATTAAATACTGTCATATTAATAGTCGTTGTGGAAATTCTTGAGCAATTTGTTCGGTTAGTGCCGCGCCCCGATGATTCCGCCATCGGTTGGGGTTTGACAAGCAACTTGTACAATATCTTATGAGGTCTTCAACTTATATCCTTACCACCATCAAATATTTATCATTGATGTAAACAATAACGAAGAACCTTTCTAATAGAGATGCGCATGATATTGATACCGTATCGATCTCGAAAATACCGATACTGAATTTCGTTAAAACTGGATACCGATAACGAAATATTTGGTACGGTATGGTACCGGTACGGTGTCGGTATTTGAAGGTAAAATTTGATTTTTTACCCCGAAAGTACCGATACCAAAAATGCCAAAAAGTGGATACCGAATTCGGTACCGAAAAACTTCAGTACGGTATTTTCTGAATCGGTATCGGTACGGTATCGGTATTGGTACAATATTTGATACTAAATGCTATCCCTACTTTCTAATGGAAATCCAATTTAGCATTTATATTATTATATTGCAGTTAAGTGACATGAAACAAAATCAAAATTTGTTAGAAGTCAGTAGTGAGTACAAAGATTTTGTAGATCGCATCAATCAACAAATATTGTGATTCTTTATAAATGATATTGAATTATGACTGGAAATCAACTTTTAAGTAGCTTAATGCCTAAAAGGCAAACGTAAAACTATTGAACACTGAGATTAGATACTCAATGCCAAGTTATAAGCTCTAAAAGCTAAATTGGTAAAAAATATGCAAGTTTAAGTGACAATTCATACTTGATATCATTGGTGAAATTTATTTGCTTTCAAAATCACTTGCACTTTGGGAAGTAATTAATTGAAGTAATTAAACGCGTTGACCATCTAGATTCGATTCTGGCAGAGGTTAAATGCGTTTGATTGATTCCGAGTAATTAAACGGAGTTGAAGAAAATCGATCTCAACAACCTATATTGCGGTGTTACTCAACTTTGTAGACCTTATTTTACAACTTTGCGTATCAGTGTTGGTATCGAATAATAAAGTAGCACAACCATCTAAATAGACCCGGTCATGTAAACCAATTATGCATTTGCCGGGTCATGTAAAACAATGATGCATTTGGAACTGCACACATGGGTGCAAAATGAGTTGTTGAGAGACGACCCTATCCCAATTAGACGTGGGTAATGACTCATGTGAAGCACATGTATCGGTGTAAATGAATTGTTTACTAAACTAACCATTGAAGAACATCACTAAGCAATATTTTAAAAACTTATTACATAAATACAAGATTGACGTTATATAGTTGTTTACATTACTTTATTATTTGCTATCAAAATGAAAATACAAAAAAAAGAAAGAAAAAAAAAAAGAAACCCAACATCACCACTCATGGAGGGTGTAACAAGTTGGGACTTTATTCCTTTCTACATCATTCTTAAGAAATTTCTTGAAAAATATATAACAACAATAAAACTTACATAATAACTTAACTTGGTCTCTGAGTTAACTCAGTAAGACCAAAAACCAAAGGACTGGTCTTCACTACCATCATGATCATGATCATTGAACCCAAGGTAGCAAGAATTCACAGCATCCAGTTCTGGGTACTCACCATTTTCAATCTTTGGCAGCATGTAGCCACAAACAGGAGTTACAAACATCTTCCCAAAGTTCTCTTCTTCATCTAAAGATTCATCACTTTGATCTTGTTCAAACAAATACGACGAATCACCCCGCTCCAATAAAGATTGGATCCCATCATTTGAGGCCTTTGTTACATCTTCATCATTCACACAATCAGCAACATGCTCTTGTTGTAGTGGCTCAGATGGGCTTTTAGTACTCGATGAATCCGAGGTTCCCTTTTCAGTTTCTTGCAGTAGTAACTTGTCACTTAAATCAAGAACCTGAAACAAGAAATTACGTTCGTAATTAAAGACAAGATTCGTTCTTGTGATTTTATATTTCGTGATGTAATCTTATAAGTTTCTGTATGTTGGGTGTTACGGCTTCTTGCTGGCCGGTTTCTATATTTATACAGAAGTTTTGCTGACAAAAATATTTAAACATTTTTTTAACCTTAGATTTCATAAGTTTTAAGGATATAATAACTACCTCAGATTTTAATTTCTCCTTTTCTTGAAGTAGATTCTCATAATTAGCCTTGAGTTGGTTGTAACTTTCTTGGAGAACATCATAGTCTTTCTCAAGCTGTTTGGTTTTCCACCGTGCACGGCGGTTCTGGAACCAGATCGCAATCTGTCTTGGCTGCAATCCGAGCTCTTTCGCTAGCTGAATCTTTCTTTCAGGCTCCAGTTTGTTTTCGGTCTCGAAACTTTTCTCCAAAAACTGAACTTGATCGGCTTTGAGTCGTCTTTTTTTCTCCGGATGGTGAAAGTAATCATCATATTCATCATCCCCATTGTCTTCTTGATCAAATGTTCGAAAAAACGAGCCACTAGACCCGTTTCTTTTGTCCTCAAAACTAACCATTGATCTGGACCCTGCTGATGATTACAAAAGTCAACCATAAAGATTTTAGCCCATGTGTTTATTTGATGATTATAAGGGAACATAAAGCTTCTTGTTTTCATCAGAAAGATTGTTTCAAAGGCCAAAAAAAAAACATTACTTTAATTGTTTTTTCAACATCCCAAATAAATCTATAAGTAGACAACACATGATGGTCTAAAGTCAAAGGTTTGAGCATAATCAATCAAACAGTATATGATCTAAAAAGCAAAGTTATAGATATCAAGAAAGTTACCAAGAAACATAAGTGGTTACCTACGAAAGAATGAGAGGATCCAGAGACAAAGAAGGAATCAAGAGGCTTAGAAGAAGAAGAAGAAGAAACCCTCTTGTTTGTGAGCATAACAGAAATAAAACTCGAGCCGCCACCACCACCACCAGCGGTATCACAACCAGAATCACCACCGTAGAGATAGCTCCGAGCTGCCATGGCTACAACTATAATAGTACCCACCAGAACTGCTTGGGTATATTATTGTTATGATGATGATTACTCAACGAGTCATTATTTTATGTATTACACATGTATAAACGTGATGCTTATGATTTCTTGGACTTTGAAATAAGAAAACTGAATCTTGTTTATTGTTTAAGAGATGAGTTTGTTTAAATGATCTTGTGGCGGAAGAAGCTAGTGATGATGATCTCGGTGATGTGGGAAGTATGTGAACACCTGTTGGACACACCCATCATAACAAAACTCCCCGTCGGTAGTCCAGAAGTCAGAAGTCAGCCTCCGATCTTTGAAAGACGAAAAAAAGAAAAAATTTCAGCCAAAAGAGAGCAGATTCGTGTGTAGAGAGAGCGAGAGAAAGAGAGAGAGAGAGAGATTGTTGTATATATCTTTTGTGTAAAGTATTGAAAGATAAAGCAAGGGTTTGAAGAAGTAATATATAAGCCCAAATAGGGTGGATTCCTTTTGGTTAAGTAAGTGGACGTCTTTGCAACATATTTTTTTGATGACTACTGAGGTATATATTATTTTAAATAATTTGCATTCTTGGTCCAGAACCTAAAGAAATCACTAATTTAGTGCTTTAACTTTATCAAATACATTACAAGTCCTTATTGGTAGTAATTGCTTGCACTTTTCTTTTTTGTTGCTTCACTACAATATTAAATTATGATCATGGCTTGCATGTTATTAACCATGCCGTTAAATATCATCATATGCTTTGTTTTTGTTGTTCTTGAATATTATTTGTTTCTGGCGTGCAAAAACAATTAACACCAATCCCCTTCAACCACTCAAAATCATCACCATCCACCACAATGACTTTTAGATGAACCCAAAAATGAGAAAACTAATGAAACAACTATAATGATTTCTTTTGACGTTAGGGTTTCGTTAGAAATATGATGAATTCAACCTAAGAGCCACAAGATGTACAATGGTAACAATGCCATATTGTAGGTATATGGATCATATCGGTGCTTATGTTGTGTCCTACTATGCATGACACAATGTATTTTAGGGCCACAAGTACATCGGATGACTTACAACTGGAAAAGTTATGAGTGTAATCGAAAATAGCATGTTTGGTATGGGATAGGTATACAAATGGTATCCGAGCAAAGCTTGACAATTGTTAGTTTATGTGGAATCGGCCACTTGATGAGGACGTTGACTTCATTTGAGAGGGTGAGAAATATGTGTTTGTCATAGATAAAACCTATCCACCCATCGTTGACACATTAGGGAGATGTTGTGGGTTTATGAGTCTTGGCTTTACCGGACACAGCACATCTTAGGGCCATAAACGCAAACCACATTAGAACTTCATAGTAAATTGTGTTTCGGGTGGGAGTACTATTAAGATGGGGGCCATGGCCTGCTAAAAAATTCTCACATGATTTCAAGAATAAAAGCTTGATGGTCACAATTGTATGGTATCATGAAGGACAATATTATGGGCACGTGGGTTAATGCTTTTTACGTGGGGTGTATCGCATTCTCTTATCTACAACATATACTTTTGTGTCAGTAAAAGCTATTGGTTGTTACAAATACCCCTTGTTTAGTGTTGGGTTTTATAAATCTTATTTAGAAAACATTTACACATGCCGAAAAGGGGTGAAAGGACCTCTTCTTCATCGTTCCCTTGCATTTTGATAATAGTTGGTTTAGGAGTTGACATACTCATATTTTGATTAACTAGATAGAGGCGAGTGGGTTAGAAAGCTTGTTTGTCCTAATTTATTTTCTTTCCAAATTCTCATAGAAGGAACAAGAAAATTTGAAAAATTAATGGGTCTAGAAAACAAAAGTAAATAAATAAATAAGTAGAAGGGACACCACAAGTTTTCAATGCTTAAAATTTCGATACTTGTATTTATATATTATCAATTAACAACATTACAAGGCTTATGTCCATTGAACCTTATGCTTAATTGATTTGTTATGTATATGGTTATTGTATATTAGGCTTATTTATTTGTAACCTATTTGGGTATACAATGGTTGTTTCTTTGTTGTGTGGCTTTAGTGTGAAGCCATTACTTTCTCTCTCTATGAACGCCATACCCGTTCTTGCTGTTCCCCTCACCGCCACTCCTCCGCCTGCACCGCCGGTCTCTAGTCTCTCTAACACCAATATCTCTACATCGTAAGCAACGAACTTTGTTTGTTGTTTGGGTTTAATTTACGATCAGTTTACCCCTAGATGTCTAGGGTTTTGGTGGTTGATTTAAATTTGTGTTTTCCGACCCTTTTATGTGTTTGTTTGTTGCTGCTGTACTTTAGCGGCATTGGGCCTGGCCTTTTTTGGTTGTTTTCGTGTGGTTTTGAAGCCATTGTGGTTTCATGTGGGTTTTGTTGAAAGACTGGGGGTAATTTTTGAATCCCCTGTGAGATTGTTGATGTCAATGATTTTTGTTGTTGTTGTTTGGGTTTTGAGATTTTGTACTTTTCTTGATGTCACGTACAAGTTCTGGTTTAAAACCTTTGGCTTATTGTGAGCAGTTTTTGTGATTTATAGTCTGAGGTCGATGAAGGTAACCCCATAGTTTTCATCCGAGAATCCTTTGCTCGAACATATCTTATCTGTGGTTTTTTATTTTGTATTTTTTTGTTAAAGTTACATTTATTTGTTGGTAAATATTCACTTGTTAATTCGATGACAATGCTGTCCATTAATACTTGAGAGTAATGCGATGATGGCAATTTAGGTTTGCCATGGCTTTGTTACATGCAGCCATGCGTGGGTTCTGAGCTTTGTTTTATGGTTGTGTTGTATACTTGATTATGGTAGTGATGACATGCAAGTTGATTTGTTTATGATCAGTTTGCAAATGTTGGTTGCCTTAGACTGTTATGCATGTCCTTTGTCAATTATGCATTATCAATTAGCAACATTATAAGGCATTTGTTGTATGTATCTTATGCTTATTTCATTTGTTGCGTATATGGTTGTTGTACATTGTGCAAATTTGGCTGTAACCTCTTCAGGTATATGTTGTGTGTTTCTTTGTTGTATGGCTTTATTTTGCAAGCTAGAGTGTGGGAAATCTGATTATCGATGCAGATGCCTTTATGGTCATCCAAGTGTTATTGTCATTTTGGGATATGATAGCTATGATGGTGGTCGTCATTTGGCATGGCAATATTTATTGTAGCCATGTAAGCATTAACGATTTTGATGCTTAAATAATTTGTTGTTAATTGATAATATATAAATATGTATGTTTAAAACTTGTAAACAGACAATCATGTTTAAGTTTTGGGTTTTGTTCACTGTGATGGCTTACGAGAAGCGGTAAGACCCAAAATTCTAAGCCTACAATAACGAAATTACGACTACGTAATATGCGTTGGTATTTAGGTCTTTTTTTTTGTTTACAAGTTTTTTGTTGTTGTTTTGTTTGCCTTATAAATTAGCTTTGCAACTTTGTGGGCAATGACAAATAACATTGTAAAAGCGTATGGCTAAAGCGATGTGCAAGAGCGTCTTTGTTCTACATATGAAATCAATTTGTATAATTTTAATATTTGTGCTTTAGTTATAAACCAATTCTAATTCAAACATAATTTTGTAGGTTTAAAATGTCAAACTCGATCAAAGGAAGATGCCAATTATTTTTTAAAATTTTGTCAACCCTACACTAGTTGTGAAAAGCCATTCACAATTTGCATTGCTTCTAAAAAAACTTTAAAATTACTAGTTTTTTGAAATTCCAACTTTTTTTAGAAGTTTGAGGGAACTAAACGTCTCTTTGACTGCAAGGAGTGGCGACGTGGAGGTGGCATAGGAGCCCTCTCTACGCTTGGAACACCACCCCGTGTAGGGGTGTGGGTATCTTCACTGGCGGGGCAAGGGCGTGGGTATCTTCACTAGCGTGGGGCACTGTAGTGAGGTGAGGTGACCCGTGATGGTTGGAGGTTGTTGTTTGGTTTTATTTTGAATGATTATTTTACTTTAATTATTTTATTTTAATTGTTTTCTTTAAACGCCCCCTTGAAGCCCTTTCACCATGTGGTTTTTGGGGCTTGAAGGGCAAAACCCCCTCTACTTACGTGGCAGCCATATATCGCTTCACGCTCCCGTTCAAGCCCTTCCCTTCCGAGTGATCTTAGTGTAGTGTTGTTGGTGTTGAAATGTCAAATTTGCCCACATGAGCAAAAACATGTACACCTAGTGGAACCTTCAAACATCAAATCGATGGACCATGAGATCATGATTAAACAATGAAATCATTAGCGACTAGTGTACCTAGTACAGTTAAGAAATGATAGCTGCAAAATTTGACATGTCACCTAAAATAAATTTGAAATTTACTAAATAATTCACTTTAAACCCTTCAGTTTTAACCTAATCTTTCGTAATTGTTTAATTACGAGAAAAGCCTACATGTATATACAGAGAAAGCAATTTAGTTAAGATGATTAAAACTTAAAATGAAGTTATTTTTTTTTCTGTAAGGGTATTTCTAGTGCAATTTAGTTAAGATAATTAAAACTTGAATAAAGTTATTTTTTTTCCTGTAAGGGTATTTCTAGTTTTTTAATAGTAAAGACGATAACTTAATAAATTCATTATCTTTTGACAATAATAAATTCATTATCTTTTGACAATATCTATCATTTTCTAGATCTATTCTGGCGATTTACTAATGAAATGTGTGATCCCACATCTTTTGTTCTGTCTACTACAACCTAAAATACAATGAATGTGAAAAGATTTCCAAACCTCTCGTACGTCGGTACTTCACTCGCATGATTGTTCAAGTTAAACTATATATATATATATATATATATATATATATATATATATATATATATATATGGTTCATTTTTATAAATATAATTAAAAAATATATAATAACGGGACTCTCGTTATTCGTAGGAAATACCATAGTACAATACCAGGTGCAATAACTAAATAAACGAATATAAAATATAATTATATATACCAATCTTGATTCAAGTCGCATTTCTGGTGGGTCCTTCACGCGCACTTAATAGCATCCTAGACTCGAGTATTCGTCATCTTGAGTCTTGAAAAATACTCCTTGACTGCAACAAAGAACACACTAAAACGTTGACAATTTTGTTTAAGGCACGTGTTCAACACGCTTCCCTTAAAACAGATTCCGCGCGTCTAGCAAAGACGACGCGTCTGTCTCCCAGGGTACAACAGCCGAAGCAGTCTGTACCGCCGGAAATGACCACACCCCCAAGGTTACACCGGATAAAGTTATGGTGTTAGAAGTTGTGGAAAATAATGATACGAAGGTGATGGAATCGAATAGAGAAAACATATTTCTCTAATTACCCAACACATGGGTCTTCAAGTATTTCTTGTTTTTATGAACTCTCCATATGTTCATGTATTTTCCTTGTAACCCTTCTCTAGTATTTTTCTCATGTTACCAATGAGGCACATAGCCCACCATTTATACAAGAGTTGTGGGTAATGAAGAGTTTCTCTTAATTGGTGATTTTATTAGAGACATAAACTCTAATCAAATTAAAAAATCACTTAATTAGTGATTAATTAGAGATATAAAAACTCTAATAAAAGCTAATCAAGTGACATAAAAACTCTACTCAAGAGTTTGTCACCATTAAGATTCTAATCAATATTTATAATTTCATTAAATTATAAATTTATTAAATATCCATTCACCAAATTTTCTAACAATCCCCCACATGAATGGAGATCGTTCAAAACACATAAAATTTCCAATGGAACCTCGACAGTTGAGTTTTGCATACGATAGGTAGGTGTTACCCTTTGAACCTTCGCTCATGAAATGGACTTAGCCCACTAGCTCTGAGTAGAACTCGATGTCTTTGAACTCGTCTGCCGTTTGTGTAGACGACAATACATTTCACACAAGACTCTCCCTAGCCGGGTCATCTCCTCATAGTCGTGTCCAATAATGGTCGTTGAACACTTTCCTGGTTCTGCGAGAGCTCTAGGAATTGTGCCATCAATTCCATTCGAAGCGACCACACTTCTCTCTAACGTAGGTGATTCTCCTTAGATCATTAAAAGCATTGTAGTTATCGTGATTTATCCAAATCATTTACCACATATTATACTTAACCTTACTCTCTGTCACTGAATATGATAGGAATAGACTAGGACGTATTTAAACACCCTTTTATACTTTGGGGGTATGTATAACCATATATACTAGCTTATGCAAATCATTTATGCTCCCACAGTGACTACCCTTAGGCATATGAGTTAGTTGTCCTATTGAACTTAGATCTTGGGATCTCCAGTCAACTAAGTTAGGTGTCCTTCACATACCCTTTTTTCCATGGGCTTCAGTCTCATTCCACAACTTGATCTCTAATAAACCCTCAGGTTGTTGGATCCATAACATTAACAAATAACTTTGGATATTTGAGATCAGTTGTCATGATGTGTTCTTAACTCGTAAGTTAATTTTGCCTATTGTGAACTTCTAAGACTATAACCTCAGTGGCCATCTAAATCTGGTTATATCATATGTCTTTGTAAGATACGCGTATCATTTAAGGCAAACACATCTCCATTATGCACTACGACCTTTGTGTCCTCCACTTAGTCGTCTGTTTGCAATGTTAGATTGGATTATAAACTCCTTATTACCAAACTTTTATGATACAAATGCAAGACACCCCCACATTTAAGTGTTATAGGATCTCATCCAGAAGGGGTAATGAAAACCATTTCTACACACCCTTATATGGTTGTTTCTAAATGGATCCTCCCCACATTTATTGCTATTTGATCAACATTTTCGTAACTTCACTTATGACGACATTTATACACATATGATTGAACAAGATCAGCCTCATTGTATCAGTGAATTCAACTCATATTGCATTAGCTTACATAAGCTTCCGAGTTGACCAAAGAAACACATGCCATTGTCATAAGTTTGTCACAAACTTAGAATAATTCTAATTCAACATCTTGAATAAGCCTAGACAATGAGTTCTCCTCATTAGCTTTTCGAACAAACTCTTCAAAAGTTACATGTTTTTTTCTTATAATGAATGAAAATTCTTCCTCAACTTTGTCTATCACACAAATTCTTATTGTATTCATACACATTTGAATGTTTAGAGTTAATTAGTCTCAGTCAAGACACATAATTAACCAAGTACTAGTCTTGCATGCTTTAGACTACAATACTTTAGCATGTGAAAAGAAGATGCATCATTCTGATTCTTCACAGCCCCAAGGATATCATAATATCACTTTGCAACATTCATCCCTTGTTAAGACAAAATAAGAGAGTCTCACAAACTATTGTATATAGCACATAGCTAATTCTTATCATTCAATTAAGGAACATAATTTGTTTACCTTTGATCTCCAACGTTTTACCATTGACTCATAAGGACTTTAACATAAGTCTTAATCAAAGTCACTAGGCGAACACATTCATCACCGACAAGATGAATGTTCCTCGTCTACAATCACTATTATGTGTGAGATGGAGTCAACTAGATCGACACTCAACAACATGGCATTCATAATTTTGCCATAAGTGATTTGTAACATCCGTCAAAAACGGATTTTACCAAACCCGCTCCGTTTATTAACCGAACAATTAGTTAAAAATTTCGTTGCGAATTTAATGCCCAAAATAATTTTAAACGATACATAATTAATTATTATATTGGAATATATAATTGTTTTTGAAAAACTGTTAAAAATAAGAAAATAAAAATAATATGTTCCTGCCGGGTTTCGAACCCGGGTCAGTAACCGGCCCAGCAAAGTCTTACCGCACACACACTCAACCACTGCGCCACTAGTGTTCTTTGTTAATTATTAGAATCATTTAATTCATAACATGTCTTTCCGAATTCAAAACCGGCGCCCAAATTTCAGTCGTCGGAAATCCCGGCGATCTTGCCAAGAATTTACGATATCTTCAGTTATAACGTAAAACTTAATCGCTACATCGGTTATAACCGACGCCTGAACCCGCGACACAAGTTATAACCACCGGAGACTTTCTAACCGACGAATCAAGTCGGAAATTGGACCAAATTCATCGATAACCTGCCTTATAAATACCTCCTCGAACCTCTGCAAGCTTTTTCGCTCAAAACCGCACCTTTACCCGACGTAAATCCATTCGCCGGAAAACTTCTGTATCTCGCCGGAAAACCGAGCCCTTCACTTCTGAACCTTACTGAACCCCCTGAGCTTATACCGAAGTCACCCACATCCTTTTCAAGCTTTCCGAAGACTCGCTGCTGCAAGACACACGACGCCGGAACCTGTTGCTGTCGCCGGAGTTCTGCCGGAGAAACAGAGGAGTCCAGTCGGTATACCCTACGCCTGATTTCTCTTTCTTTTTATTTATATCTCACCTGTAATTAACTGAAAAACGCAAACGAACATGATTTAAACATCGAACCAGTCGGATTTCCGATTCTGGTTAAAAAAAATCAACGAAGAAGACGAAGTTTCTGTAATGTATAAGTTTAATTTAAATCAAGAAATAACTCGGGTTAGACACACAGTCCAGCGGTGGACTGTGTGCACATTAAACACACTAACGTCTCGAGTTCGAATCTTGTCCCACGCACGCTGCCTTAATAAAAATGTCTTTTTTTGTTAACCGAACCGGAGTCACGGCCGATATATGTTAAGTTTAATAATAACCAAGTTAGACACACAGTCCAGTGGTGGACTGTGTGTATGTTTAATCACACGTCACGAGTTCGAGTCCGGTCTACTGCACCGATTCGAACAATTATCTAACTTTTTAAATAAGTCAGAAATGAAAATACTTAGTTTGTATTTAAGTATAATAAAAATCGGTTTATATAACAAGTTAAACACACAGTCCAGCGGTGGACTGTGTGTTAACCTAAACCACAGGTCCTGGGTTCGAGACCTGTGGAGAGCACCGGTCCGATTCAGTAAAAGCTTTTTAGAAATAAATTGATTTTCGGATTAATCTAATTAATATATAAATATAATTAAAAACAGAAATATTTAGGGTTAGACACGTAGCTCAGTTGGTAGAGCTGCGTGCACGCGTACGGGAGGTCTCGGGTTCGAGCCTCACCCAGCGCACACAATTATACAAGCGAACCGGTCAAAGTCAAAGTCAAAGTCAACGGTCAACGGTCAAAAAAATCAATTTTTTTTATTTATTTTTATTTATTTATTTTAATTAAAAATCAATTAAAAATACTTAAAAATAACATTTTTGAGGTTAGAAAATAGCCTTAAACTCACAAAAATACACCCAACAATCCTACTAAAATGGATTAATAAAATCCGTTTACTTACCGAACCATAATGCTATTTATCTAGGTTAATTTCACTCGTGGTTAAAACCACTTCGCGTGCATTTAACATCATCAACCGAACGCACCCACTGTGAGTGAATCTTACAACTCCCCCTTTTTAATTACACGTTTTGGGGTGTGTCATGTGTCACAAAATAATTAACTCGTTTATTTAAACTTGTGCCATACCATATCGTGATCTAAACTTAGATTGTTTATATTGTTGTGATTATGTATTTCATTTTGTCAACTTGTATGAAATTCATTCATTAAGCCCATCAGTTCCTCGTGGGAGACGAGTGAGCAACGCGTGCCTCAAAACCAATCCATTATTGTTCATGTGTGTATTGTTGAGTTTATATTGTTGGTAGTTATGTCTTTCATATTATCATGGTTATGCAATTCATTCATTAGGCCCATCAGTTCCTCGTGAGAGACGAGTTGAGCAACGCGTGCCTCTAAACGATCCTTTAATGTTCATGTGTGTATTGTTTAATATTAAATTGATTTATGAATAAGTTTACATCTATTTTTACTCATGTGTGGTTGTGCACTTTATTTCATAATCAATTAAATAAACTTGTTCAAATGTTTTCCATAGGATTCACTCGCCAACTTTTTGTTGATCCAAAAACCCTTTTACACATGATACAGGTGAACAGGATGAAGCAAGGAAAACATAGGAAATGCCTTAGAAGAAAACAAAGAAGCTTAGATTGATGTTAGGTCATGATGTAATTATGGTTGTAAATTTCCTATTAAATTGTATTAATGAATATGAAACATATAATAAATGTCATGAGCTTTGATGATAACCCAATCATGCCCCGGTCACCTTTTCCGCTGCGGGTCGGGGTGTGACATGATTTGTACACATCTATTGTTATTCATTAGGAGATATGTATATTTAGGATGCTCTCCCAAACGAATATAAAATCTCCAGATAGTTCTAACAATAATCAAGTGGTAGAGGTATCTACGTATAGATCACTCAGAACGAATCTCGCAAGATTTATCAAAGGTATACAATAACATATATTACTTTTTCTGTCATATGTTAGAATTCACACTTGTGAATTTTCCAATGACTTCTAACGAAGTACTTTAACATGAATCTCATTTGTGTATTTCATCTCAATACACTCACTACTCACTCGTGATGTGATTACACATTTGATGTCTCGTCTTTGACTTTTAGTCAATTCAACAACTCTTAAGTTGTTTATGTCCAACCTTCATGTACTATCCGTTTTCACGTTATAATTATTTTCCACAAAATATTTTATACGTCACAAACATTAGTGATTTATTTCTTTGTAAAAAAAATTGCATGTGTTATTCGAATATATTGAACACAAAACAATTAAATACAATGGAAACTAAATCATAAGTGCCAAAAACTTTTGAAATTTAAACGAGTGCATAGACGATACGTAGACATCAAATATCAAAGTGGTTTTATCTTCCACACTTTATATTCTGACCGAAATCGTCTCAACGATATCGTCCCATGGCATGTCTTGAGGTACTCCCTCAATAATACTCCATGCACTTTTAAGTACAAGTTCCCATTTCATGTTGAAACTTTAAACTTGTACAATTTTGCTCAAAACAACACCAGGTTGTTATACAGGCTACATTTAAGTAGTAAACTTGAACAATTAAATTTGTTCACGACAACATCAAGTTGTTTTCAACCAAGTAATATCTACGAGATAGTTACTTTGTTCAACAAATGCTACTTCTAGCAAGAGTAGCAAACCATTTGAATTCTAAAAACTATGCAAAACTTTGTTTTAAAATCATTTCAAAATATTTCCTTAGTTTTGCAATGTACAATATTAATAATATCAATTAGAGTTTATGATAACATAAATCAAAATCCATAATATCAAATGGTTTTATATTGTTTAGTCTTACTACGCATGTACTAAACATTTTCTAACACGCATGTTAGAAAAAAAATGTTATAACAGGCACGTTATAGAATCAAACGTTTACATAAAATGTTTTCCAATGATAAAGTTTAAATAAACCATTTCCCATCATTTTTAGTGCACACATAGGCAATTAAATGTTAACATAAAACATTTCAATTCATTATGGCTTATACAATGTACAATCTCTAACATTGTATTTGTGATACACATTTTCTAACACACGTGTTAGAAAATTTAAGTCATCTTATAAATATAAACATGACCATTTGGATTTAGAAATCACAAATTAGAGTTAGTGATAAATCCCACACAAGTACACTATCATTTTATTGTGATTTAATTCTTACTCTTGTAGTTTTCCAATCTAATCAAGTTAGGCACATAGCCTACTTTTAAAGACATACACTTAATTAGAGATTTTATTAGAGATATAAACTCTAATAAAAACTAATAAATTGACATAAAACTCTATTTAAGAGTTTAACTCCCATATGAAAAGTCTAGTAAATAATTTTAATTTCATTAAAATCACATAAATGATAACACCATCACTTTATGGTGATTTAATTCTTGACGCCAATCAACTTCAATTTATGACCTTTTATTCCTAAACCATATAAAGCATAATATAAGTGTTTATATTCATTAAAATCAATGCTACAATAAATTACTTATATAAAATGTTTACATAAAACATTTCAAAGCATTTGTATTTTAACCATTTCTTAGCAATCAATGAAAGAAATTCTAACGCGTACGTTAGAAATATTAACATTTTCACAAAATGTTAATTCGACTTGCTATCAACACATGTATGGTTCAAATAAATAAGTCATTTCCAATACTCATATTAAAAAATAAACAATTAAAAAATTGCTTCCAAACTAACGCTTTCCATGAACGTTTCTGACACACATGTTAGAAAATAAATGATTACAAAAATCATTATAAGTTTTATTAGTTTATATTAAATAAACTTATTTTTTAACACTCATCCTTAAATCATATTATTATTATTATATAAATAATATGATCATTTCTAACAAGCATGTTAGAACATGAAACGTTTACAAAAAACGTATTTTTATAAGAATAAAGTCGGTCTAACGCACAAGTTAGAGAATTTAACGTTTACAAAAAAACGTTTGGTTTACACTAATAAACCCGATCTAACACAAATGTTAGAAAAATTAACGATTCCAAAACCGTTTAAAAAACCAAACGGTTGAACCATAACTATTTGTTTTGTACCCTGATATAGGATTTAGGATTGTACCACAATCTCAATAAATCCAAACACAACAATTTGTACTACATACATATTTTTAAAAAAATATTTAGAAGATCATAATCCTCTAATTTTTTATTATAAATCTTTTTGTGAAAACAAAATCCTTGTAAGTAAGGTTTTAAGATTGTAGCAACAATCTCATGAAATCTGTTTTAAGTTTGTAGGAACTAAGTTCATTTTTATAAATATAATTAAAAATATATAATAACGAGACCTCGTTATTCGTAGGAAATACCATAGTACAATACCGAGTGCAATAACTAAATAAACGAATATAAAATATAATTATATACACCAATCTTGATTCAAATCGTATTTTTGGTGGGTCCTTCACGCGCACTTAATAGCATCGTAGACTCGAGTATTCGTCATCTTGAGTCTTGAAAAATACTCCTTGACTGCAACAAAGAACACACTAAAACGTTGACAATTTTGGTTGAGGCACGTGTTCAACACGCTTCCCTTAAAACAGATTCCGCGCGTCTAGCAAAGACGACGCGTCTGTCTCCTAGGGTACAACAGCCGAAGCAGTCTGTACTGCCGGAGATGACCACACGCCCGAGGTTACACCGGATAAAGTTATGGTGTTAGAAGTTGCGGAAAATAATGATACGAAGGTGATGGAATCGAATAGAGAAAACATATTTCTCTAATTACCAAACACATGGGTCTTCAAGTATTTCTTGTTTTTATGAACTCTCCATATGTTCATGTATTTTCCTTGTAACTCTTCTCTAGTATTTTTCTCATGTTACCAATATGGCACATAGCCCACTATTTATACAAGAGTTGTGGTAGTGAAGAGTTTCTCTTAATTGGTGATTTTATTAGAGACATAAACTCTAATAAAAAATTTTCACTTAATTAATTATTAATTAGAGATATAAAAACTCTAATAAAAGCTAATCAAGTGACATAAAAACTCTACTCAAGAGTTTGTCACCATTAAGATTCTAATCAATATTTATAATTTCATTAAATTATAAATTTATTAAATATACATTCACCAAATTTTCCAAATATATATATATATATATATATATATATATATAGTATATCTATTCAATTTATTACTGAGAGAACCAAGGGGGGGTGATGGTCCATTGGTAAATGGATATCCTTGAAACATCTGGGTTTGAGGAGGAATGTCTTGAGTTCAAGTTTCACACACAAACACCTAGGATTGAGAGGGGATGTCTTAAGTTCAAGTTTTATAGAAAATAGAGAATTAAAAGAAATTTGCCATTCAAAAAAAGTTTTATTAGTGAGAGAGAATCTAGTTCAGTTAAATATGGTAGTTGAATATGGTAAAACTGATAGATCAGGCTAGGATGAAAAAATGAACCTGAACTTGATGAGCAAACCTGAAACATCATGGATGTGTATTTGGGCATGGGACTAGGCATGGATTAATTTTCAAAACTATTTCACATGTATGAGATGAGTATGATATTAGGTGATACACAACACGATTACCGGAAACATACATACTCAAAACCATGCACGTAAGCATTTTCTTTCGATGTTTAGTTTCTTTGTGATAGAATAATTAACTTTTAACTTTTATTTATTAATTTCGTTGGAAAATAAAACTGTATAAAAATAAAATAGCAAGACTAGAAATTCCACTGGGCAATTTTTAACAAATTAAGGGGTAAACCCGATCCTAGTAAACAACAAGTAATAAGCATTGGGCTTTTTATGTGACACAATATTACAATCAAGTATGAGATTGGAAACACCGATACCCGTCTTATTGCCATCCCCTGGTCAAATAGGGTCAGATAACAAGTCCCAACACATTTAGGTCGAATTGGGTTTGGGTCAAAATAATTTCGTCCAGAAATGGAACGTTTTAGAATTAAAAAGTATTGAAATGTGTTCACCCACCTATATTAGCTTATATGGTGGCTAACGAAGCCGGTGATGGTGGTGGTAATGACTACCTTGATATTTTTTTTACAAAGACTAATAGTGGTAGATGGAGGGGGTGGTGGTTGTGGTGGTTACAACGGCGACGGTGGAGGTGGGAATGGCGACACCTGTCAAGTTGAAGTGGTGCTGGTGGTTGTGAGGGCGACGAAGACGTGGCTCCAACAACAGTAGAGGCTATGAGACGGCTGTCAGGGTGTTGATTGTGGCACCAACGTTAATGGTGGTGGTGGTGGAACGACGGTGTGGCAATGGGGGCGAAGGTGGCGAAGATGAAAGGGGCAGTGACGGGGAACGAAAGCTTCCTTATAAGGGGCTGGATACCTTCACCATCATGACCGCGTTTTAAAGCCGTGAGGGGCGGGCGCTGAGGGCGTGCTGCCTGTCAAAGCGGACAATATCATGGTGCGGTTACGTTGGGCTGTTACAGATGGTATCAGATCCTGGGCCGGACTGATGGTGCCAGGTCCCGCGAGGATGTTGGACCCCTTAAGGGGGTGGATTGTGATATCCTACATCGGTTGTGAAGGGGAACAAAAGCTTCCTTATAAGGGGCTGGATACCTTCACCATCATGACGCGTTTTAAAGCCGTGAGGGGCGGGCGCTGGGGACGTGCTGGCTGCCAAAGCGGACAATATCATGGTGCGGTTACGCTGGGCTGTTACAATGGTTGCGGACTAGTAGTGGTTGAGGCCTCGACGAAGGGAGGTGGCAACGAGTTGGTGGTGTGAGTGAAAACGAGTAGGCGATGGAGATTAACAAAGATCAACGTGAGCATTGTTGACCCATTTTAAGTGATCAAGTTTTATAGGAGTCACCCGTTTTAACCTTTGGTATAATTTGAATAAACTCAAACTAACCTGTTGTACAATTTGACTCTAGTGGGTTCACAGGTAGACCTACTTAATCTGTTTTGTTTTATACTACTTTTTTAATCAATTTTTCTTAAAGTAATAATCAAGTTACATTAAAACAGAAGGTAAACGGACAACAAGTTGTGTCGCCACCCCTTTCTGAATTGCAATCATAACCTTCCAAAGACAAACCCCTGCCCTTGGGCTGAACAATTGCCGTGGACGACCCGTTGGACCCTGGTCAAGAGGTGGATAGCTTCTGGTGCTAGGGAGCCAAAGGTACCAAAGGCAAAAGGGACAAAGATATGTTGGTTCTCTGCGCAACCTTTAGCATGCTTAGCCATTTTCTTT
This sequence comes from Scalesia atractyloides, assembly GCA_947069175.1. NCBI lineage: Eukaryota > Viridiplantae > Streptophyta > Magnoliopsida > Asterales > Asteraceae > Scalesia > Scalesia atractyloides. The sequence continues at coordinate 7,773,981 of CAMTDV010000014.1, read as the reverse complement.
GATTCTGCCTTTCTTGATGCCTGTCCAGCTACAAACCCGTTTTCCCTTAAACCAACCAAAGGGGAAACCTCCGTGAGGTCCACACAAGCATATTCCCCCCCAGTCCAGCCAAAGACGGGCAGATCTGTTGGTCGCAGAGTAGATCTCCCTTCCGTAGGGTTCGTGAGGAAATTCACGGGATCCTCTTTCTTAGCAGAAATCCTAGCTCTTCTTAGGATGTCCTACAAAATATCCCCCTACCCAATCATGCCGATATTTGAACCCAGAGAGCTGTTTACAATGAACTGCGTGCTCCCCGTATTTATCCATACAAGCTTTACGGCATATCGGGAAAGTTTCATCTTCCGGGTACAATGGGAACATCAACCGGTTTTTGAGAATGGCTCTGTATTCTACTGCGGACATGCATTGTCCCAACCCTTTAATTGGGATAACGGTCAAAAAATCCTGATCATGGGAACCCTTCAAGCACTCAAACACCGCCTTCTGGCGAGATGACAAATCAAAGAAATTTCCCTGGCTTTGAGCGATTATACTTATTTTAATAATTTGTTTTTCATGTCATATGTTACATTGATTGAGTATTTCATTAAAAAATTAAAGGTTAAGTGAGTGAATTTATATAGCTCAAACGTAATTACTTCATATCGTAAATTTATAATCTTAGAGTATTAATTAAAAAGCAACAAGATAAAGTAAAATTTCGGGTTAAATGTGTTGTGTTTGTATCAACTCGTGAAAATTCATATGGTGTCAGATTTAGGTATTTTATTCGATTTTGGCTTCATAGGTTCGACTCACCCACCCATGAACACAACCCATACAACATCCCGCTCAAACCCTGGTCTTTTTTCCCTAATAGAAGATGTAGGGTTGGTGTCATATATACCACTCAACTCAAAAGCGCAAAGCCAAAAGTGGAATTTCCCATCGACTAACCTTTGTGCGTCGATCACTTTACTTGCTAAGACTCCACTTACAACTCTTGCTTTAGACTTTCCTAACATGCCTCTCTATTTTCAGTATCCAGATGTTTCCTGCATCACCCATAAAGATTATGTTTAAAATAAATTTTTAATTTTCTATTTATATTGGGATTTTCAACAATTTAATGATAAAAAATTATGTATCCCAATCCCACTTGTTAATTTATGTTTAAAGTAAAACATTATATTACTCTATAACATTTATCAAAATGTTTTTATTGTTATTTTTTCCTTTTTTTTAGTTTCTACTTTTCATTATCAAACTATTATAACTCATTTTTAGCCTATTTTTGTTTTTTCTTATAATTATTAAGATGCAATTTTTTTATAACCAACCGTACCAGAACTTCCGAACAATATCGTATACAACATTGATTCCAACCGAACAACTTTCGGCCGCTTACCTCATTACTAATATTTGTGTTTATGGATCCTTGTAAGCATATCATGACTGTATCTTTGGGTTTTTTTTTCAGTTATCATATCAAGTGCCGGTACCATAATGATATTGTAATGAGTAAAAACTGATACCGACCAAATTTTCGTCGTAATGCCTGGGAAAATTCCACTAGTTGAATTCATTTTGAAACAGCTTTCTGCAAGTGCTTTATTGTGATGCAAGGCATTAAAAAAGGTTAGCAAGTAATTTAATTATTAATAAGGTTTTGGGTGATTTAACTGCGATGGGGCTATTTTGATATAATAAGAGTTATTGGGAGGTCAAATGAAAGTTAGTTAAGTTATAATAGGTCATACTATTTAATCGTATCTTTTTGTTATTTAAATCAATGATGTGACATTAACAAATATAAATTTGTGATTTTCTTTTATTAGTTTCGTTATATAACGTTATATTAAAAATGAATATGGTTTTGTGATTTGTTATTTATATATACGTTTTGATATAAATTTTATAAAAACGGAGCCGTATCTAATATACGTTTTATGAGTCGTTATAAAAATTTTGAGTTAATTACTGTTTTCGTCCCTGTGGTTTGTCAAAAATCACTATTTCAGTCCATTAGTTTAAAAATTACGATTTCAGTCCCTGTGGTTTCACTTTCGTAACCATTTAAGTCCCTGTGGTTTCACTTTCGTAACCACTTTAATCCATTTATTTTGTAAGTACAGGGACTGAAATGGTTGCGATGTGGACTGAAATGGTTACGAAAGTGAAACCATAGAGACTGAAATCGCAATTTTTAAACTAACGGACTGAAATAGCGATTTTTGTCAAACCACAGGGACGAAAACAGTAATTAACTCTAAAATTTTATATTCCGTTTTTTACAAAATTTTTATATGAATCGTAGATAAAAATAAGTGCGTCACAAAACCATATTCGTTTTTTTAATAAAACGTTATATTTCAGAAATTATAAAAGAAAAACAGAAACTTGAATTTATTAATGTCACGTCATTTGGTATAAATAGAATCACCCCTTAATGCATTGGCATCTAACCCTCTATTTTTAACTTATATTACATTAAAAATCACTATTTTTTCTCTCTTTTTTCAATTAAATAATAATACATTTATCATTACATTTCTCTCTCTTCCACTCACAATCACTTTCATAATTTATTGGTGCTCTCAAATTTACAAATGAACAATAGCGTTTCTCTTCTCTCTACTCACAACCACGTAAACCACTTTTCATAAAATAAAAACTCCTCACATAATTTGAGGGGTTGAATGTGAATGCTGTTATAATATAGACCAGAAGTTCTGATAATAAAATTTATAGGGATGTCAAATGAAAGATAGTTAAGTTATTATACTTAGTAAAATATTAGTGCTTGTAAAAGCTAACCTTTTGGTGGACAATTACTCATAATCGTGCTTAGAAAAAGCAGTTTCGCAGTTTGTAATCAGTTTGAGAACCCCTCAGTTGAAACTGATTAAAGCCAAACCAAAACGATCCTTTTGCCTCTTATAAACCGGTTTCAAACCAAACCAGTTTGGCAAAAACCGTTTTTTACTATTTTGACCTAAACCAAACTGGACCGGTCCCAAAAATTTGTGCACCTATAGGTTTACTCTTGTTAAAGAAAAATTTCACAACAAAGGTGGGCTGTGAGGTACGAATAAACAACTAAACACCCAACTTTGTGGACCAATTAGCCCAAACTAGAAGGAAACCTTTGAAAACGACTAAATGCTGCTACCATAGCCCAAAATATAAGTAGGCTCATTTTACTAGGATCCATTAATGGGCCTTTATTGTTGATGAAACTCTGTTTAATATAAAGGATGAAGTTTAGTTAGTGGTGCACAAATCGAGTTTTTTTTTAAAAACCGGTTTCGGGTATGGAACGGGTTCGGGTATGATCGAGTGTTGAAAAACCGGGTCGGATCCTAGTCCGGGTTTTATACCAAAAATGTATACCCTATATACCCGGGTATTATAATACCCTATTTCTGGGTTCGGGTATGCATCGATTAAGGTTCGGGTATGCATCGGGTTGGGAAAAAACCCGCATCGGGTATTCAAAATACCCGGTTCGCGAAAAAGAAACAGAATGATACCAATGATTTTTGTGGGTTTTTTTTCCAACTTTGAGTATTTTTTTTTGTGTTAAATATAACCATATTTGAGTGTGTAAACATGAAGATATAAGTAAAACACTTCAAATATCATTAGAAACCTAATAATTAAACAAGATTACATCAAAGTGCAGTAGTGTTATATATGTAGTTTTCGTATAATTTTTTTGGGTATATATGTTTTCAACCCCTCTCCCCCCACCCGTCAAAAACGTCAAGCTTCGCCACTGTGAAAGGGATGATGAAATTTGTTTACAACAACAAAAATTCAACATAAATGCAAATTGAATATAACAACGAACGAGCATGACTCACAAATTCTAACCCACTTTTTGAATCGCACACTAAAAACGATCAAAGCTAGGGTGCCGAATCACAAGCATTTGTCATTGTAATATGATATATAATGATTTTACAAAAATGAAAAAAAGAAAGATAGAGAGAGATGAAAATTGATTTCGTTATCTAGACAACATGAATACCTAACTTAACGACCATTAACCCATCTTACAACATGCACCCTTAACTAATAGTAAATGATACTTTACACCCTCTATCTTGATCATGATGAACTTTTGACTTGTATGGGTTTAGTTCATATGGTTGGACCACAACCTGGGTCATTGTATTAATTTAGCCTCTCTACTCTATTACAGGAACCGTCCATAGTACCCACTTGCATATGAATCCAAATTTCTTTATGTTACTGAGTTGACACTTGTCTTGTTTTTTAAAATGCAAACATTGATCTGGAATCTTCTAATTACATGTTAATGCATGATATCTATATGTATATATATGTTTATTGCGGAAGTTTCATTAGGGAACACAAAAAAGTGAGGAACCGGCGGGAACCGACTCAAACGAACCCCGATTGGACTAATTATAGCAATGTTGGAACCGGCTCGTCGAACCCTAACTGTGATTTGTTAACCCTAAATCCTAAACCATAAAGCTAAACAATAAGGCTAAAACCTAAGCTAAACCGTAAAATGTAAACTATAAACCTTAAAAACTAAACCCTAAAGACTAAACCCTTGTTTGGAATGAGTCCAACACCGGTTTAGGATTTAGGGTTAAGAGATCCTAGTTAGGTTCAACAAGCCGGTTCCAACGCCCCTGGAATAAGTCAAATTGGAGTTCGTTTGAGTCGTTTCCCACGGTTCCCCACCTTTTTAGTGTTCTCAATGAACCTTACACTGTGTTTATAAACATAAAACTTTTAATTGCGTCATAGTTTAGTTATTTGTTGATATTGTTCGTTGTAAAAGGCATATCATATCATAAGATACACAGTTTAGGATTCTTTTCAACACATTTAAGATATACCAAAGAAATGGATTATATATTTTAATTAATCTAACCAAACAGTAAAACATATTCAACATAGTGAATACAAGAATGACTATCAGCAAAATTAAGATGGTAACACCCTTTATTAAATAGTCAAAAGGTTTGATTATAAAATTTGGACTGAGTGAAAATGATAGGGAAATTTAAACTTTTAACAATTTCAGTTTATCATAATTCATAAATGATATTTTGACATGTAGAATATGAGAAGTTATGAGATACCTACTCAGTTCAAATCATAAACATGAGGACAACCTAACAATAGTGATGGAGCCAAAGGTTCGAGACCCACCAAGATTCATCTCTACAGTAAAAAATTTTTTTTAACAGTTTTTAGCAAGCAAATTTGTTAAGGAATCCCTGGAATTATAACGTTCCTAGCCCTTTTAGTTAAATTAAAGTCACAAATTAAGCATTCTAGTGTAATTTGCATTTTAAACAAGATTCAAACATTTCATATTTGGTATTGGTAATAACTTATAAACTGAGGAGATAAGGGATGTCTTTTGTTGTTGGATTAGTCAATTTATTTATAAGTCTTTTATTGTTTTCTTATTTTTAGTTTATTTTTATGTTTAATCGATTGCCTTTAATTTCGTAGATTAATTTTAGTCGTACACACATTTGAGTTTGATCAAAATTTAAAGATGTCACTCTAATCATAGTTTTAAAATTGTTAAATAAATAAGTATGAACCAACCTAGTACGAAAATAGGTGAGTAATATGTTAGATATTTTAGTGTAATCGTGATTAACTTGGTGACTAAATAGAATTATGATACAAATCGAACAAGTTAGAAGGTGCGGGAGTGCACGCTTGTTCGAGTTGTTATAATTCCAAGCATTCGGACGGAGCCCCGAATGGGGGTTCTAAGGGGGTAGCGCCTGTGGCTGGGTCGAGCTTTCTAGTTCAGACGAATTCACCAGTTTTAAGGCGGTTTAAGGCAGTTTTATTAAAATTTGAATTACAACTGCCAGAGACAGTTATCTGCAAGTTGAACCATAAATTCGTATAGACAGTTTTGGTCACATTTCTGGTTCAGACGAATTCACCAAAAAACATACTGTTGTTCTCGTTCTCGAAATCATAGTTGTATCTGAATAAATTATTCGGTGGAACCACCGAAATAATTTAATACGAGAGTGATTACACGTCTCTCTGATCGTCTGGTTTCATAAAAGGGAAAATTATGAAATTAGCCAAGAAAAAAGTCAAATTACCAATCTAGCCACCTCATGCCTCCTTGGAAGGCCACTCACAGATCCCAAGTCTTCTGATGCGTCTGCATGGCCAAGTATTGTGTCCACCAATCCCCAACTGACACGTGGAAAGACTCATCCCATCCCACACATGAAAGACTCACCCCCTGCGTCCGCGGACTCAACCCATGCGTCTGCGGACTCTTCCCATGCGTCCGCGGACTCATCCCATGTTTGAAAGACTCATCCCATGCGTCCGCAGACTCATCTCATGCGTCTGTGGCCACGAGTCTATTTTTTATTGGGTTTCGCCCCAAGGACTCATCCCATGCTTGAAAGACTCATCACATACATGTGATTGGCCTTCCAAGGACGCATGAGGTGGTTAGATTGGTAATTTGATTAAAGTCTTGGCTAGATTGGTAATTTCCCCAACATATCTCATATCAAATGAAAGGGGAACAAATCGTCAATAAGATACATGTCCTAATAAAAATTAATAAATAATAAAATAAATATTGAATCACCTTAATTAGATGAATGCTTAAGAGGGCCTGTGTTAATTGTGATTACGTTTATAAATAATAAAATTCACTTAGTATAATCGTAAGTTTATGATTAGATACAGTCATTCTAAGTTGGATGCATTCTCAAGATAGACTCCAAGCAAATTGTTAACCAGATAAATTATCAAACTTGCAAAGATTAAAAAGCGACAAGCCTTCATTTCTTGTGAGAAACAAATACCATGTTACATATTTGTTACTTGGTGACTTAGATATGGTTTAACTGTTATACTATGTGTAAAAACATTAGAGAAACGTCATATATCTTTTGTCTAGCTTATTAATGTGGTGCAGTACTCCAAGTGGTCCATGCACCGAACCCATGGGTTGGCTAGGAAGAAAAGGAAACTACTGGTCCAAAAGACACGTTTTGAAGGTACAACGATGACTTGAGAGAGACAGCGCTCATTCGATATTTGACACCAACACAAGAACTTTCTGGTGACAAGGATGTAGATAAAGAAAGAATGAAAGATATTTGCTTAGAATTAAAGATGTAAATATGTAATTAGTATTAAAAGGGATTGCAAATTTGCAATACACACATGATAAGAGTTTGTCATGATCTAGAAGACGTAGTAACATCGTACTATGTAGGATTCTAGTATGGAACACAATCTGCTGAACTGAAATCCCAAATGTTAAGAAAAGCTGAGGGCATTGAATAGTGAGTGGCAAATACATGAGTTGATTATTCACAAGATAGAGATATATCGACCAGAATTTCAGCCTCTCCTGTCCACCCAGTTTGGACGGTGTCATAATCATGTTTGCCACAGTACGTTATGAAGTAAAGTAAGGTCTAATTTTGTTTGGTAATGAAGAAAACACCATGATAATGGGATTTGAAACTGATGTAACCTAGTAACATCCTAAGCATCAGTGATGGCCCGCCTGCGAGTGCCCTTCTTGGCAAGGAGGTCGATCGATGAACAATCGGGACTGATATGGAGATGACATGATATGGTTATAGTGGTGGTAAGAATATTCAGTGGACTCTTTGCTATAATTTTTACACCTACCATATTCTAGAGGAATATTAATGTCTAGTATACCATGCTCACTTGAGTCTTCAGAATGCTTAGTCATGCTCATGTATGAGTGTGTGAGGGTTGTTTACCATTTTTGCTATGTTTCCCTCTATCAAACTAATCTTAGTGTGTCATCTCTTGGAACATTTTTTTTTATCAAATCCATGGTTGTAAACTGTAAACTTGGCCAAAGTGATTACACTTCAGTTTAAATGCATTATGCCTATAAGCACTTTAACTGCAATCCAAGAATCCTTTAGAATAATAAATATCACATGCTGACTTGAGAAACCACAACGTACATCTAGATCTAGCCGTGTCATTGAGTTAGGTCTTGTTCTGTTCCGATCCATTTGTGTGAGACTCCTCCACAAGCCGAAAAACTTATCCAATAATCCAAAAGATCCATCTAGACCACAGTTACCTAATTCGTTTTGGTACGTTTCGTACCATACGGAATTCGTATGTGTATAATACGGTGCCAATTCGCGTATCTTGTTCTTCAATTCAGCAAATGGTGATGAAGATGAAAAACTTAAACCTTACATGTGATTATGATGAACCCTAGTGAAAATGGAGGAGAAGATGGAGATGGAGGCTGTATGCTGCGTTTCTTTCCATCTTTTTAACCTAAAGCCTCTTTTATTTACATATTTCATCCTTTATGTTTGTGTTATTATAAATTTTAACCTAATGCTTTTTTGTTAAGTTACATATTTCATCCTCATATCTCAATACTTTTACCTTTTTCAACTTTAACCTAAAACGATTTTTAATTGTTTACTTTTTTTCTTATTTCATTAACAAATGTGCTTCTTTGATTTGTGAAATCAGTAATTTTTGTATACTGAACTGGTTGGAATGGTACACCGAACCGAATCGTACCGAAATGAACTTACCCCCCTCCAAACCGAATTCGTCCCAAGTAGCGAATCGCGAACCCGAACAGGAGCGAACCACGAATTAGGTGACTATGATCTAGACCATAAATCTACGGATCGATCCATATTAATTATCTTTGTCACATTAAAAGATCTCTTCTTTACCCTCCCAAATATCCACCTTAGCCTCCCTCCACCTCTCCCCCAAAAGATCTTTTTCATTATTTTCATATTTCTTTCCATTTTTATAAGGGTTATTGGATTTTATCAATCCTAACTATCGACCTTTGGCCGTTGCCACCCCCAACTAACACTTTGACGCTCGGCACCTCCAACTTGACATTTCGTTTGTGCTGGCACCACTCAGTTAACAAATCTCGAACTCTGTTAGTTTTTAATCCTACATGCCAACCCCTTTCCTACGTGGATACCATTACGTGGCTCCCTTTCCTACGTGGATTTAATTCCGAATTAAAAATCAATAAACAATATTCTTTCTCTCTACTCTCTCTCTGTACATATATACACACCCATTTACCCCACTTTCCGACATCCCCATGCAACCGTAACCACCAAACCACCACAACAACCCACTTATAAACCCTAAATCAATCCACCGATCTAAAGTTCCAGTTCTCAGTTATGAAGGTTAATATGGTTTTGATGAACAACAGGTTCATAAATTAAAATGGCCACTGTGTTTTGAATCAATAGCAGGTTAAACAATTAGGCAAGAAAGACACAAGAAATAGACAAGAAAGAGACACATCAGGTCGTTTTTTTACTAACCACAAACCTGGAAGATCTGGTGGCAGATCTAGAGAGGGAGCACGAGCAAGAGATAGGCCAATTAGAGCAGCGTGGCGACGGTTTGTTCTTCATGAAGAAGAATATCAACCACCACCGGAAGTTCCAGGTTTCGTCGGATATGGCCGGCGGTGGGTTTTTTGTGTCGTGGTCCGGCGGATTGTTGATGTTTTTCAGCACAGTCAAATCCCCTTCACCGATCATCGTATTTGAAACCATCATCTTCGCATAATTGGAAACCGGAAATTCTAACTGATTTCATGGTGGTGGTGAATGGTGGCAGGTGGGGCGGTGGTGGACGGTGATGGTTGATGTTGGCAGTTGTTGGTGGAGAGAGGGAGGGGGAGAGATAGAGAGATGTTGAGAGAGAGAGAGTCGAGAGAGATTAAGGTTCGTATATGATATGTTATGTTATAAAGGAAGGAGATAAAGGCCTTGACACGTAATCGCCACATAATGATGTCCAGGTAAACAAGGTGGTGACACGTAGGATTAAAAACTAACAGAGTTAGAGATTTGTTAATTGAGTGGTGCCAGCACAAACGAAATGTCAAGTTGGAGGTGTCGGGCGTCAAAATGTTAGTTGGGAGTGGCAACGGCCAAAGGTCGATAGTTAGGGGTGATAAAATCCAATAACCTTTTTTATAATTATTTCATCTCTCTCTATATTTTTTGGCAGGAACCCGAACGGAATCTCAAACATATCAATCGCTCCTTATCCAAGTTTGAATCCTCTTACACTATTGTTCTCCCCAGTATATCCATATCTATGTATATCTATACTATATAATAAGGGTGTACCTATTTGCACACCAAAATGCCTATTTGCACACCAAACCCTAGCTTTATATACGTTGCTTATAGACCTAAACGGAGCGTATAGCCACCTTTTTCAATTTCCATTAGAATCTCTGATATGATGTGATTTTGACCCTTCATATACGCTGTGTATAGACCTATACGTAGCATATAGGAGCAGGCAGACCAGAACTAACATCAGTCAGGTACTGATTTTTATGCAAACCTATACGCTGCGTATAGACCTATACGCAGCGTACATAAATCCTAAAGTGTGTAAATAGGCACCCAAGGTGTGCCAATAGTTTGGGCCTATAATAAAAGAACGAACGCACATGTTATTCATTGAAGCCATCTATTTTTTCGTTTTTCATCTCTTTCCTACTTAATTAATGATATTTTTTAATTAAAGATAGCTATTATATCAGTAACTAAATAAATTTTTATATGAAATTATTTATATATTTTTTTTAAATAAACTTATAAATTTTACTTGAATGCTTCACCAAGTAAAATATTGTGTTAAAATGTTACAAAAAAACAAAGAATAATGATGAGAGTTGTTTTAGGAGTGATTTTTAAAAATTTTCAAATATTTCACATGGTTGGACGATAAGAATAAACAATAAAAAAATATATTATTGAAAGAGGGGGAGATCAAATGAGAAGAAAATTATTGAAAGAAGAAAAAGAAGAAATGACATATTAGTAAAATACTAATTCATTTATAACTCATCTCACTAATAGCTCTCTCTTTAATTAATTAGTCAAATAATCATTATTTATCCTACATATAATCTACAAAACCTACACATATCAAAATTTTCCTATATGTACCCTACACATTATAGAATTTTATCCTACACACGTCGAAATTTATCAAACAAACCTCGAAAATATATCCTAGACAACTCGAAATTTATCCTATACACGTCGAAATTTATCCTACACGCCTCGAAAATATATTATACACAACTCGTAATTTATCCTACACACCTCAAATATATCTTACACAACTCGTAATTTATCCTACACACATAGTAATTTATTCTATACTTTAAATTATGTTGCTCTTTAATTTGAAAAAAGTATATATTTTGAAAGGAGTTACAGTTATTAAAAGGAAGAATATAAATTAATGATCTACGTAATTTACCAATATACCCGTATATTAAAAATTAACACAAATATTAAATGAAGTAAAACGAAACATTTTTATTGGTTGAAACTTCTTTTTTCTTATTACCAAAAAATTCTTCTCATTTGAACCCTCCACAAAAGATATAATGTTAAATGATAAAAAAATAGGTGGTAATTGTGCAATGGTAGCAATAGATCACTGGCAGCAACATATTTACTAACGATAAAGTTCCAGATGGTGACGCCCTGCTTACGGTATGCACATATAATGTATATATGTGTGGGCGCTCGGGGGGTAAAAGTGAAAGTGTACTAATTTTGACGTTATGTTACTAATTTTGTGAAAATAATGTTAAATGGGGGTTGGTTAATCATGCATCATGTGGTGACGCTAATAGCCGAAAGACAAGGGAGTACATGCACTAATTGGCATTTGTCTTAATTGTCGAGTGTTATGTGCTTTATGTCCAAGGCTTGATGCAAAACTACTATTGAGCCAGGGGTCTCACTGGAAGCAGCATCTCTATTCCTTCGTGGTATAGGTAAGGCTGTCTACATCTTACGTTACCTTAGCTTTACTATTGATGGGATTTACTGAGTATGATGATGATGAGGGTTCCAGATGGTATTTTCCACATATGTAATTGAGGTTACACCTCAATTGTCATACATTTTTATGAAAAGTTGTGACATTTCAACGCAATTATTGTTTTATGACGATATTACTTCAAGTTCTCTCACACAAAACTTTTTGTTCTTTGGAAAAACACTTTTTATCTTATCCGATTATTAATATTGTGTAGCCACGAAATACTTTAGTCTGAAACTGAGATTACACATTAAAAAAACAATCAGGGTGATTGAAATGCGAAATCCCAAACCTACGTGGTCGCTACTTTTATGGTGTGTTTTTCTAACTCCTTTTGAAACTGCTAATTTTGATCTAATTGTATTTGGACACATTTGCTAAGTACTTTAAAAAGTATGGAGAGTTTAGGGATTCTCTTTGACTCTCAGTGGTGGATCCAGTCCTGTTTTGTAGGTTTACATAAACTCACTTGGTTTGAAAAAAATAAAAAAAATTTAGTGAGAACTTTGTATAATTTGGATACAATTAGTGAGAATCTACCAAAGCGAACCCACTTGAAAAAGTTCTTGGATCCATCACTGTAGACTGTTACCATGTAGATCTCCTTCGTGAATAAATTATGGACTCCAAGTAAGAAATATAAGGTTACCTGTAATGGGGCGCTATGCAAGGGGGGAAGAGGCTGAAGGCGCCCCATAGCGCCCCCAACACCACTACGGGAGGCGTTAAGGGGGCAAAATTCTAAAGTGGCGTTATCCTCATAGTGGCGTTTTGGATTTCCCTCCACTCACACACACATATATACATACATATATATGTATAATTTAAGGGTTTATTTATTAGTTGGGTAATGATGATGTAGGTGCTTTATGACTACGGACAAAATTTATATAACGCCCCATAAAGCCTCTGTTTGACGTGACACGACATGTGACGCCCACAATGGAGCTTTATGATCTACGGATGGCCTAAGCACAACATCACATGAAAGAATTTGAGAGAGACTTGAAGTTCCTACAGATCAACAGCTGGAAGAAAAGCATAAGTAAGTATGCCATTTTAGGTATATTTCTTATTAGTTTTAATACAATTGAATGATGATCAAAAGATGCAACTTTTTAAAAAGAATCAATAATATAATTGATAAGATCTATGTCATTTTCCATATTCATGATCATGTTTAAGTTTTTGAGGGCTGGAGTAGGATCATATCATGCAAACCATTTTACAAATAGTTGGTGAGAAGATAATTATTTTTGAAGGTCAACAGAGCCAAATGCAATGCAATCACTTTCACAAAATAATACCATTTCCAAAAGGCCATGTGATTATTATTCGATTGGAAAAGATTAGAAAACTCCAGAAGAGGGATCGGCTATATGCAAGATGGAACACACCTTGCCCTAGAAATATGTAAATGCAACATTGATTCTTCATGACGTTTTCTTTTTATGTGCTACAAACTTCCCATTGAAATTTGGGTATTTTTTGTATTACATTTGTAGAAAATTGTGAGTTTGTAGAAGACTTTGGTTTGATTGTGAACTTAATTTGGATATTATTTAATTCTTAAAATTTAGCCAATGTTTGAATATTTAAAATAGTGAAATATGATTAGTAATTTCAAACCAAAACAAAAATAAAATAAAATAAGTAAGAGCGGCCCGAACCGCCAACGGTCACAAGATTTGACTAAAAAAGTTAGTAAATTCCGTTGTAATTTAGTCACTGCTAGCAAAGCGGTCACAAAATGGGATTACCCACATAACCGCATTTTCGCTATAAAATCCCTACTTCTAAGTTACAACAAATTTACCCCATGTCAGGAATTGAACCTTTATCTCTTAATGAGGCACAAACCCTCTACCACCCCACCTAAGTGCACTACAAGAAATCGCTATTTTTAGTGGCGATCTTTGTCGCCGCTATAGTCCCTTTTGTCGCCGCTATTGACCTTTAGCGGCGATACGTGGCTGCTAAAGCGTCGCCATTATTGCTGGGACGCTATTGCTCTTCGTGTCGCCGCTAAAGGTATCCGTTGCCGCTATTGCCTATTTTGTCTTTAGTGGTTTTGGCGGACAATCAATAGCGGCGACATGTGTCGCCGCTAAAAGTCAATTTTTTTTAATACAGCGGATATATACAGCTACCGAACCTGTTTCGGGTCGAAAAAAACGCAACCTGTTTCAAAACGCAACCTGAATACAACTACATTCAAATATATTAAACACCAAAACCATATACAAAACGTAATACAGTTTCAAACAACAGCTACGTCCTACATTATCATCCTACATGCGTAAAAACGTTAAAAATAACTACCCATACTTCGAAATCATTCTAATCTTCATCATCCTCTTCTTCGTTATCGAAATAAGGGTTATAACAATTGTCGTCTTCTACCGGTTCTTTTCCTTTTGAACTTAAGTAGCTGTCAAGTCGATTCAGGAAAGCCGGGCTTTGGAACAAGTTGTCAACAAATCTCTACAATAATAAATATCAAAATGTATGTTAGCATATTAACGGATGCTACCAACATATATTTAACAAGGAAACACGCGTTCGTTTATCATTTTGTGTAGTTTACCTCAGAAAAGGGTTCTTGAATCTCAGGTTGGGAAGCCGACAAGTTCGGGGGCGTATTTGAAGGTTTATGCCCCATCCTCCGGTACCATCCTCTCCGCTCTCCCAAGGCTTCCTGAAATGGGGCAAGTGGAGGACCGTCACCGTGCCACTCGTTTGTGGCCTGTTGTAAGTTCCGTTGTATATTACGAAGATGATTATATATATATATATATATATATATATATATGTTTGTTATAGAAAAATATACTTAAAAGAAATACTTACGAAGTTCTGTTCGGCAACCGGGTCAACCCAATGCCCCTCCTTATCCTGGTGGGTTTTTGCGTACGTAGGTACCCAATCTATATCCTGTTGAACATTAAACTTAGATTAGATATTAAATAAACAAAAGCTTACACAAACACATATATAAAACATTACATTTTTGTAGGCTGTGCTACCGTATGACGCCGTCCCCCCGCGGAATGGGAATTGTTGTTTCGCGCGGACACCCTTGTTGGCCTCGCATCGTTTGATATATTTTTCGTTTAAAAATCTGTCGACGGCTACTGGTTGAACCTGGATAACATTTGTGTGGCTAGGGTTTATTGTGGTTTAGGGACCTTTAGCGGAGACGGCCTCGCCGCTAATGGTCTAATATTTGTCGCCGCTATTGCCTGTTGAATCCCAACCTCAGATCTAGAAAATGATCAACGGCTGAGGTTTGGTCTGAAGGCCCGGGATACGGATCGACCAATAGCGACGACACTTGGCATGTCGCCGCTAAAACCGATGGTTTCTTGTAGTGCTGGTGATGGCTGTAAAAGGTTATTTGTGACTAGAAATGCGGTAGTGAATACCTAATTTTCTAGCAGTGTAAATATTACTAGACTATTAGAACATACTTGTGCTATGTATAAATAGGCGTATAGCACTATATACGTAAATATTACTAGACTATTAGAATTTACTTGTGCTATGTATATATAGGCGTATGGCACTATATACAGTTGAGTTGAGTTATGAGAAGTGGCTGAAACGTACTGTAAATTTTGGAACTTAAAAGGATCGGATCAAGTTTTCTTTTTCTCAAACTTTTTAAAACATTAATTAATTAAATAAATAGCAATAGGAATCTCTTTGTTAAAAAAACATGTATTAATTAAGTAGAGCTAGGATGCAAAAGGCCAAAGCAATCACTTTCAAGTTGTCTAGACCATTCCAGGTGGGTTGGCCCCTATATAAATAGGATGCCATGCATCATAATTCTATCACCACAAATAAAAGTTTGTAACTAGCATAAAATATATTCTTTAGCAGATAAAGATCATCTGGTTTGCAGAACAATATGGTATTATATATCACTTATTCTTTTTGCTTATTATTTACTACCACATTCTAGCTTTAATGATATATTATTTTAACATGTTGTTTTCTTGTAGGATGAAGAATGCCAAATAAGCAGGTATGTCAGTTGGAGAAACAAACCAGCTATTGAAGGTCAACATGGTGGCATACGTGCTGCAGCTTTTGTCTTATGTAAGTCAACTGTTAATTTAGGGTCCAAGTTGATAGTTTTAATTTTGTTATATTATTTAATTAATTTACTCTTTTAATGTGTAAAACATGTATATAGTTGTGGAGGTATTGGAGAATTTGGCATATTTGGCCAATGCAAGCAATCTAGTGCTCTATTTGTCAAAATTTATGCACTTTTCTCCATCAAGATGTTCAAATATTGTTAGCAATTTTATGGGCACAGCCTTTCTTCTTGCTCTCCTTGGTGGCTTTTTAGCTGATGCTTTCTTCACCACCTACTGCATTTATCTCATAAGTGCTACAATTGAACTTGCGGTAAGTAAGAAACCTTTAATAAATTCTATATACATACATAGCCAATTTTAAATAGAGAATTATGAGAACCCTATAACTGCTTTTACGGTGTGTGTGTCAGATATGGTGGGATATAGGCAAAGAGAGTCGGTTATATAATTATATAACTGCTAATGTATTACGGTTAAAACAATAAGTCGGTGATACAAGGACCGTATAACTGCTTTTACGGTGTGTATGTCAGATATGGTGGGAGAGGCAAAGACAGTCGGTTATATAATTAGATAACTACCTAATATATTACGGTTAAAACAATAAGTCGGTGATCATGCTTCTTTCTTAATTTTGTTTCTTTATTGCACTCTCTCTTTCTCTCTCTCTGTATATATATATACGATTCCCTTGAAAAGAGGTAACTCGGAAGCTAGGAATAGGACATCTTACGATGGCTGAATGTGACAAAATCTATCATAATCGGATATTATCCCAACATTTTGTTTTCAATATGAACTGTGACTGACGTCATGCTGAGGCAAGTAACATCTTTATGTTTATTTTTATTACTTAGAGGCGGATATGGCCGGCGCACATGTGTGGTCCAAGAACATTAAAATATTAAATAACAAGGTTTTATGGACTGAGCATTTGTTGTCTCAGAACCTACTTACCCATGCATTGTAACCCATGAAAACATCAATCATCCATTCTAAACAGATCATCTTGGGCCACCCCCTTATATAAAATACAAAACAGAAGAAAGTAATAAGTCAAAAGACATTAGTGATTGAAGCAAGAGGGGTCAAGAGGTCCGCCGTAACAAGAATTTGTTTGATTTTTATAGGTAAAATATAAGTTTTTTTTAAGGGTTAAGACCCCTCTAGTTGTAACTAGTACGTAGAAATTAGAATCTTATGATGACCATCTGACTAAAAAGTTCTAATTCGGCCACTCATATCAGGGTCTTGTACTACTCACACTGCAAGCCCACACGCCTTCGTTGGAACCAGAAAGCTGTTCATCAGCCAACAGGAATGATAAATGCAGACAAGTTGAAGGTGGTAAAGAAGCGATTTTATACATAGGATTGTATCTGGTGGCGTTGGGTGTTGGTGGGATAAAAGGCTCCCTTCCACCTCATGGAGCTGAACAGTTTGATGAAGAAACCACTCAAGGAAGAAACCAAAGATCATCATTTTTTAACTATTATGTGTTTTGCCTTGCTTGTGGTGCACTTATTGCAGTCACATTTGCTGTGTGGATCGAGGATAATAAAGGATGGCAATGGGGTTTTGGTATATCCACCATGGCTATTCTGATATCTATCCCTATATTTCTACTTGGTTCTACCTTCTACAGGATCAAACTTCCTACAGGAAGCCCTATTACAACCATATGCAAGGTAACATTTCAAAACATTTTGAAGATGGTTAACTTAAATTGAAATCTTCAAAAACTTTTAACCTTTTTATAATTATTTTTGTCCCGGTTTTAAATACTATATCGTAAAATTGTTTACACCAGGTACTTGCAGCAGCAACTTTCAACACATTTTCAGGTAATTCACGAACCGCTAATGTAATTAGCACAAACCCATCATCCAGAACAAGTTCAATGGAAAATATAGAAGAAAACAGCAAAGAAGAAGAGAACATAACCGAAGAACTCGGCTTTCTGAACCGAGCAATTATGAACAGGTCTACTACTTCTCCAACGTTTAACGTCAATGTTAAGCAAGTGGAAGAGGTTAAAATTGTCCTCAAAATCTTCCCAGTATTCATGTCAACCATAATGCTCAACTGCTGCCTTGCTCAGCTCTCTACCTTTTCTGTCCAACAAGCAGCAACCATGAACACTAAAATTGGCTCGTTACGCGTCCCACCAGCTTCTCTTCCTGTATTCCCAGTCATTTTCATCATGATACTAGCACCAATGTATGACCATGTCATAATCCCATTTGCAAGAAAGATAACCAAAACAGAAATGGGGATAACCCATCTACAACGAATCGGAATCGGATTGTTTCTATCCGTCATGGCTATGGCTGTTGCAGCTTTAGTTGAGATAAAACGAAAACAAGTAGTGGATCGGGCCACTTTAATGAACTCTACTGAACCATTGCCAATTACATTCCTTTGGGTTTCTTTGCAATACTTGTTTCTTGGGTCAGCTGATCTTTTTAGTTTAGCCGGCATGATGGATTTCTTTTTCACAGAAGCACCATTTAGCATGAGGTCATTGGCTACATCTCTCTCTTGGGCTTCATTAGCCATGGGCTACTATCTTAGCTCAGTGCTTGTGGCTATAGTGAACCATGTCATGGGGTCCTTCCGTCACACGCCATGGCTCTATGGGAGTAACTTAAATCATTATCATCTTGAAAGGTTTTACTGGCTAATGTGTGTACTTAGTGGGCTTAACTTCCTTGTTTATCTCATGTGGGCTAGATCCTATAAATATGGACCAAAAAGCACCAGTGGTTCAAATGACACAAGAATGCTGTGCAAGTCAACAGGAGTCTAATATTCTATGCCATGAAATATATTTCATATGTTGATGCATATGTGTTTGTGAGTTAGTGAGATATGCAACTTATTCAGTTATGTTCAATTTTGCCATTGGTGGCCATGTATGTTCCTTTGTACACTAGAATGAAGCCAATTAATGATTATTGCAAATATTTATCTTATGTCATTGACACAGTGGAGCTTAAAATAATACACCAAGCTCTCTTGTAACGTATTGTTAAATCACAAAATTCAAAATTGATGACTAATTAGTTACTTAAATTAAATATAACATGTAAAGTTACGCAGTCAATGATTTACGCGTTTGACAACTAAAACAAAATAATAAAAAAAGTTGCTAAAGTTGGGGAAAATGCTTGTGATTCGAAATCGGGCTTCCAGTTAATGGAACTCATGTCTGACAATGGCTGGGGCGCAAACTGCCTATGGCGTTTTAGCACATTATACGGGTCCTACAGACGTTTCTAGTGTTGTAACTGCAACTAAAATGAAAGTTATACCGGTTTTTATGTTCTTTTCTAACCAACTTGCATTTATCCAATTGCTTCAAGTACTATACATTTGTTATGGGATCCGTATCACATGGTTATCCAGAAATAGTTTTCTTCACATTAAGAAAATAAAGTCTAATCAAGTCAAATAAGTGGATCTAAAATGGTGGGGTTGTATGAAGTGATAGCACTTGAATCATGATAAGCTTTTAAAGTGTGATTTTTTGCAAATTTGGACTTAAACTTCCAGACAGGGAAAGGATAAATGGATAATTAAGAAGAATTAGTTCCTCCTGAAAGCAAAAAGAAGCATCTATATCCCACTAGAGTAGCACATAATAAATCATTGACAGCTTCCATTAAATTGATTGATTCATGCCCAGAAGAAAATGACAGATCAAAAGATGGTCCAATACTAAAGGAAGTCTAAAGAGTCATCATCAACCCCAGTTTTTGATAAGAATGATAATTTTGACATAAAATAAGGAAGTGATTTCTTTTCAACCACAAATTTAGTTGATCTCTATATCCGAATTGTTAGTGTTGTTCGTAGTTCAGACTAATGAGTGGATGTGCAAAGAATGCATTTTGTACAAGCATTTACAGCGTAGAAACACAAAACTATGAAATTGAACTAAGGAAAGCAATCAAACGTACATTGATGTGGCCATGGTCAAGTCATTTAAAAACCTAATAACATAGATAGTTAGGGTAAGTAGGGTATCATATTCACGAGAACCATGTGATTAGTATTACACGTAGTGCCCGATAATTATAGTAATGAAAGCAGAGTCATGAGGATAAATGCCTTTGTCCCCCTGGCGTTTGACACGTTCGGCTCCTTGGCGCCAGAGGCGGTTCAGTTCTTGCCTAGAGTTCAGCGTGTGGTCCACAACAACTTTACGACCCCTCATGGGCGAGGCTTTGTTTTTAGTAGATTAGGGTTCTCCATTCAGAAGGGGATGGCGGCGCAGTTTTTTGCCCGTCTACCTGCTATCCTTATGTAATTTGCCTTGTTGATTGGAATGAAGCTGAACTAAATTATAAGAAGCAACACATTGAAGAGGGAGATAAGAAACAAGCAATTACTTCCAGCTTCGGGTTTGGTTACTTAGTTACATACGGCAAGATTTAATCCATGATAACAATGTTTAATCGGCTACATAGACATACCATATCTGGATCTAACGAGATTAACCTAAAGCACGTTCCATGTACTTACACACCAACCATCAGATCTTTAACTAAACTAACTAGGATGTACTAGGCATGATTTGGTGGAGTACTATAAACTATCTATCGAATTAACACAGAATCAAGCACACTAAAAAAAATTCAGTTGATCTCTATATCCTAATTGATGTTCCGTTCGTAGTTTGGACTAATGAGTGGATGTGTAAAGAATGAGTTTGTACAAGCATTTGCAACATAGAAATACAAAACTATGAAACTAACAAGGAAAGCAATCAAGCCTACATTGATGATGGCCATAGTCAAGTAAGAACCTAGACAGTTAAGGTAAGTAGGGTATCATGTCCATCAGAACTATGTGATTAGTATTACACGTATTGTTTAATAATTAAAGCAAATGCAAAAAAGATTGATTGAAGGTTAAATTAAACTAAAGCTAAACTAATTAGTTGCAAGAAAAATAAGAAGCAAGTAACATACTGAATATGGAGATAAGAAACATGCACTTATTTCCAGCTTCGGGTTTGGTTACTTAGTGGCAAATGACAAGACTTAATTTATGACAACATTGCTTAATTGGCTACATATCCATAGCTTATTTGGATCTTATGATTTCACGATCCTTGTAGGGACACACCAACCGTGATCAGATCTTTAACTAAACTAACTAGGGTGTACTAGGCACAATCTAGTGGAGTACTATAATTAACCGTTTGTCGAAGTAATGCAAGAACCAATCATACTAAAACAAACTTAGTTGATCTCTATATCCAAATTGTCGTTCGTAGTTCGGAATAATAAGCGAATGTGTGAACAATGCAGTTCTTACAAGCATTTACAACATAGAAACACAAAACAATAGTTGGTAAAAGCCATCGTCTCTTGCGCCTAAGTCCAATTTCCTAATGAGGCGAGGCAATTGCGCTTTAATTCCCCATGTGATGGTTGATGCGCATATTCCGGCCAAATTCTCTAAATTCCGGCAAGATTACAACTAGTTTTCTACTTTTATCTGATGAAACTACTTTTCTACACTAATCCCCCACCCTAGCCCAGTTGGTTGTTGGGCTGGTTGTTCTCCTTGGAGACGCCGGTTCGACTCCCGGCTGTGGCGAAAGGTGCGGGACGTCCCAATGATGGATCGTTTCCTACCGAGACATGGTTCGATCCGGAGGGCAACCCGGTTTTACGCAGCTGTTACCCCAGCGAGGTTCTCGTGTGAGGACAGTATGGTTTTCGGGCGAAGGTCAGTCAGAGCGGCTGCCGGGGCCCAATGGAACATCGCGTCTGCCAAGGCTGGGCTGACGGGTAACCCTCCTTGACGGAAACCCAGTGACCAATGGTCATGTACACATTGAAAGTCACCCTTCAAAAAAATAAATAAATAAATAATAAAAATAAACTAGCATTTTATAACTTTTGGTACTTAATAGACAATATTAAATGTTATATAATAGCTTTAGTTTATTTTATTTAAAGAATGGTATTATTTTTCTATTATGCAAAAATAATTTAACTTTTTTTGTTGTGCACTTTTTTTCCTCAAGCCCACGCTCTTTTTGCGCCTTGCGCCTAGCCCCCAGGCGAGACCTATGCGCCTTGGGTGCGCCTAACGCCTTTAACAACTATGCACAAAACTATGAAATTGAACGAAGTAAGCAATCAAACCAACATTGATGTTTCAAGTCATGTAAAAACCTAAATAACCTAGACATGGTAAGTAGGGTGGTATCCACGAGAACCATATGATTAGTATTACATGTATTGTTTGATAATTAAAGCAAATGCAAAAAGATTGCCTGAAAGTAGAATTAAACTAAAGCTAAACTAATTAGTTGCAATTGAAATAAGAAGCAACACACTGAAGATGGTGATAAGAAACAAACACTTACTTCCGACTTCGGGTTTGTTACTTAGTGGCAAAATGGCAAGACTTAATTTATGACAACGAAGTTTAATCGGCTACATAGACATAAGTTATCCAGATCTACTATTAATTATCCTAAAACACAATCCATATACTTACACACCAACGGTTGGATCTTTAACTTAACTAGCTAGGGTGTACTAAGCACGATCTAGTGGAGTGCTATAAACCATATGTCGAAAAAAAACTAGGTGGCCATGGACAAGAAAGAAACAAACGTATTAAAACATATATATGACAAACATATAGCCTCTCAGTGTCTTCTTCCGCTCGAAACTGATCCCCAAAAAACTGCCGATTGAATTACCTTTCAATCATGTTTCAACTTTCTTATTTCGGTGGTCAGCCCATCTTAAGCCCAGTTAAATTTAATAAGCCCAATAATTGCTGCTTCCACTTTTGTAGAACTCCAAATAAAATAAATCTTATCTGAACATATATCTAAGGGGGCATTTGGTTGGCAGAATGTTTTGGAATTTGAATTGAAATTTGTATAGGAATTAGAATTTGAGAGAATTGGATTTGGAATTTAAACATTCCAATGGGAATTGGAATCTCAATTCCATTTTTGTTGTGTTTGGTTGTCAAATGAATTGGAATCCATCACCCCGTCACCCACAACCCTCCAGTTCGGGTTGAAACAGTACGGGTTGAAACAGTTCGGGTCAAAACGATTCGCGTCGAACTGGTTCGTGTCGAAACAGTTCGATTCGAAATGGTACGGGGACGAAACGGTTCTATTCGAAACGGTACGGGTCGAAACGGTTCGCACCGAAACGATTCGGGTTGAAACGGTTCGGCGTCGAAACGGTTCGACTCGAAACGGTACGGGTCGAAAAGGTTCGATTTGAAACGGTAGGGGGTCGAAACGGTTCGCGTCGAAACGGTACGAGTCGAAACAGTACTAGTCGGAACGGTTCGCGTCAAAACCGTTCGAGTCGGTACGGTTAGCGTCGAAATGGTTTGCGTCGAAACGGTATGGGTCGAAACCGTTCGGGTCGAAACAGTCGAAGATCCAATGAATATACTTTAATTCCTTCCCATATAGGAAGGATTTTGAATTCCTTTAGTTAAAGGAATTTAAAGGAATTCATGCCTAATTCCAATTTCAATTCCATTGTCAACCAAACACATGGAGATTGGAATTGAGATTCCAATTCCATCAAATTCTTTGAACCAAACATATTAAGAGATGAAATTCAGATTCCAATTCCCTTAAATTCCATTGAATTCCTGTCAACCTAACGCCCCTTAACATCTTTTGTTTCCTTAAAGCCTTAAAATTATCATTCAAACTTGAACCAAATAATATTGTTAATAGCTAAAAAAGATTAACAATAATAACATATATTAGGTGTTTGGAGATTCACTCGTCAGTCTCAACTCTCAAGTTTAGCTTAGTTAGACCATGTGTACTGGGGCTTGAAACTAATGTCACTCCCTTGGGCATGAATTGACATGTGACACATGGGGCATTATGGAGCTTCAAGTTAAAAGGGGGTGTAGTTGTATAATGCCAACAATAATTACTCAAATATTATCTTTTAGAAAAAAATAAAACAAATAATATTAGTCGGAAGCTTCTTATGGACAAACAAAAGTGGATGAGGCGTGTAAAAAAAACTCCAGACACATTTTTTGGACAAAAAACGCCCAGGGAGCGGTGTGCGGGCATTTTATGGCACGTTTGGGCAAAAACACGCCTAAAACTCTTCCCACTACAGGTGGTCTTACACCAATTTAGTCCAATATAAATGAACGCACTACAATTTTGAACAATATAAATGCATTTTAACATAATTTACGTATAATAACTTGTATATAGTATATTGTTAATATATACAAATTTGATTATAACATATAAAATTATATATATGTGTATATAAAATATAAATAAATAACCAATGCGAGCTCGGACTCTACTTGGCTCGTTTACATCCTACTTCAATATGTGATTTGCTTTGGCTGTATAGGGTCTTCTTCTATACTGATACTTAAAAATTATTCAAGTCGACTTATTGAACACTAACCGGCACAAGTCACCACAAGCTGAAGTCGTGTTTTAAATTTTCAGCTCGCTAGAGGACTAATAGCTGAGTTGTCCCGGCTTGTCTATTTTAAAGCTCGAGCCTGAGCTAACCTAGACTCAGCTCAAATTGTCTCGTGAACAGTCATTTTCCATTCTTATTATATAAAATTCTACACTACATAAACTAGTGAAGTTCATCGATCGGTTTAAATCCGGTTGGACTTGTTTAAAGGGTTTAAAAATCATTACTAACAGTTTACTGCTTGCCATTGTCGGTTACTATCTCCCCCGGTAGTCCGAACCTACATACGATGCTTTCCCATACGAAGTTTATCACATTTTTTCCTGTGATTTTTGCCAATGACTTCACCTCCGGCCATTTGGTGAAATAGTCTACCGCTACTAGGAGGAATTTGACATGGCCAGCTGTTGCGGGGAATGGACCTACGATGTCCATACCCCATTTGTAAAATGGCCATGCTGCCAAGATGGGAACTAAGTCGTGCTTCGGACTTGCCTTTACTGGAGCGTGTATCTGACATGATTCGCATTTGTGGATGCCTTCAGCTGTGTCTTTGTGAATCATGGGCCAGTAGTAGCCCACGTTCATTAGCTTTGTCACTATTGTTCTTACCCCCACATGCGCACCGCGTATTCCTTCATGCACCTCATTGATCAAGTAGGTGCTTTGATTGGACCGACACACCTTAGTAGTGGGGACAAGTAGCCTTTCTTGTAAAGCTTCCCCTCCTCCACTACATATTGGTTAGCTTTTGCCCTGATTCTTATAGCTTTTGGCTCTTCTTGGGGGAGCTTCCCTTCTTCGAGGTATTTTTGTATCAAGGTCATCCATGATTCTTGGTCTTCTTTAACGACATCATTGACTTCCTTTTCCTCCACTGTTTTCTTTTTGATTACTTCTACCAACACCTTCTTCGTTAGGTGTGCAAAGGTTAGGGAAGCCAGCTTGCTCAAGACGTCGGCTTGCTTATTTCTTGTTCGGGACACTTGGGTTAACGAACAAGATTCAAAACTTTCCATCAACGCTTTTACTTTCTCCTTGTACTGTATCATTGATGGTTCCCTTGCTGCTGTGTATTCTCCTTTTACCTGGCTTGCCACTAGCTTTGAATCGATGAAGCCCTTAAGCTCTTTAACACCCAATGCCTTTGCTATTCTTAGACCGGCTAACAATGCTTCATACTCTGCCTTATTGTTGGTGCAAGGAAAGTCAAGACGTAGTGCATAACTATATTCGGTTCCGTGGGGGTCCGTTATGATGAGACTTGCCTCGTAACCTTCTATACTGGATGCTCCATCTGTGAATAACGTCCACTTTCCTGCCACTATCGTTTCACATTTTTCCTCCTCTACTTCATTAACCTCCTTGATTATTGGCATTTCTGTTAAAAAGTCAGCCAACACTTGCCCCTTGTAAGCCTTCCTTGGTATGTACTCGATATTGTGTTCCCCAAATCCTACTGCCCACTTGGCCATCTTTCCTGAATCTTCAGGCTTTTCCAGGATGGTTCTTAGCGGTTGATCAGTCAGTACTTAGACATGGTGAGCTTGGAAATACCTTCTTAGCCTTTTCGCTGTATGCACCAAGGCTAGAACCAGCTTCTCTAATGGAGAGTAGTTAATTTCTGCCATTTTAGGGCCTTGCTTACAAAGTATACCGATATCTGTTTTCCTTCCCTTTCTACCATAAGAACGGAGCTTATGGCTTCCTGACCTGAAGACAAGTAGACGATGATTGTCTCATCTTTTGCTGGTGCTGCCATGGCAGGTAATGAGGCGTGGAGCTTTTTGAGTGTTGAGAAGGCTTGTTCAGCTTCCTCCGTCCATTCGAAGCTTTTCTTATTAGCACAATTTTTTAATGTTCGGAAGAACGGGAGTGACCTTTCTGCCGACTTAGGGAGGAACCATTTGAGGGCTGCAATCTTTCCATTCAAGCTTTCGACTTCCTTCTTTGTTTTTGGTGATTTCATTTGTATGATAACTTGAACCTTGTCTGCTTCCCTACCACATGACCAAGGAACCTCCCCTCCTCGTACCCAAACGAACATTTGCTTGGGTTCAACTTCATATTGATTTTGTTGAGGTTGTGGAATGTTTCCTTGATGTCTTGTAACATATCTTCTTCGCTTTTGCTTTTTATCACTAGGTCATCAACGTATGCTTCCATGTTCCTTCTGATTTGTTCGGAGAAGGCCTTGTCGATGAGCCGTTGGTACGTGGCTTCGACGTTTTTCAACTCAAAGGGAATTTTGGTGTAGCAAAAAATCCCTTTGTTGGTGTGAAATGCCGTATTCTCTTCGTCTTCTTTTGCCATTTTGATTTGATGATACCCTTTATAAGCGTCAAGGAAGCACTTGAACTTATACCCGGTGAGTGAATCTACCTTACAATCTATCTCTGGTAGGGGATAACAATCTTTAGGACATGCTTTGTTCAAGTCCTTAAAATCAACACACATTCTCCACGATCCATCGGGCTTCTTTACCATCAAAGGGTTAGCTAACCAGGACTGTATTTTACCTCCCTTAGGATGTTAGCTTCCACCAGTTTTTCCACCTCCAGACAGGCAGCTTGGCTTCGTTCGGAGCCAGGCTTCTTTTCTTTTGAGTCACTGGTTTGTATGTTGGAGCAATATTCAGTGAATGCTCAGCTACGTACCTTGGTACCCCTATCATGTCGCTTGGGTTCCAAGCGGTACCCCTACATTTTCCTTTAGGAGTTGTTTTAACCTTTGTTTTGTGGCTTCCTGGAGGTGGTTGTTTATCCTGATCTTCTGTTCTGGGAAGGAGCTGTTTATGCTCACTTCCTCGTCAGGGCTATCTTTGATTTCGCTATCTCCCCCTGCTTCTATTTCCATCGATGCGATTAATAACGCCTCCTTTGTTGGGACCATCGATGCTATGCCCTTATCGGTTGGGAATCTTGCCATACCATGGACTGGGGAGACCACAACGTCAAAAGCAGCGAGGCCTGGCCTCTCTATCAGCATGTCATAGTTGGAGGGGGAGCTTATTACTATGAATGTTAGCTCCTCCGTTCTTGCCAAGTCACCATCACTGAGGCATAAGCTCAGGGTTAACTTCCCCAGGGGCTGTACCTTTTCCCATGTGAAGCTTCTTACTTTTCAACCGGGATTTTGTGGCATCGCTGAGTTGACTAAAGCAGCTTTGGTACATGACATTTGATGCTGCCCCGGGTCCATTACACCCTGTTGACGACCTTCCTTCCAATTCTGCTTCTACAATGATTGGAAGTTCCATTCTATCTTTTGACTTTGTTGGGGGAAACATATGACCTCTTGGTTCCAAGGGGTGATTCTCCTCCTTTTTCCTTCTTGGTTCTCTTCTCCCCACACCATGTTGACATTCGATTCTCTCTTGCTTTCTTTCTTCTCCTTGATCTCTTTTACTAAGTGAGCCAGCTCCCCCGACTTAACCGCATCTTCGATCCTTTTATTTAACTGATAACAATCGTTAGTTTGGTGTCCTGTGTCATTATGAAAGGCACAAAACTTGGTTGAATCTCTCTTGTTGGCTGGCTTTGCCAGGGGTCGAGGTGGTTTGAAGGAGTATTTGACCTCCTCTGTTGACAGGATTTCTTGGGGTGTCTTCGTAAGTAGGGTAAAGATGTGTTTATCTTTTTCTCTACTCGATCGGGGGGACCTTCTTTTATCTTCGAACCTTCTTCCCTCGTAGGGTCTGAATGGTCATCTCTCTGGGAAAGATTGGAAACGAGGCCTCTTAGACGAGGAAGGTTGGTCTCTCTAGCTACCATGCTCTCTTTTTTTTCGAGGCCTGTCTTTCTAAAGCTTCTTCTCCTTTGAGGAACGATTTGTTCGCTCAAAGGCTTCCTCCATCGTTTGAGGATTGTTCTCATGAAACCTTCTTAGCAACTTTTTAGGTCTTATGGCATTCATGAAGGATGAGACCCCATTTTCTCGGTTGCCCCACTATACATCAAGCCTTCTCGTTTGAATCTTTCCACAAAAGTTCGAAGGTCTTCATGGTCTTTTTGTTGAATTTGATGCATGACTGTAGCATCCCTTGTACACTTCTTTTGTGGGGTGAAGTTTGATAGGAAACTTTTATACAAGTCATCGAAGGAGGTGATGCTCCTGACCGGGAGTCCACAGAACCATAACCTTGCCGGGCCAATGAGGGTCTGCATGAACATGTGGCAGCACTCTGCATTGTTCCATCGCTCCACTGTGGCGGCTCCTGTAAAGACTTGTAAATGAACCTTAGGGTCTTCCATCCCATCATACGTTTTGACGTTTGAAGACATCTTTATCTTGGTTTGAAAGATGTAGTTGGCTATTTCGTCGGAGAAGCATGACAACGAGCTCGGCTTGTAGGGCATAGAAGGAATGTTGTTAGTAGCTCCCGCTTCTCTTATGTCTTGGGAAACTTGCTGAGTTTGTAAGGTCTGGACGCTTTGCCAAGCTTGGTTGCCTAAGAGTTGCTGACCCAGCTTTGCTAAGAGCATGCCATTTGAGGGTTTTGAACATCATATGGCATGCACCCTGGCTGAAGATCGGTGAACGGTGACAAGCTCGCGGCCACGGCTCTGCTAGCCAGCGGCAAGGACCTGAGTGCGTCTGCAAAGGTCGTTTGCGGAGGTTGTGAGACAATCTGAGCCTGCTGGAGGAGCTGCTCGACAGTGTACTCAGGATATCTTGGGGAAGGTTGATAAGGGGAGCCGGAGTGACCGCTCCCTTCCCCGATTGTAACTTCCGCAGGGAAACGTGTGTTAGGACTCGGGGAAGCTCGAGTGACACTGGGGGAGGTAGTAGTATACAAAGGAGGAGGCATAGGTGCAAGTGTAACCTCAGGTTCATCATAAGACAAGCGTAGCCTCACTCCTTTGGTTTGTTCTTCACGAACGTAGCTATTTAGCAGTTCCCTCAGCTGTATAAAGTTGTTTCTTACCCCTTCCGGTGTTATCTCCATGGTGTTCACCGGAAATAGTACCTCACTGGGTGAGGAGGGCACAACACATGTGGCAGGAGGTGTTTGGAACAGTTGAGTACCTCCTGTAGTCGGTACGACATTTAGTTCGTCCGTGTTACTAGGTGAGCTGCCTATTCCCGGTGTGACAGGGGAGTCCGGCAGGGGAAAGAAACTGCCTGAGACTTCCTTTTGGGGGTGATCCTTTCCGGCCATATGGAAAATGAGAACTTAGGAACATGGCTGTACTACTACAATGGCTGTTTCTAAGTAGTGCAACCCCACGGTGAGCGCCACTTGTTAAAACAACAAGGATATGGCAGGGAGGAAGGTTTAGGATCAACTCGGTAGAAGCTCATTGACTGGAATCTGTGGACAAAGAATACCGTTAGCCTTAACGCGAGAGGTGGCATCCACGTTTGGACTCCGGCGTGTGAATCAGTTATCGGTTCTTCAAAGTCTTAGCGTAATGAAGTAAAGAGTTTTAGAGTGAGAGAGTGAAGTGTGAATACCTTAGGCTGGGCCAAAGTACTCCCTTTTATAGACCTGGTGATCTGCCCAAGGGAGCTCCTTTGCTAGCTGTTACATTTCCCATCGGGTAAGCATCTTCTTTACTGTTGTTTGCTTGCAGGAGAGACCTTGCCTTTTATGGTAAGTGTACAGGTTTGTGTGTCTCGAGGCCTTTACTTGTGCTTTTGGTAAAAGGTCAAGTCAGTTTGACCTTTGTTATACAATTCCCGAGGTGCTACAGCAACAGTAGCTCCCTTATGTTGTCCCAGCTTCTGGTCGGGAGCTAGCTACCCCATTTACTCGGTCCTTGGTTTTATTTGTGCTGAGCTGGTTGTTGTTTATTTAGGCTTCTTGACTTGTCCTTATGTTGTTGGTTAGGGACTTGGTATACCTACGTCCTTAGTGTCCTTTTAGAATTCTTAAAATTCTTGATTTAGAGAGAATGAAAGAATTAGAGAGATGGAGAGAAAAATGGTGTGAAAAAATGGTAGAAGGAGGTTGGTATTTATAGGTAGAGAAGGTGGAAAAAGGTGAAATATGATTGGTTAAAGAAGGTGGAAGAGGATTGAAAAGATGATTGGTGGAGAAATGAGGTGAAAATGGTGAAATACGATTGGTTAAAGAAGGTGGAAGAGGATTGAAAAGATGATTGGTGGAGAAAGGATGTGGAAAATGGTGAAATATGATTGTTTAAAGAAGGTGGAAGAGGATTGATGAGGTGGAAAGATGATTGGTATAGTTCTTGGTATTTCTTGAGTATATATTATGTAATTGAGTATATAAAAAGTATAAAAGTATATTTCAAGTATTAAGGATGTGCGTATAAGTATTTATACGTATAATTGTGTCGGTTTGTGTATAAATATGTATTTAAATGATCGGTTATGTGAATAAAAAAATATGTATAAAATATGAATTTTATTATGATTAACGCCTCGAATTGTGAGATTGAAACTAAAATACGAATGTAAGGTTTCTAAAATTAGAATATGAATACGAACATTTTTAAAATAGAAATACGAAGATACGAGGCATTACACTTAGATTTTGAGATAAAGTAAAATAGGGAAAAGCAAGTGATATGCTACTTAGGCGGAGTTAAGAAATGTTATGGTATACCCTAAGGCCTAAGGATAAAAATATTCATTAGGGTAACTTCAAATTATTTAAAAAAAAACATATTTTATCACATGTATGCTATAGATTGTTATATGATATTAAAGTAAGTATTAAACTTTGACACTAAAAATTTCGATAAAACCGGGGTCGAAAACGTATATACCCATTTCTATACGAAAACTACATACCCTCCACTACCGAGCGAAAAGTTTGGGGGGTCGGCCGCCCCCTCCCGCCCATGAGAGGGAATATCTACGACAGATGATATAAGATCGAATTATCGAAGTCAAGAATCACGATTTCTACATCCATGTTGTCACACCCAAACCGATGGCGGAAATATCGGGGCGTGACTAGGAGAACCAGATTGTCTCATGAGAAATTCCATAACACTATTCAAGTGACAATATTTAAAAGTCAATATCGCATACTATCAACATATAATCCTCAAATAAGTTACAAAATACCAAGTAATTTCTTAAACAATTCAAGTTTGATCTCCCCTATATTTTATTACAATGTGTTTCTGACAGTAGATCTTAAATTTAATTCAGCAAGAAATCATCAACCTGCAACATATGTTAAATAAAAACGTCAATACAATTAAGTAAATGTGTGCATACAGGTTTGCGTACATACTAGATATAAAAGCGTGTATCATACACCGCATGACATACGTAAGAGTTGTGAACTATGTAACTACTAGATTCAAGTAAACCAACAAACCATGATTGATCGATGCATGCAAACAAGTATCCACATCCTAAAGAGAAATAAATGCGAAATAAAAATGCGAGCCTTAACAACCCCGGGCCTCCGGGTGGCGGGTCAACCTCTAGTTAGCTATCATGTTAAGGGTGGCGTACTAGCAATCAAGTAACACATATAATTCAGCAGATTTCACGTATAGTCATGTAATAGCGGGATTGCGGATAAGCGTTTGAGTTGTGTGATGTGTTTTGATATACGAACTTATGTGACACCCAAAAGTGCGTTTAAGCGTAAAGGGGTTCAAGTATACTCACTGTCGGTGCGTTTTGATCGAGATACGGGATCTGAGGTAAGTTGAGGAGAGTGCCGGATCAGCCTGTATGCTCACCTTTACTTAATTGTATTGACGTTTTATTTTAACATATGTGGCAGGTTGATGACTTCTTGCTGAATTGGATTTAGGATCCTACTTTAGAAACTCATGTATTAAATCTAGGGAAGATCGGATTAGAAAGGTTTGAGAGATTGTTTGATATTGTAATAATTATTCGGATTTTATTGTTTAATAGTATGGGATATTGAACGTTTAAATTTTATCGTTTAATAGTTGTTATGGTGTCTCTTGAGCAATCTGATTCGCCTAGTGCCGCCCCGATGTTTCCGCCATCGGTTGGGGTATGACACATCTCTTATCAAACACAAATTTGTGAACGTCTCCGCAAAACGACTTTCAATTAATCTTTACTTAAATTTCTTTGTAGTGTTTTTTTTATAAGTTTAATTTATTTTAAGTCTTTTTTAATTTTAATGTAACTTTTATTTTAAGTCTCTTTTATTGTGTAGTTATTTCATAACGTCTAATTATTAGTTCACCCGTAGTGGGACGCCATCACACAACAAAAGAGGCTATAATGCCCCATAGCGCCCGGATACACTGTTACGGCCGACGCTATAGGATAATTTTTTTGCCCTCCCGCGATCATTATCACGACGCTACCATTTCTTCCCCACTCACACACATTTACATACATAGATATAAAGCCCCATACATATACAACCCCACTACACACCCAAGTTATATAAAGCACATCTCTTACGTGTTTCCCCACTCATAGCATAAAGCCTCACAAAAGGCTTTATAATTAAACAATTTAGCTATTGGTACTTTTCTGACTTGACTTGACTTGACGTTGAGGTTACATCACATTTTACTACTTATTAGATTCAATTGTTAATTCACAATAGATAGTCTTAATACGAATGTATGTATATAGTCATAAAAATATAAGTATGCATTAATGCTCATATTGCTAAAATCACAATGTGTCAAATGCTATAAAACCACAAAAGATTTTCTTCACAAGATCTTAAATTTCAAGTAAAAATCAGTAAAAGTAAAATGATTTTTCGTATACAATAAGGAAGTCATGGCTGTTGGACTTTCCCTGCCAAAATTCAATCACCAGTCGCCACTCCCTAATTACTATTTTAACGCATAATTTGTTAATTACGACTGATATTCCTCTACACAACCCCATTTTCCATTCTTCTGCCACCATGGAGAAACAAATGGCTGCGCCGCCAAAAAGTAAAGGCGGATGGAAATCGGTCAGATACATGATTGGTAACACTATTATACGTTAGTATTGACTTATGATGATGGTTTTATTGTTAGATGATTTTTTTTTGTTTGTGAAACAGGAAATGAGTCATTTGAAAAATTGGCGTCCATGAGTTTGGTTATGAACATGACGGTTTATTTACGTTCGAACTACAACATGAGTGGCATTTTTCTTGTCAATGTGGTTACCATTTGGATTGGAACTTCCAACATTTCGTCACTAGCTGGTGCTTACGTGTCCGACGCTTATGTGGGCAAATATCGCACTCTTCTTTATGGTTCCATTGCGTCTCTTATGGTACGTACCAACCACAACCTTTAGTTGTATTCGTGATGCGAACTAGTGTTTATTTGTGAAAACGAAAGGTTTGGATGTTTGTTTCTAGTTGAACTAGTATCCGTATGTGATAGCTAAAATGTTATTCTTATGTTCAAAAGTACCGCCACTTATATGGTTAGGAACAGTGGCGGAACTAGCCCATTAAATCAGGGGTATCGCAAATTTTTTTACCTTTCAATCATACAATATAAAAAACGACAATAAATAAATAAAGTACAACAAATACCTAACTAATTGGGCCACAATTTTAGTCAGATTATTAATAATTTGGGCAATTGGGTCACTGCTTCAATCGGGCTCCCTTATTCTACAAGTTTCGGTTGGTTAGGGACAATGACCGATGCAGAATATTTTTGACGGGAGGCATAAATTGGTTGGGTTTGAAAAAGACTGGTTAAAACAAGTCTGATAACAAATCAAGTCATGATACAAACTTGTGTTAACCGGATTAGTTCAAGTTATAATATAAACCAATGATAATTAGAAGATATAATCATCTTTAAGTAAAATTAAACGTTTTAACTAAAGAGTTCTTAAAATTCAAATTAAACTATTTGCAGTTAGTCATGATTAATGTCTGATATTAAAACCATAACTTTAAGATAGTTTAAAATTTAACTCAAAGTAAAAGATTTATTTTATAACTTTACTTTAACATGAAGGACTTAATATAAAAATCACCACATATCCCAATATAACTTCCTAAAATATCCTCATTTTCACTTCTGCAACCTACGGAGACCTGCATGGAAAAGTTTTAGAAATCAAATTCCTTTCCTCCATTACACTTCTATGTCCTTCTCTCCATGTTCTGATTTAAGAAATGGACTTTTCTTTTTATTAGGAAGGGGCACACAAACAAATCTTTCAAATTTTGCAATGTTTTGACAGGTTTCAGCGCAGAAAGCATGAATCCGGCCATGTCTGGACGGTGGGCCTGTGCCCACCCTACTTATGCCGTGAATCCGCCACTGGTTAGGGGTATCCTTGTATTATTTTAGAGGTATCCTTAGTATAAAACCGAAAAAATACACTACGAACACGCACTTGAGCCGTAGCCCGTGCTACGGCTGCTAAGGCATTAGGTCCGCCCCAGGTTAGGAATTAGCCGGCATGGAAAGTTATGTAAAGTACACCGCACACCACAAGCCAATCAATCAAGGCGCAAAGCCAGTAAAAGTGAAGGCTAAGCCTTAGCTGGCGGCTAAAAGTGGGTGCTACTGCTACGCCTTTACATGTGTATTGATTTTATTCGGTTTTTTTTTTCGTAGCCTCATAGTAGTTTTCATAGTTTTATGCGACAACTAAGGCTTAAGGGCTGTTTGGCAACTTCTGAATTGTTAAGTACTAAACTAGTAAGAGTTCTGAACCATTAAGAGCCAGTATAATGCTTAACTGTTCAAAGGCAAATGTCTGATCAATTCAGATTAGAGGTTTTAACCATTCAGACTCAGTATAATGCTTAACCATTCAGAGACAAATACCTGAACCATTCAGACGTTTGCTCACCAAACAAACGATCTGAAATATTAAGTGCTGAACTAGTAATAAGTCTAAACTATTAAGAGCTTCATTAAGAAGTAAACAAACAGCCCTTTAACGTGACTAGCGGCTTATTTGATGTTGCTTGATTAAATAACTATTTTTGTAAAAGAATGAAAAAAAGGGTCAACATGTGTTTTGGATGTCTATTCTAAACATGGCTAAACTTGAATGTCTAAATGGTTGGTTTTGGATTTTTTTTAACTGGCAAATTTAAATTACTAATGACCTTATTATATAAACAGGGTATGGGCATGATGACGTTGACTGCCGGTGTACCGCATTTCAGACCACCCAAATGCACCGATATGTCTAACTGTATCCAGCCGGAAAACTGGCAACTAGCCCTACTTTTCGCCGGACTCGGCCTCCTAGCCATAGGAGCCGGCGGTTTACGGCCGTGCAGCATTGCCTTTGGTGCCGACCAGTTCGACACAAGCACCGCCAAAGGACGGAAACAACTCGAAAGCTTCTTCAACTTGTGGTACTTATCATTCACTCTAGCTCTAATTATAGCTCTAACCGGAGTTGTCTACATCCAAACAAACATCAGCTGGGTCATCGGGCTCGCAATCCCGACAACCTGCCTATTGTTTTCCGTCATCATTTTCTTGATCGGCCGGAATACTTACATCATGAAGAAGCCTGAAGGAAGTGTTTTCTCAGATATTGTGAAAGTGATAGTTGCTTCAATACGAAAACGTAAAGTAGCATATGATGATGATCAATCAAAATGCTCATTTTATAACCCTCTTGATCCTCAACAACAAATTAATCATGTAATTCAAACACAAAGGTTCAAATGCTTAGATAAAGCAGCCATGATTGTTGACCCAAATGAGCTCAATTCCAAAGGTCTTCCAGAGAATAACTGGAGATTATGCAGCGTACAACAAGTCGAAAACTTGAAATGTGTCGTCGGGATCTTGCCGGTTTGGGTGTCGGGTGTCGGGTGCATGCTTGTGATCGATCAACAAAGCACATTTGGTGTCCTTCAAGCCATACAAATGACTCGAACACTCGGGTCTAAGTCTAAATTCGCTAAACCGCCAGGTTGGATGACTGGGATCGCGATGGTCACATTGTCGGTATGGATATTCATTTACGAAGGGATTTACGTCCCTAAACTTAGGAAGCTTTTAAAAAGGAACCCAAGATTAACAATGGTCATGAGAGTTAGAATTGGCATAATTATGTCAATCTTATGCATGGTTACAGCTGGGATTATCGAAAGAAAACGCCGCGATTCAGCGTTAGAAAACAACGCTTACATCACGCCAATGCACGTATTTTGGCTGATTCCTCAGTTCATGTTTTCGGGTTTGACAGAAGCTTTTGATAGTGTAGCAATCATGGAGTTTTTCACCACACAGATGCCA
Organism: Scalesia atractyloides; assembly: GCA_947069175.1. NCBI lineage: Eukaryota > Viridiplantae > Streptophyta > Magnoliopsida > Asterales > Asteraceae > Scalesia > Scalesia atractyloides. The sequence goes on along the minus strand of CAMTDV010000014.1, from coordinate 7,737,333 downwards.
GAAAGCATGAGAACTGTTGCGAGTGCCATCTTTTTCATCACATTATCGATCTCGAGCTACTTGAGCTCGCTCATTATTAATATAATTCACAAATTAACCGAAACGAATGGGAGAAATCCGTGGTTAGGTGGTCATGATCTTAACAAGAATAGGCTGGATTATTACTACTACATTATCGCGGGTTTTGGGGTTTTGAATTTGATTTATTTCACATTTTTTGGTTCCAAATTTGTGGCTCCGGCGAAAGTTATGGTGGTGGAGGAGGAGTTGCAGCAGGTTGAAGACGGTGGCGATGGAAGAAATACTTCAGGGGGATACCATGAGTTATGAGAAAGAGGAGGGTGATGTAAATTTGTTATTTATAATACTTTATATAATTTACTTGGTTTATGAACATTTTTTGTAATTTACCTTTTGGTTATGAATTCAATTGTTCATTAATCAATAATCATCAAGAACTATAGTATACTATAGCCTATTCAATTCTTGTTTGTGTTCGTTTGTTAAGAAATATATGTGTTCATGAACACTTATCGAACAAGATTTATGTTCGTGTTCATTTGTTAAGGAAATGAACTTGTTCGTGTTTTTTTGTTAATTTTAGGCAATCAACGTTTATGAACACAAATGGAAACAAACGAACACCAACAAGCGTTCATGAACAACATATATAATACAATGACAATTATTAAATATTTTATCTGTCGGAATTTTAAAGTATATAACATTGATGAACTATCGAACATGTTAGCGAACGTTCACGAACATAAATAAACGAACATGACCTCTGTTTATGTTCGTTCATTTAACTAAACGAACAAAATTTATTGTTCGTGTTCGTTTGTTTAATAAAAAACTGAACACACACGAAATTCCGACCGAACAGTTCACGAACTGTTCGTCAAACGTTTAGTTAATTTGCAGCCCTAGTAGCCGGTGAAAGATTGAGAGGGAGATAGATAAGTACGAGACCTAGATTTAGGGACTAGGGAGACGAGGGAAGAAGTCGAATATGCCACGTGACAGCTTTGGAGACGGTCAAAATTAACATCTATAATAATATTTTGGCATACGGGGCTAAGTCAACATTTGGGCCTGCGTATTGTGTTCTTCTCGGCTCAGCAACGCAGATATATGTTTCTGTTGGGTTCGTTTTACTCAGCCCACTTGCATTAGCTCACTTTAGTTCCCACTCTAGCAATAGTTTTTTTTTAACGGCAAACGCGAAATTCACCATATCAGGATACACTAGCCTTTGAACCAGAGAAAACCCTCACCTAGGACCGAAGCTCGTGAACACTCGCCCGAAAGCATGGCAGTGCGGTGAGGTAAAACCCGCTCAGTTCAAGGATCGAACTAGCGATCTTCACCTATTCGCCTAGTCTCCCATCATCACCAGATACCGCAGAAAATAGTAAGGAGCGCAGGAATCGAACTTGGCTCCCTTCTCTAGCAATAGTGAGTAATGCTCAACAGTTAACACCATAAAATATGTTTAATTTAATGTTTGAATCGTTAACATAATATATACTTAATATATACTTTATCTACAAGAATGACGCATTTTTAAATATCAAGAAAATAAACTAAAGATTGTACATTTGATGACGCAGGAATTAATGTAATTTTCTATTACAGAAAATAAGTTACACATAGATGCTTTGGCAAACTGAACTAGGTTTATGTCTATACAACTATCAAAATTTAAATGTCACTCTTAAAATACTTTTCTTTAGAAAGATAATAACTTTACAATACATAACAAATTTTAAATCTTTTGGTATGAATACCCACCCACACGGGGGTGGCACGGCCATGGTATATATATACACACTCCATAAAAACCCAAATCAAATTCAAATGTAAATTTACGCTTGGGTGTATTAAATAGGTGTAAAATTTAACATTTCCGTCAATGTAAACTTACATCAATGTAAAAGTTTTAGATGAACACAAGTGTGTAAAATGGTATTTACAAAATATGTAAAATTTCGTTTTATTTTTTTTGTTACGTGTTCGTTAAAAATTTTGATGCCTTTACAACATTTTTTATATGAATACAAGCGTGTAAATATGTTTTTACACGTAATAAATATGTAAAATATCATTTTATTTTCCCGTTACGTGTTCGTTAAAAACTTTGGTGCTTTTTACAACATATTTTATATGAATACAAGCGTGTAGATATGTTTTTACACGTATGTAAATTCTCGTTTTAAATTTCTGTTAAGTTTTCGTCCAAAATTTTGGTGCTTTATGAAAGCTGTTTTTTCCTTTGATTTTCGCAGGTGCTAGGGCTTTATGTTCAAATACGAAGATAACAAACAAGAAATAAAGGCGAGTTGGGATTATTTATATTTGTGGGATGTTTTTTTTGTTGATTTACGTCAATGTAAATATGTGCTTAGGTTTATTATCTGTGTTCAGATATGTTGATCTATTGGTGAGTGGGAAGTTATGGACTTTTTTGTTTTTACAAAATGCAAAGTTGCATTAAAATATTTTTAACATGGATGAAAATGTTTTTTTACGGATATGTAAATTTGTAGATTTGAATGATGCTACTTGTGAGTTTTCATTTGATGAGACATTGACAAAAAAAAATTACAAAAATGTATGGCGTGTAAAAATGTCAAATTTGCCATTTTATGTACTTGGAATGAGTTTTTCTTATTAAAAAGGATGGTCCCAGATGTCATAAAAAATCATTTGTTTGAAAAAAAAGTCGCATGCAAAAAATTACATCGAGTGTAAATTTTTTTATTGGTAATGTAAAAAATTCACAGTCGTAAACAAAATTACATTAGGCAAATCTACCAACTCGGATTTTTTTTTTTACAGACGTGTTTATAACATTTTCATCTACGTTTGTGCAAAAAATGGTAGCCCAACTTGCGTGGGAAGTAAGAGTTCTCATGGTTCTCACAACTCGTGGTGGTTCTTCCTTTAACCGAATCTTATATATATATATAGGGTAGGGTTCATGCGAGAACCGCGAGAACTAATGTGAACACAAAATAAAATCTAAAAAAAAATAAAAAAAGCACTCAATTTTTTTAAATATATTTTTAAAAAAATTAGCTATATTTTGTTACAAAAAACCCTTTTTTTTTCGAGTAACAGTTATCCATACACATGTGCATATGTATCATTATTTCGACAAATTATGTAATACATTACTAGTAGTAGACAATTGCACTTTAATTTACAATACCATCCCTTATACACTACTTTTTACATTACCAAGATTCAAAATACGCATTTGCATCATTGTGTATAACCATGATATAAAAAGTTTGGTACAAAAAGTTTGTGATTTTGAATGATGAAGTAGGCCCATATATATGTTTTTTTTGTTATTTATATATAGTGTTTGATGGTTTGGTTATAGTTGTCACTTTATGATGTAATATGTTGATTGGATGATATAAATGGTGTTGATATACATGTAATAAAGTGTAAAGATTGGTAATGGTATTGTATTATAGATGGTATTAGGTCGTGGTATTGTATTATGGATGGTAGGAAGTAATTGTAGTGTTTTATGGATGGTATAATTGATGAAAGAGAAAGTGTATTCAAAGTAGTATACCAAATTGGTAATCTAAAAAGTAGTGTACTACACATGGTTGTGTAAATGAAAGTATAATTGTCTAATATTTGTAATTTATTACGTAATTGTCAAAGAAATTATACATATGCACATGTGCATTGAAAACTGTTACTCGATTTTTTTTTTGATTTTTTTATTATTGACGAAATAAAGCGATTTTTCCAAAAAAAAAATATTTTAAAATTTTTTTGGGTGTTTTTTGGATTTTTTTAGGTATTACTGGTGGTGTTCACACTTGTTCTCGCGGTTCTCACAATAAAGGGTGGTTCCTAACGGATCCTTATCATATATATATACACATGACATATCGGATGTTTAATGTACAATAGTGTCACACCCCAACCGATGGCGGAATCATCGGGGTAGTGGCACAAGGCGAATCAGATCGATCAAGAGATCCCATAACGGTCATTTCAAAGATAATAATCAACATTCAATATCTCATACTATCAAACTCATACAACCTTTAAAACAACCATTACAATTCAACAAAATCTCTTAAACACAAATCCAATTCGATCTCCCCTAGATTTTATTACAAACCATTCTAAACAAAATAAACAAAACAAACTAAGCTAAGCATGCAACATCCAAGCATCCAATGCTAAAATCCTCAACCTGTTACATACGTTAAAATACAAGTCAATACAATTAAGTAAAGGTGAGCATACGAATTTTCGTAATACTAGCATAATAGAGAAAACATTCGCGAAATAGTCTAATTACATATCATGATACACCGAAACACTTCACACAGATTAACATAGGCTTATTTCTCATTCTAACTACCGTGAGAAGGCTTGCGCGTCCATCCTAACTAGACCCCGTCGGGTGTAAGCCACACTATAGTACCATACTAGCTAAGAAGGCAAGTTAACGAAAATAAGTCCTAGTCACATGTTTCTAGTATCACGTATTGAACGTATATAATTAGATTGTTCACGTGTAATAAGCAGTTTGATTTGTGAGGTGGTTTTGATATAGGATCGTATGTAACACCCAAGAAATGCATTAAAGCGAAAATGAGGCAAGTATACTCACAGTGGGTGCGTTTAGGAAAGAGTTCGGGATCTGAGACGAGTTGCAGAGAGCTGGATCAGCCTGTGAACGAACAGAAGTGCATCAGTCTTCCGAAAAGCCGAAACGGGGAAGTTTGAGTTGAGCAGTAGGTAAGTTCGGGCGAACTTGTAAGAATTTTGTAAGATTAGAGTCAAGTTCGGTCGAACTTGGTAAGATTCTTAAGAATCTTGTCAAGTTCGGGCGAACTTGTAAGGAAATCTTACAGAAGAGCAAGTTCGGGCGAACTTGTGTATTTTCCTAAGAAACTAGACAAGTTCGGTCGAACTTGTAAGGAATTTGGTGAGAATTGACCCAAGTTCGGTGCAAGTTCGGTCGAAATTGACCAGGGGGTTGGTGATTCTTGAGCGAACTTGATGTTTTCGGGTCCAAAATCTTGCGTTTTCGCGTCGTTTGCTGAGGAAATCGAGTGCCCATCCCTCCAACCTTAAGCCACTGAGTAAAACTTAGGCTGGAGAAGTCTTTTGGAGTGAATTTAGCCATTTTACAGAAACTCGGGCTAATCCGGGCGAACTTGAAGGTTCGTACGAGTTAATCCAGCTTGTGTAAAGTGATGATTTCGTCCTTGTGCGTCCGGATCTGAGATTTAGCTTCGACAACGCCTCGTTCCACTCAAAAGTGAACGAAACATACGTCATTAGTCCGAATATTGTGTAAAAATCAATACTTTAAAGGTTTTGCTCAGATCTAAGTATAGATCTGAGTAAAAACAGAAGTTTTATAGAAAAAGATGAAGATTTTCGTAAACAGATAAGATTTGATGAAAACGAAGGCAATGCCTTGCGCAAAATCGTTGCAAAACGTTATTGAATATCATTGTAGTTGAAATCGGGTTGATTCTTACTTAGAAAACAGAGGGTTTTGGGTTTGAGAGCTCTGGGCGAACTTACAGTAAGTTCAAATGAGAGGACAGAGCTAGGTATTTATAGGATAAGGCAAAATGGTGAGCTGGTGGAGTCAAGTTCAGCCGAACTTGCATGAATTTCATGCAAGTTCGAGCGGACTTGAGAGATAGTGAAGAGAGTTGAGTTAAGTTCTGCAGAACTTGCTGAATCCCTAGAGATTCAGGAAAGTTCGAGCGAACTTGGGTTAGAGAAGGAGAACCTGAGTTTGGCCAGTCAAGTTCGGTCGAACTTGGGATGACCCAAGTTCGAGCGAACTTGTCCAAATATTGGGTTTTCTTTGTTTGCTTCGCGTTAAGAGTTCGTCTGGCTATTCGGTTTGTATTAGATAATTATATTAAGCGTTTTAGTAAAGCGTTAAGCGTTATACTTGATATAATAGTGCGATTTTGCGATTCGAGTATGCGAGAGCGATGCGATAGCGAGCGTAATCATAACCACAAACATACACAACACATAAATAACATAAAACCATATAATTAACTGCGATTTGCGATGCGATGAGATTAGCGATACGATTTAATAAGCGTTTAGATGCGTTATATCATACATAATCATAGTTAGTTAACATAAACTTCATTAATAAGCGAATCTCAGATTTACAAAGGATAGATACAATCGATAACAAAGAAAAAGATAACAACGAATTTCCGAGTTGTTACAAATAGCTCCTTAACGTGCGACCAGTACGTGACTTACGCATGGTCAAACACAAAATCACACATAGTTTAAAACACGGATCACGCATGGACAGAAACACACATCACGCATGATCAATTTTAAACCCTAATTATGCATTGTCAAACACAAAATCACACATAGGTTAAACACAAATCACGCATGGACAAAAACACAAATTACACATGATGAAAATCCTAATAAAGCATGTTGTACGTTAATTACGCACTTAATTTTGTTGGTCACGTTCTGTCACATGTTAACAACCTTTTGTATTTTAATCTCTCTCTCTCTCTCTATATATATGTTAATATATAAATATATATATATATATATATATATATAGGATTCGGTTCAAGAGAGAACCAATCCCAGTTGCGAGAACCATGAGAACTCCTATCATCCAATAGTATATTTACACATCACCTATAACCAAATTAAATCAAAATGGCATTTTAGTCTTTTACTTCCCATGTCACATCTTATCAGTCTTTCTATTTAAAAGTCAACATGTCACATCTTTTCTCTCTCTTCTATTTATAACTCAGTATGTCACATCCTTTCTCTCTCTTCTATTTAAAATTCAACATGAGGCATATATTGAGTCGTGATTTTTGGATGAGTTCGTTTGTTAAGATTCTCAAATTTCGTAAACCCGAAATCGAGGTGTCGGGGGCGAAAAAAGATGTTTGGCGTAAAAAAATTTGTAAAAAAGTTTTTGAAAAAAAATTGTAAAAAAGTTTTGTTGTAAAAATATAATATTTTTGTTTGGCGTAAATATTTTTGTTTTTTGTAAAAAAGTTTAAACCCGTTAAAAACAGTTTTTTTGTAAAAAAAATGTTTTAAAGTTTAATACCAAGCGTAAAAAGAGTTTAAACCCGCGCGTAAAAAGAGGTTAAAACAAGCGCGTAAAAAAAGTTTAAAACCGCGCGTAAAAAAATTTGAAAACCGCGCGTAAAAAAAGTTTAAAACCATCGCGTAAAAAAAGTTTAAAACCACACGTTAAAACAGTTGAAAACCGGCGCGTAAAAAATTTATAAAACCGGCGCGTAAAAAAAGTTTAAAACCGATGCGTAAAAAAAGTTTAAAACCGCGTGTAAATTTTTTTTTAAAACGACGCTTAAAAAAGTTTGAACCCGCGCGTAAAAAAGGTTTGAAACCGCGCGTAAAAAAAGTTTAAAACTGGCGCGAAAAAAGAATTTTAAACCGGCATGTTAAAAAAGTTTAAATAATCCGCGCGTAAAAAAATTTAAAACCGGCGCGTAAAACAAATTTAAAACCAGGTGTAAAAAAGTTTGAACCCGCGCGTTCTAAAAATTCTGAACCCACGCGTAAAAATGTTTAAAACCGACGCATAAAAAAGTTTGAACCCCTACGAAAAATTATTTTCTTACTACATGATTCAAAAATAAAATTAATTAAATCACATTAATTAAATCAAAAACATTAATTAAAGCACAATAATTATAACTTTAATTATCAATCATTAAAAAGCTTAGTAAAAATACAAATTTACCCTTATCCCAATAAAAACAAAAACTTATTAATTAAAGTACAATGATTACAACTACTTTATTGTCTTTTGATCTCATCAATTAAAACACTTTTGATCAATGACTTATATTGATTTCTACAGTTCTCACAACTTAAGGTGGTTCTCATTTTACTCATCCTCTATATATATGTATATATATATATATATATATATATATCCTATATGTTTTGATATGAGTTTTATTAAAATATATCCAACATTGAGTATTTATTGGTCTTAAACCAGTTGAGCTCAAATCAGGTTTTTTTTTAAACTAGTGTTATGCTCACCCGTGTTATGGGGTGTTAAATTGAATATTTCTTAGTTTCATAACATGTATGCATGTATTTAAGTTACTTATACATACTACTTATAAATACGGTGACAATAAAAAAATACATTGAAGCAACCAATTAAACCAAAACATCACTATAATTTTACTATAAAAAAAACTAAAACGATGACATGCCTGTAACTTTGAGCTGGGGGTAAAATAATAATTTGTGAGGACCAATGAGCGAGTGCTATACAGTTGCTTAACAAAATAAAAGTTATATATAGTTAACCAAGTTAAATAAAACACTACTATAGTTTTGAAAAAAAAAACTAAAATGATGACAAGATCACAATTTTTAACTGATTTGAAATGGGGGCAAACTTATTATTTTGAACTAAGGGTAAAATCGTAATTTTAAGTTAGGGGGTTAAATCATAATTTTAATTTGAACTGGAGACAAAATCATAATTTTGAACTGAGGGCAAAACCGTAATTTTAGCTAAGGAAAAAACATAATTTTATTTTGAACTGTGGACAAAAACGTAAATTTAAACTTAAGGCAAAATCGTAATTTTAAGCTAGAGGCAAAAACATAATTTTATTTTGAACTGGGAATAATGTAATTTTGAACCGATTGTAAAATCGTAAATTTAAACTGGAAAAAAAATCGTAAATTGGTTGGACCAATAATGAAATGCCAAGCAAGCTGCCTGCCACTATTCCCAACTTCGTATACGTAATATAATAACACAATATTTATGAATATTTTAAAGCTATCTGAGCATTGAAATCGAGTTTTAATATTTTCTCTAGTGTTAAATTCCATATCAAGAATGCATATCAACTATCAAGTGTCAACCTTGACTTAACCCACCTAATATCATGAATGCTTATCACCAAGCTTGACTTAACCCACCTAAAATCCTAATGTATTAATATTTTTTTAGCTTGAATTTCATATTTTTAAAGTTGCCAAGAATGCTAGGAGAACTTCACGAATCATTAGTTAGCTATTACAGTAAGTCATTTTAATACTATGATTTTGCTATGTAACGTTACTTGTCGTTCAAAAATATTAGTTTATGTAATTCTTTAGGTCCTAGAGCTTTTTTTACGGCTCATATATGATGATACTTAAATTATTAGAACCGATGGCTCTGTGTATTAAATGACTAAGTGACTACTTATAATAGTAAATATATATGAGTTAATCATTAAGAATGATTGTAAATAACAATAAAATATTTACTTTCGAAGCATGGGTATTTAATTCATTTTTTAATTATCTGGTGGAAATCTAGCTATCTTATCTTGATGAATGCAGTATGAGTGGTTGAGACTTGAACATCAATCATGAAGACTCTCGATTTCAAAATATCAATTTCGTGATGAAAGTAACACATTTTGGATTTCTCTTTCTATCTCATATGTATAATACGCGTTTGTTTATATTGTTTTTGTATGTATATCAGTATATGGCGTGCATGCACTTGAGCTTGCCCATATGTGATTTGACCATGGGCTAATTAATTTTCAGTTTGTCATATACAATAATATTATATACTACAGATTATAGAAGAAAGGAGGTGACTTCTACGCAACAAATATACTTCTTATATAACAAGTAACCAATATAAGCATTAAGCATAACTATATACAACAATACTGTGTTGTGTAGGAAAATAAATTCACTGTGTACGAATCATTTTCCACTTAAAAACTTTTATTAAAAGGGGGATTAAGATAATTTGGCCAAGTTGGTCACTTTTGCGACAAATTCTGTAGAACGTAACGTAGCATCAGGTTGAAACGTTTCGAGTGCTTGGACCGGATTGAGTTATGACATGTAACGAAATTTGCAAGAAGATGTCTCGAGACTATAAGCCCTGAGAACGTCTTTAGAAGGCTAAGTTAATATTGTGGGTGGGTCTGGGACAATATGGTTTCAGTAATAATGGCCAAGTATGGAACGGATTTAATACCCATTATTATTGGTGTTGAAACCAAAAATATTAATATAGTATATAATCATAAGAATAGAGTTGAATAGTATTCAACTTAAATTTATTAGAAACTTAGAGTTATTAAACATTTTGAATTATTAAAAGTGTAATTGATCAGTATATGTAAATCAAATATGTTTTTTATGTGAATTTGATATCATATTTTCGTTAAGAGTTAATTACGTTTTGCGTCCCTGTGGTTTGTGAAAAATCACTATTACAGTCCATTAGTTTAAAAATTGTCATTTCAATCCCTGTGATTTCACTTTCGTAACTATTTCAATCCACCTTCGTTAATTCCATCCAATTATTCTGACACTATATTGCAAACCAATGGACTGAAATAGTGATTTTTGACAAACCAATGGATTGAAATAGTTATGAAAGTGAAACCATAGGGACTGAAATAACAATTTTTAAACTAATGGACTGAAATAGTGATTTTTGACAAACTACGTGGACGAAAAAAGTAATTAACTCTTTCGTTAACGAGAATAACCATGTAAGATTTTCAACGAGCATATTCGAAATTAAGAGAACATGATGGTCTAAGATCATAATAGAGTATTAAACTTAGATTATAAGTCATTGTTACGTGCAATTCGTTGCATATAGAAGGGGCAGACCTAGCATGTTAATTAATAGGGGTAGCCCCTGCTACCCCTTGACGCTCCGACAGTAGTGTAAATTTTGGAAAAAAAATTGACATTTTTTCAATTTCGTTATACATTTTCTTAAATGTTGTCCCTATAAGGATTTTATAGATCCGGCACGGCATATAGGCAAAACCACGTGATATGTAGTATCCTTTCGAGTTTTGGCCCCATAACATTAATGGCAAAGAAACAAAACACTAGAGATATTTTAATTGTATGCAACTAAGTTAAAAGAGATATTTTAATTTTTTGGTTTTGAAGATTTTTCATTCCAATCAACAAGGCAAATCACATAATGATAACTTAATTGCATGCAATTAAGTTAAAAACTAAAATCCTAATTTACTCATCATCAATAATTAAAAGTTAATAATGCGTATAGAATGTTTTTAGTTTAATATCTTTATTATAAACCTTGTGAAAAAGTAAATTATTTAGTTAAATATGCTACGAAACAAGAATATCACAGGAGGGTTTTTGTAGCTCCGTGAAGATTTATATAAATGATAGGGGGTGTTGATGGAAATTATTAAAAGATTTAGTCGACTACAACCACAGTTGTTCAACACACTGAGCCGGCCTATATATATGCCTCTCACTTTCATGTTATATGTAAAAGTTATGGTGTGAACAAAACTCCAAGCACACTTTTACACACATGTGAATGTGATATACACATATCTAGCTATATCTAAAGATCGAGTGGAGGGTGTGGGAGTCATGGCTTTGAAGATGGAAGGCATGGGGATTAATGGAGATGAGAAAGTGGAAGAACTCAAAGAGCCCAACTATAGAGGAGTCAAAGCCATGCCTTTTGTTATAGGTAACACACATCCGTGTTTGAAAACCATTTTAAGAACGGATCAACTGGTTCAACTAGTCAAGAACCAGTTGATTCGTCAAAGACTCAAAGCTACCAGTTTAACTTATGGTTCTATTCAGAAAACATTCATATGCAGCACTAATTGACATACATGTGAACATATTAATGTATTTTTATTAGTTTATATCGATGTATGCAGGGGCGAAGCTTGAGATTTCCGATCGAGGGGTCGAAACGTATATACCTAAAAATTTATAAAACCGGGGGTCGAAACGTATTTACCTAAAAAATTATATACGAAAACTACATACTGGGCACTACTGAGCGAAGAGTTCCCCCCCTCTCTCAACTATGCTGCGGCCGAATACTTAATTTGTGGATATTTAACTTCTTTTATAAAAATGGTAAAAGATTGTTATTCATTGGGGAATTCTTAAAGGATCCAGGTTGAATAAAAAAACTAACTAAATTAGATATGTATCCTTGAACACACATACTGAATAATGAATGATTCATGGTTTTTGTGCATATCTATTTAAAAAGTCGAACACCACAAAAAATCCAACAGATAAATAATTTTTGTTTGTATTCTAATCAATTTCTATGCGTAGGAAATGAGACGTTTGAGAAGCTGGGAACGATTGGAACATCGACAAATCTACTAGTGTACCTAACCACAATATTTAATATGAAGTCGATTACTGCTACTAATCTAATCAACGTGTTTCATGGTACATGCAACTTTGGTATCCTTGCCGGAGCATTTCTTTCTGACACTTATTTCGGCCAATATAAAGTTTTAGGAGCTGCTTCCATTTCATCTTTCTTGGTAACAACAATCTCAAGCCTATTGTCTTAATTAATTACTTCAGTTTTTTAATGAAAATGTGTATATGGCAGATTTTTTCTTATTAAAATACATGTATGATAAATAATTTTGTAAACCTTTATTATTTTAGGGGAAATCAGTAAAATAGCTTGATTACCAAAAGGTTCATTTAGTTATAAAATGACACGACGAAAAGTCAAGTTCTACGCCATGTTAACGTAGGACTAGAAGATTTCTTGTGCCAATTGATAAAGAAAATATAAAACAATTTAACCTTAGTTTTATTTCAAAACATTTTAAATTAATAACTATTAAAATTAATTGTTTAAAAATATTTAAAAACTTAAAATTACTAAAAAGTTAAAAAATCAAATTTTTTTACTTTTAAATTTTCAAAAACTTAAAAGTAACAAAAATTTAAATTTAAAAATCCTATTAAAATATTTTTTAATAAAATAATTAGAAAAACTAGTAGGTATTTAAACTTAAATTTCAAAAAGTATTTATATTAATAAAATACTTAAAAACTTGAAGTACCAGTGTTAAGAGCGCAAACTCATTAGAGTCATAGCTAGTTTGCTAATATAGAAGAAAGTCAACGATTAATTTTATATTTATCGTAATTTATTTAAAATTCTCTAAACTATTTTAATACATGGTACGGTTGTAATAACGTTAACAAACAACACTAAAAAAATTAATTTTATATTTGATGTTTTTTAACTTTTTTTAATAATGAAAAAAGTTGATTTCTTAAAATTTTCTAAAATTTAAAAATAATCAAACTTCAATTACAAGAATACTTAAAATCTTATGTTTTTTTTTTTTCAAATATATAAAAAACTTAAAGGTGTTGAAAGTTAATTTTTAAAAATATTTATAATTCATTTAAAAAAAACTGAAAATACCCATCTAAGGACAAAAAAAAGACGCATGGCGTACATGTGGCAATCTTGCGCAATGTAGGAGCAAGCTCATTGGTAGGGATGTAAACGAATCGAAAGAACACGAACAAGACTATGTTCGTGTTCGTTCGTTAAGGAAATTAATATGTTCGTGAACGGTTCATGAACGCATACCGAACATAAGTTTATGTTCGTGTTCGATCGTTAAGGAATTTCAATTGTTCACGAAAACAAACGAACACAAGCAAATAAATACAAACGTAAACGAACATTTACCTTGAAAATAAAATATAAAAACATTGTTATCCTTAAACATTGGACATAATTATTAAATATAATCATCAAATGATAAATCAAAACACAAGAAATCTACTACAACCACCAAAGGATGAATCAAGTTTAACTAAGACATAATTATTAAAAGTATATCTAATTTAGACATAATTATCTAAAAAAATGTCTTTGTCCAAATTTTAGCTAACTTAGAAATAAATGGGGATTCAAGTTTTCAATATGTTTAGATAAAAGGTTTATTATTTATTATTTTTTAATATAAGCAAACGAACACGAACGAACGTAACCGAACATATTACCGAACGTTCACGAACGCAGTTGAACGAACGAGACATCTGTTCATGTTCGTTCGTTAAGCAAACCGAACAGAATTTTTTGTTCGTGTTCGTTCGTTAAGCTAATCGAACGAACATAAATGAACTTCCTGCCGAACGGTTCACGAACTGTTCGCTGAACGTTCGGTTCGTTTACAACCCTACTCATTGGGGTCTATACTTAGTCTAGTAGAATTGAACAAAGTCAATAGTTAATTATATTTTTATTGTAGTAGCTTTTTAATGTTTTTCTTACTATTTTAACACAGGGTATGCTTGTCTAAACATTAACAGCATCATTCAAAACACTTCATCCTCCTCATTGTGTAGACACATTTTGTGTTGGACCAACACCCTGGCAAATGGCTTTCTTGCTCACCGGTTTCGTGTTCTTGATCATCGGAGCAAGTGGAATCCGACCATGTAACTTAGCTTTTGGCGCGGACCAATTCAACCCAAACACAGAATCTGGCCAACGAGGGATCGCTAGTTTCTTCAATTGGTACTACTTTACATTCACGTTTGCCATGATGGTGTCATTGACCATTATTGTATACGTGCAAGCGAATATCAATTGGGCCATTGGCTTAGCAATCCCGACGTTCCTTATGTTCTTGTCGTGTGTCGTATTCTTTGTGGGTACGAGAATTTATGTGATAGTGAAGCCTGATGGCAGCCCTTTGACTAGTATTTTTCAAGTTCTAGTGGCCACTATCAAGAAGAGGAAGCTGACAATTCCCGAGGAACCATCGCTTTCACTGTTCAATCATATTTCTACCAAATCTATCAACGCCAAACTACCGTACAACAATCAACTCAAGTACCTAGCTAAACCATAAACCCTAAATTGTCTTGTAAAAACATGTTATGTTTAATGCCATTTTACAATCTTATAACAGGTTTTTGAACAAAGCAGCAATCATAACGACAAAAGACAATATTAACCTTGATGGATCGTCAGGAGATCGATGGACGCTATGTAGCATACAACAAATAGAAGAAGTGAAATGTGTAGTTAAAACAACACCGATTTGGTTCGCTTGCATAATCTACAATGTTTCACTTGCTAATATGCAAATCTACACTGTCTTTCAAGCCTTACAATCTGACCGGCGACTCAACCATAGCTCATTTAAGGTTCCAGCTGCATCCTACACTGTCTTCCAAATGCTAGCCCTTACCATATGGATCCCAGTTTATGACCGATTGATAGTTCCATGTCTGCGGAAAATAACAAACAAAAGGCAAGGAATTTCACTTCTCCAAAGGATTGGAGTAGGGATGGGAATCGCCATTTTCACGATGCTTGTTGCAGCTGTAATTGAAACGAAAAGAAAAGACATGGCACATTCAAAGCCAACACTCGGCATTGAAAGGGGAAAAGGTGCAATTTCATCAATGTCAGGCTTTTGGCTTGTATGTCAAATGGTGGTAGCTGGGCTCTCGGAAGGGTTTGCTATAATCGGTTTTGTTGAGTTTTTTTACAAGCAATTTCCCGAAAACATGAAGAGTTTTGCTGGTTCTTTCTTGTTTTGTGGGTTTGCAATGTCGAGTTATCTGAGCAGCTTCTTGATATCGATCGTTCATAGAACGACTCGTGAAGGTGAAGATGGGTCTAGAAATTGGTTAGCCCAAGACCTAAACGATGCGAAGTTAGATTACTTTTATTATTTATGCGCAGGGTTGGAAGTGCTGAATTTTATATACTATTTGATAGTAGCAAAATGGTATAAATACAAAGGAAGCGAAGATGTAGCAGATGACGACGTCCCGTTAAAGGATATACCAGCTACCCACAAACATATCATTTGAAGAATTGATATGATCAACAAGAATCAAGTCGGGTGCATGTCACTAAGATATACCTAGACTCTCACAGCATTGTAACATCGTAATTTCAAATACTATATATATGATTAACTTCAAAATCAAATTATATAATTGGCTAACTTAACACTGCTATGGAGTAAAGTATCCTGTTATCGTTTACTGATTCCATGCAACAATAAACCATTTTATTGGTTTTCATACCTTAAAATGTTTATTTACTTTTAGTGTACAAGCCCTTAAATAAAACTCGTCCACATTAATATGTTTGATTGCAATTTTTAAATGATTATAGATAGAAAATTACATTAAAACTGTATATTTACAAATAAAAACTAGAATATTGTCACTTGGTGCAACTCTAAGAAAAAAAAGAAATATTTTATAGCGTTCAACTAACGCTAAAAAAAAGTTTAAGAACGGATCGACTGGTTCAACTAGTCAAGAACCAGTCGATTCGTCAAAGACTCAAAGCTACCAGTTTAACTTATGGTTCTATTCAGAAAACATTCATATGCAGCACTAATTGACATACATGTGAAAATATTAATGTAATTTTATTAGTTTATATCGATGTATGCAGTGGCGAAGCTTTAGATTTCCGACCGAGTGGTCGAAAACGTATATACCTAAAAATTTATAAACCGGGGGTCGAAAACGTATTTACCTAAAAAATTATATACGAAAACTACATAATGGGCCCTACTGAGCGAGGAGTGCCCCCCCCCCCCCCCCCCCTCCCAACTATGCTGCGCCCGAAGACTTAATTTGTGGATATTTAACTTCTTTTATAAAAATGGTAAAAGATTGTTATTCATTGGGGAATTCTTAAAGCATCCAGGTTGAATTAAAAAAAACTAACTAATTAGATATGTATCCTTGAACACACATACTGAATAATGAATGATTCATGGTTTTTGTGCATATCTATTTAAAAAGTCGAACACCACAAAAAATCCAACAGATAAATAATTTTTGTTTGTATTCTAATCAATTTCTATGCGTAGGAAATGAGACGTTTGAGAAGCTGGGAACGATTGGAACATCGACAAATCTACTAGTGTACCTAACCACAATATTTAATACGAAGTCGATTACTGCTACTAATCTAATCAACGTGTTTCATGGTACATGCAACTTTGGTACCCTTGCCGGAGCATTTCTTTCTGACACTTATTTCGGCCGATATAAAGTTTTAGGAGCTGCTTCCATTTCATCTTTCTTGGTAACAACAATCTCAAGCCTATTGTCTTAATTAATTACTTCAGTTTTTTAATGAAAATGTGTATATGGCAGATTTTTTCTTATTAAAATACATGTATGATAAATAATTTTGTAAACCTTTATTATTTTAGGGGAAATCAGTAAAATAGCTTGATTACCAAAAGGTTCATTTAGTTATAAAATGACACGACGAAAAGTCAAGTTCTACGCCATGTTAACGTAGGACTAGAAGATTTCTTGTGCCAATTGATAAAGAAAATATAAAAAAAATTTAACCTTAGTTTTATTTCAAAACATTTTAAATTAATAACTATTAAAACTAATTTTTTAAAAATATTTAAAAACTTAAAATTACTAAAAAGTTAAAAAATCAATTTTTTTTTTAATTTTCTAAAAGTTAAAAGTAACAAAAATTTAAATTTAAAAATCCTATTAAAATATTTTTTTAATAAAATAATTAGAAAAACTAATAGGTATTGAAACTTAAATTTCCAAAAGTGTTTATATTAATAAAATACTTAAAAACTTGAAGTACCAGTGTTAAGAAAAAAATGCCATATGACTCATGAATATGCCAATTTTGCGCAATGTGGGCGCAAACTCATTAGAGTCATAGCTAGTTTGCTAATATAGAAGAAAGTCAACGATTAATTTTATATTTATCGTAATTTATTTATAATTCTCTAAACTATTTTAATACATGGTACGGTTGTAATAACGTTAACAAACAACACTAAAAAAATTAGTTTTATATTGGATGTTTTTTTAACTTTTTTTAATAATGAAAAAAGTTGATTTCTTAAAAATTTTCTAAAGTTTAAAAATAATCAAACTTCAATTACAAGAATACTTAAAATCTTATGTTTTTTTTTTTCAAATAAATAAAAAACTTAAAGGTGTTGAAAGTTAATTTTTTAAAAATATTTATAATTCATTTTAAAAAAAACTGAAAATACCCATCTAAGGACAAAAAAAGACGCATGGCGTACATATGGCAATCTTGCGCAATGTAGGAGCAAGCTCATTGGTAGGGATGTAAACGAATCGAACGAACACGAACAAGACTACGTTCGTGTTCGTTCGTTAAGGAAATTAACATGTTCGTGAACGGTCATACAGAACATAAGTTTATGTTTGTGTTCGTTCGTTAAGGAATTTCAATTGTTCACAAAAACAAACGAACACAAGCAAATAACTACAAACGTAAACGAACATTTAACTTGAAAATAAAATATAAAAACATTGTTATCCTTAAACATTGGACATAATTATTAAATATAATCATCAAATGATAAATCAAAACACAAGAAATCCACTACAACCACCAAAGGATGAATCAAGTTTAACTAAGACATAATTATTAAAATTATAACTAACTTAGACATAATTATCCCAAAAAATGTCTTTGTCCAAATTTTAGCTAACTTAGAAATAAATGGGGATTCAAGTTTTCAATATGTTTAGATAAAAGGTTTGTTATTTATTATTTTTTAATATAATCAAAAGAACACGAACGAACGTAACCGAACATATTACCGAACGTTCACGAACGCAGTTGAACGAACAAGACATGTGTTCATGTTCGTTCGTTAAGCAAACCGAACAGAATTTTTTGTTCGTGTTCGTTCGTTAAGCTAATCGAACGAACATAAATGAACTTCCTGCCGAACGGTTCATGAACTGTTCGCTGAACGTTCGGTTCGTTTACAACCCTACTCATTGGGGTCTATACTTAGTCTAGTAGAATTGAACAAAGTCAATAGTTAATTATATTTTTATTGTAGTAGCTTTTTTATGTTTTTCTTACTATTTTAACACAGGGTATGCTTGTCTTAACATTAACAGCAGCATTCAAAACACTTCATCCTCCTCATTGTGTAGACACATTTTGTGTTGGACCAACACCCTGGCAAATGGCTTTCTTGCTCACCGGTTTCGTGTTCTTGATCATCGGAGCAAGTGGAATCCGACCATGTAACTTAGCTTTTGGCGCGGACCAATTCAACCCAAACACAGAATCTGGCCAACGAGGGATCGCTAGTTTCTTCAATTGGTACTACTTTACATTCACGTTTGCCATGATGGTGTCATTGACCATTATTGTATACGTGCAAGCGAATATCAATTGGGCCATTGGCTTAGCAATCCCGAAGTTCCTTATGTTCTTGTCGTGTGTCGTATTCTTTGTGGGTACGAGAATTTATGTGATAGTGAAGCCTGATGGCAGCCCTTTGACTAGTATTTTTCAAGTTCTAGTGGCCACTATCAAGAAGAGGAAGCTGACAATTCCCGAGGAACCATCGCTTTCACTGTTCAATCATATTTCTACCAAATCTATCAACGCCAAACTACCGTACAACAATCAACTCAATTACCTAGCTAAACCATAAACCCTAAATAGTCTTGTAAAAACATGTTATGTTTAATGCCATTTTACAATCTTATAACAGGTTTTTGAACAAAGCAGCAATCATAACGACAAAAGACAATATTAACCTTGATGGATCGTCAGGAGATCGATGGACGCTATGTAGCATACAACAAATAGAAGAAGTGAAATGTGTAGTTAAAACAACACCGATTTGGTTCGCTTGCATAATCTACAATGTTTCACTTGCTAATATGCAAATCTACACTGTCTTTCAAGCCTTACAATCTGACCGGCGACTCAACCATAGCTCATTTAAGGTTCCAGCTGCATCCTACACTGTCTTCCAAATGCTAGCCCTTACCATATGGATCCCAGTTTATGACCGATTGATAGTTCCATGTCTGCGGAAAATAACAAACAAAAGGCAAGGAATTTCACTTCTCCAAAGGATTGGAGTAGGGATGGGAGTCGCCATTTTCACGATGCTTGTTGCAGCTGTAATTGAAACGAAAAGAAAAGACATGGCACATTCAAAGCCAACACTCGGCATTGAAAGGGGAAAAGGTGCAATTTCATCAATGTCAGGCTTTTGGCTTGTATGTCAAATGGTGGTAGCTGGGCTCTCGGAAGGGTTTGCTATAATCGGTTTTGTTGAGTTTTTTTACAAGCAATTTCCCGAAAACATGAAGAGTTTTGCTGGTTCTTTCTTGTTTTGTGGATTTGCAATGTCGAGTTATCTGAGCAGCTTCTTGATATCGATCGTTCATAGAACGACTCGTGAAGGTGAAGATGGGTCTAGAAATTGGTTAGCCCAAGACCTAAACGATGCGAAGTTAGATTACTTTTATTATTTATGCGCAGGGTTGGAAGTGCTGAATTTTATATATTATTTGATAGTAGCAAAATGGTATAAATACAAAGGAAGCGAAGATGTAGCAGATGACGACGTCCCGTTAAAGGATATACCAGCTACCCACAAACATATCATTTGAAGAATTGATATGATCAACAAGAATCAAGTCGGGTGCATGTCACTAAGATATACCTAGACTCTCACAGCATTGTAACATCGTAATTTCAAATACTATATATATGATTAACTTCAAAATCAAATTATATAATTGGCTAACTTAACACTGCTATGGAGTAAAGTATCCTGTTATCGTTTACTGATTCCATGCAACAATAAACCATTTTATTGGTTTTCATACCTTAAAATGTTTATTTACTTTTAGTGTACAAGCCCTTAAATAAAACTCGTCCACATTAATATGTTTGATTGCAATTTTTAAATGATTATAGATAGAAAATTACATTAAAACTGTATATTTTACAAATAAAAACTGGAATATTGTCACTTGGTGCAACTCTAGAAAAAAAAGAAAATATTTTATAACGTTCACCTAAGGCTAAAAGGTGTGGTTATAACCCTCATGACCACCATGACCCGCACAATAACCCGCCATGTCATCCCCTTCTTATCCATTATCCGAAACCGCTACCATAAGGGTGTGGTCATGACCCAAACAACCATCCTCTTATTTATTTTAATATATTTTTGTCTAAAGGAAAAGGGAAAAGGAAACTTTGGAAAAAGAGAAAGGTAATCTGTGGTAAACGTGGTTCAATCCACGCGAACCACGATTCATGCTCCACGAGGGTGGTATAGCATTCCATTGATGGTCGTAGGTGTCACTTGATGACCCAACCCACATCTCTCACACTCTTCAGCCTAATAATATGTTCATCTAGTCTATAACCAAAACTCACATTATACATTTTATTTTATTTTATACATATTAAAAGCAAGTCCCCATTAATAGTACTTAAAGATTTTTATAATATTGTTTTATGATTTTGATTGTTTTATTATTTAACTGATTTTTATTGGATCGATATCGATTCGGTTTATTATAGTACCATTCCGATATACGCACTCCGTATAGAATTTAGCATATGTTTTACATCAATCAAAAATGATAAAAACGAACACTTGTACTAGCACCGATGTTGTTCAAACGATATCAATCGGTTGAGAGTCACGGTAGTCGTACCGATATTCATATATCGTCGCAAACAGAGTGGATAAATGAAAAAACTGAAACCAGAAACCATAAAAATGAATACAGATACCATGATACAGTGATATAGTGTCAGTTTATTGAAAGGGAACACAATAAATAAATATCGGTATCGAAAGCGTTGTTATATGTTAGGTGTCAATTTATTTAACTCAAATGAAACGAAAGAAATTGAATCAATGTCAACTGAACATCAGTATCTCTGTATCGATATTCATTTTTAATTGTTTCCGATCGATGTAAGGTTTTATCTATCAATTTCAGTAGCGAGTGTCGGCATCGTAATGAGCCAAACTAATACCAACCAAATTCCCGCCGCAAAACGTGAGAAAATATCACTAGTTTTAGCATTAAATACCATGTGAAATTCGTTACTTCGAGCACTTTTGTATGTTATCGAAGTACGGTGGAAGACCTTATGTATTGCTAAGCATAGGGTATGAGATGTGGATTAACAAGATATAAAAGAAAGTTAGAATTAGAGAAATTGTAATAGCATTTAGATATTAAAAACTAGTTCCGATACTAAGGCGATTATTTTATTAGAGTCGACTTACGATCATTAACAACTATAGTGGGATTATTCCTAAGTTAACCATTTGCGGAAGGGGGCGTCCGATCTCCCGAATTTTTCGGCCAGTAGTGTTATATATGTAGTTTTCGTATAGAAATTTTTGGGTATATACGTTTTCGACCCCCGGTTCTATAGAAAATTTTGGGTATATACGTTTTCGAACCCCCCGTAAAAAATTTCAAGCTTCGCCACTGAATTCCATCTAAATGTTTAACCAAACCCAATTCAAAGATTACAACCAACCCGCTAATCTTAGCTCAAGCCTATTTAATTTGATGTTAACGTGCAAGTTGCAACAATAGAAATATCAATTATAACTAAATGTTCACAGCGTTTTTGAAATGTTTAATTAGATATTATTATTTGTTTGAGATTCTACAACGAATTCAAATTCATAGAGAAACTTATATCATTATTTGTTCATTTATCTAAAATTAATACCGATTAGGGTTTTTACTTTTGAAGAATATTATAAAAATTAATTAACAAAGTATGCAATTTTATTAACAAAAAAGTATGTTTTCGTATTAAAATGGTTCGGATTAAAATGGTTCAGATCTGAGACCAACAAAACACACAAACAAACCATTCAACAGTTAACTCTTACAAAAGTTCATATAAATATTCAAATCGAGACCAGAAAATAAATCTTAGTGTTAATTTAGAAATTTATTTAGCCGCAAATGTTTGTTACATCAATAAACCCTTCAAAAAAAACAAAACGAAAATAAAAAATCTTACGCGCTAAAAACAATAATAGTTCTTAAAGAAACAACATTTTGAATTTGTTAAAAACCAATAAACTTTACTGCATTTAGATATTAATGTGTTACAATTTAATTAACACTTTACTTGTAGTAAAAATACAGTGTTTTTGTTACCTGAAAAACACTATAAATGTTGCAGTATAAGTGTTACAATTTAATTAACACTACAAATAAAGTGTGCTTTTTAAGTTTAAAATCAAATTATGGTGTAGGGCTTCTTGACGTCGAAAGGAGATGGAAATTACACCGGTGCAAAGTGTTCCTCCCACCGCATCGCGCAGGCACCTTCGTAGTACATATAAAAATGTGTCTATATGTGTATATATCATATTTATTGTTTTTTTAAGATTATGTGTATATATCATATTTATTGTTTTTTTAAGATAAAAAATAGAATTTAAAAACAAAAGAATAAATGTAGAAATTGCTAAAATGCTCATCAAGATTTGGGAATTGCCAAAATCGTCCATGGAATTTACAACAAAAAATGAAACGTCAGGGGTACAACTAAAAAAATTCTTATTTTGGATGATTTAGGTAAAAATGCCCAAACCTTAAGGACGATTTTGATATTTTACTCTTTTTATTTTCTTCTTACAACATTGAAAATATGATGTTTTATAATATTCAAATTTACTGTTCGACATACTTATATTTATCAGCGTTTTGTTGTGAGTTTTTTTAAACACCGAGTTATGGATGTAAATTTAAATCGAAACCAAGGGATCTATAGTAATGTACAAGCCATCGAAATTGTACCTTACAAATTTCAACACTTCCGACGCCGCATGCAAGCTCACACTACTTAAATTTAAAATTAGTTGTTGACTAATTATAACTAGTATTTCTTACCCGTGATTTGCAATGGGGTCATTAAACCAAACAAACAGTAGATGTAAAAACGTTGAACCACGCACACGCTTTGCAACGTTTTAACTTGCAAAACTTAAACCAAAACGTAAAATACAGAAAAGAATAACATAGTCGACTTAGGACCCGGGCATTGCGATTTGATCGTTAGACTGTCAAAAAATACCGTAAAAACCTTGAACCACACACGTAGATTGCAGCGTGTTAACTGGCAAAATATAGGTCAAAACGTAAAATGACAAATTTGTAAAAGATGAAAGCTATAAGAGAACAAAGTTGAAAGTAGAAAAGTATTGGGTTAAAAAATGTAAAATGATTTTTACGGTCTTTTTTTCACTTTTTTACTTCTGGTCGACATCTAGCTATCTTATCTTGATGCAAGCAACATGAGTGGTTGAGCATCAATAATGAAGACTCCCGATTTCAAGATATATTTTTTCTGTGATAAAAGGATCACATTTTGGATATCTGGTTAATATGTATAATACGCGTTTGTTTGATTTTGTATGTATATATGCGTGCATGCACATGAGCTTGTCTTCAATGGTCCTAATAATATTATACGAGAATACAAAATTATATAAGAAAGGAGGAGACTTCTACACAACAAAATACACTTCTTATATAACAAATATAAGCATGAACTATAACAAAGTATACAATAACAGTTTGTTGTTTAGGATATAAATTCACTGTGTACGAATCATCATCCATTGTAGAACTATAACTAAAAGGAGATTAAGAGAATATGGTCTAAGTTGTTATTTTTATCTATAAATTCTAGCAAATCCGATCTTGGTATCAGGTTGAATCGTATTTTTGTTTTGTTTTCGTGCTTGGGCTGGAGCTTTAACATGTAAAGAAATAGAAGACGTCAAGGAGACCATAACCTCTGTCGGTCATTAGGTACCTGTACCGGTATTGAGCTCATCCTTACTTATGTGAACATCTTTTTTTTTTAAAAAAAATTTAAGCGCAACATCTCATTCTCATATCTATCTCTATTCGATTAAACAAGATTTTCTTATTGTTTTATATTCTCTTTTCTACACTCATAAAATATAAGGTTTAAGGACTAAGAGTGAATTAGCTAGTCCTTATATTTCATTCAAGTTTTGAGAAATATGGGAGATATTACATTTAACATTGTATTGTAGGTATATCTCACATTGACCGTGATAATAAGAGTTGCTGGATTTGTAAGAAAAGCCCTACATCTTAAATCATTTGCATGAAGAACTAATTATTCTCATTCACAAATGAGGAACTAATTATTCTCATCAACCTAATTATTTGCATGTTATGAAGTTTGCATTTCGAAAAAAAAAATTATTTGCATGTTCTAGTGATTATTCTTGATTTACGACATTAAATTCTTGTGTGCACTTCGACGAGAATTTACTCACTTTATTGTCCCAGAGTCATTAAGTTAATCAAATTAATTAATATTTATTCTATTATGAAATTAGAATAAATCATACAAGATTAAAAAAAAAAAAAAAGGTAACGGGGTACGCCCGACTGCATGTAGGCAAATCCACGTGAAACGTACAGTCCTAACATTAATGTCGAATAAAGGAAACATAAGACGAACTAAAAGATATGCCAGTGAGTAGAAATCAATTCTATTTTGAGTATTATTAATAAAACTAGCTATAACCCAATAATACAATAGTTTCATTCATTTACTGTATAAGCCAAGGGGTCTTAAAAGAAACTTAATTATTCACATGTACTCGACTTCAACCACACACTCGATGTGGCAGTCTGCCTCGTGCATGTATTGCCACCTTATAAACATATAGTTGTCATCCACTTTCTTCTTACATGCAAAAGATATGTAATCCCCACACACACTTATATATACATATAACTAAAGATCGAGTAGAGTAGGCTTTGTAGATGGCAGAAGGCATGAGGAATAATGGTGAGGAGAAAGTGGAAGAAATCAACTATAGAGGAGTCAAAGCCATGCCCTTTATTATAGGTAAACATTCGTTTTTGAAAACCGGTTTAACAATGGACTGGCCGGCTAAACCGGCAAACCCTCTAAATCTTTGAAGCTATCGGGTTACGGGTCGGCCTTGTATAAAAGGTTTCGAGTCAATTGCTTAGACCTTAGTTTTAATTTAAAATTAAATTATATACTTCATGCGTTATTTGTATTTGATTAATTGCTAGTTAGTTGTCTACATAATACGTGAATTA
Organism: Scalesia atractyloides; assembly: GCA_947069175.1. NCBI lineage: Eukaryota > Viridiplantae > Streptophyta > Magnoliopsida > Asterales > Asteraceae > Scalesia > Scalesia atractyloides. Next base: position 7,711,506 of record CAMTDV010000014.1, on the reverse strand, counting down.
CGTACGTGTTAGTTGGTGTAGGTTTTCATGGGTTTAATTAGTTGTTTGCCTTGTTGTAAGCTTAATTTCATCATACATGCTATAAAAAAATTAATTTGTGGATATATAGTTTTACTACTTTAACAGTTTTACAAATAAAAATTCCTACAAAACCCCAATAGGTCAAGTATTTTTTTTTTTAATTTCTTTCACATTCCTATTTATTTTGGTGTGTAGGAAATGAGACTTTTGAAAAGCTTGGAACGATTGGAGCGACAACAAATTTACTAGTGTACCTAACCACAATATTCAATATGAAGTCAATTACTGCCACTAATCTCATCAACATATTTCACGGTACATGCAACTTCGGTACCCTTGCTGGAGCATTTCTCTCCGACACTTCTTTTGGCCGGTACAAGGTCTTAGGAGCTTCTTCCATTTCATCTTTTCTGGTACCAATAATCTCCGGCCTATTGTATTAATTACTTCAAATTTAAGAAAACATACATTATATTTTCTTATAAATTGAATTATTTAATTTATATAGACAAGCTTTATTCCAGTTGCGAGATATATAAATTTGAAACATTTTTTTCATTTTAAATAGGGGATGCTTGTGCTAACGTTATCAGCAGCAGTTAAAACACTTCATCCTCCTCACTGTGTAGATGCACGTTGCGTCGGACCAACACCATGGCAAATGGCTTTCTTGCTAACCGGTTTCACGTTTCTGATCATCGGAGCAAGTGGAATCCGGCCATGTAACTTGGCTTTTGGCGTGGACCAATACAATCCAAACACCGAATCCGAAAAGAAGGGAATCACTAGTTTCTTCAATTGGTATTACTTTACGTTCACGTTTGCTATGATGGTGTCATTGACTATCATCGTGTACGTGCAAGCAAGTATCAATTGGGTCATTGGCCTAGCAATCCCGACATTCTTTATATTTGTGTCGTGTGTCATGTTCTTTGTGGGTACGTGGATTTATATGATAGTGCAGCCTAATGACAGCCCTTTGACCAGCATTATTCAAGTCCTAGTGGCTACCATAAGGAAGAGGAAACTAACAGTTCCTAAGGATCCAACAGTTTCCTTATTCAATCATGTTTCTGCCAAATCTATCAACTCAAAACTATCATACAACAATCAACTTAAGTACGTATCCAAATCTTGTACCCTAAATAAAATGGTAAAACATGTGATGTTTGATGACATTTTGAATCTTGTATAACAGGTTTTTGAACAAAGCAGCAATCATAACCCCGAATGACAAGATTAATCCCGACGGATCGTCAGGAAACCGATGGACGCTATGTAGCATACAACAAATAGAGGAAGTGAAATGCCTAATTAAAACAATACCAATTTGGTTCGCTTGCATAATCTACGACATTTCACTTACGAATTTGGGTAGCTACACAGTCTTTCAATCCCTACAGTCTAATCGGCAAGTCAAGCACAACTCATTTCAGATTCCAGCTGCATCCTACATCGTCTTCCAAATGCTAGCTCTGACCATATGGATCCCGATTTATGACCGACTGGTAGTCCCATGTCTCCGAAAAATAACAAACAAAAGGCAAGGTATTACAGTTCTCCAAAGGATTAGAGTTGGAATAGGCATTGCCATTTTCACGATGTTTGTGGCAGCTGTAGTTGAAACGAAAAGAATAAATGTGGCACATTTAAAGCCAACATTGGGGATTGAGAAAGGAAAAGGTGTGATTTCATCAATGTCAGGCTATTGGTTGATAATTCAAATGGTGGTTGCTGGTATCTCGGAAGGGTTTGCTGTAATCGGGAATGTTGAGTTTTTCTACAAGCAGTTTCCAGAAAACATGAAGAGTTTTGCGGGTTCTTTCTTCTATTGCGGGTTTGCGATGTCAAGTTATTTGAGCAGTATCTTGACATCAATTGTTCATAGAATGACTTATGAAGATTTGGAAAGAAATTGGTTAGCTCAAGATTTAAACAAGGGGAAATTAGATTACTTTTATTACTTATGCATGGGGTTGGAGGTGTTGAACCTTATATACTGTTTGATGGTGGCAAAATGGTATAAATACAAAGGAAGCGAAGATGAAACAATTGACGTTCCATTAGAAGACATGCCAACTACCCACAAACATGTCGTCTAAACACGTGTCCTATGTTTTACATGCATGTCACTAACAACTTGGCTCTCCTTGAATATATCATCACCCCAATATGGGTTCAAGTTCAGGTTTAAAAGGTATCAAGATAGATAAACTCACTGAATTTTTAACGTCATAATTTCCAAGTACTAAAATGTTTCAGACATGTGACACGACATGTCTATAACTAAAATTAAATAGTTGTAATGGATATCGTATGAATCGATTCGATACCGGCCAAACAATATTGGTACCGGTTATCTTTTTTATGGTTTTTCTATCGATGTAAAAGATGTGTTGATATCCCCTTGGATGTATCTGTTTTGGTTGTTATGTTGAGTGTAGGTATCATACTAGTATTGTAACAAACTGAACTAATACCGTAATGAAGTGACCCAATACTGACTGATTTTTTTTATTTTTTTTGAATAATCATTTTGTTACTTGGAAAAGTAAACAAAAAACAAAATTTATACAAAGTGGAATTTAACCTTGATAATCGGTAAATATATAAGATGCACGTTCTTTTGAATTGTGTGAACGACTTTGATGTTATCTTTGAGATGGATTTGTTAATTAGCTTAGCACCATATAGCTTTTGACTGTTATTCTTCATGCGTCATCCTGTTTTGGTCAATCTTAAGACCCAATATCGTAAGTCTCTTAGGACTAATAATTCGGCACTTTGAGGTCGTAAACTAATCTCACACGGTTGTGCTAAATCTTAGATTTGACTACGGATATCTCAAGTGATATTAATACTAGTAGTCACCTTGTTGTCTGTGAATATACTTATGAGTTTTCGAATGAACTATCAGGACTACCGCTAGACGGTTGATTATGGTATTCCAAACAAAAATGTAATAGACTCGTATAACTTTCTAAAGAAGAACACTTCAATTGGATTTAGAATTGATTTTATATGTTCTTTCTTTTTTGCAAAATTGTGAAAATCTATGCAAAAGTAGTAAATTTCAACATTACGATTCCTCCCTAATTAGACCCAATCCTCGACTTGCAACCTTGTTCATGATTCAAACCTATATTAATCACTTTTAAGATGTTATAAAATTAAATGATAATGATTATGAACCAAGAGATGTCTTAATTTCATCCAAGAACTCATTAAGCCGTTAGCCACATGCATGACTACAAACTTACTCAAAAGCTTCAAAATCATGAAACATCATTTAGGATTAAGAAAAGCTACCAAGAAGAAGGGATGAACTCCTAAGGCTTGAGGATTGCAAAAAAGCTAATTCGTTAGCACTCATCTAGTTTCAATTTTGATCTATTGGTGAGTGGGAAGTTATGGACTTTTTTGTTTTTACAAAATGCAAAGTTGCATTAAAATATTTTTAACATGGATGAAAATGTTTTTTTACGGATATGTAAATTTGTAGATTTGAATGATGCTACTTGTGAGTTTTCATTTGATGAGACATTGACAAAAAAAATTTTACAAAAATGTATGGCGTGTACAAATGTCAAATTTGCCATTTTATGTACTTGGAATGAGTTTTTCTTATTAAAAAGAATGGTCCCCAGATGTCATAAAAAATCATTTGTTTGAAAAAAAAGTTGCATGCAAAAAATTACATCGAGTGTAAATTTTTTTATTGGTAATGTAAAAAATTCACATAGTCGTAAACAAAATTACATTAGGCAAATCTACCAACTCGGAATTTTTTTACAGACGTGTTTATAACATTTTCATCTACGTTTGTGCAAAAAATGGTAGCCCAACTTGCGTGGGAAGTAAGAGTTCTCATGGTTCTCACAACTCGTGGTGGTTCTTCCTTTAACCGAATCTTATATATATATATATATATATATATATATATATATATATATATATATATATAGGGTAGGGTTCATGCGAGAACCGCGAGAACCAATGTGAACACAAAATAAAATCTAAAAAAAATAAAAAAAGCACTCAATTTTTTTAAATATATTTTTAAAAAAATTAGCTGTATTTTGTTACAAAAAACCCTTTTTTTCGAGTAACAGTTATCCATAAACATGTGCATATGTATCATTATTTCGACAAATTATGTAATACATTACCAGTAGTAGACAATTGCACTTTAATTTACAATACCATCCCTTATACACTACTTTTTACATTACCAATATTCAAAATGCGCATTTGCATCATTGTGTATAACCATGATATAAAAAGTTTGGTACAAAAAGTTTGTGATTTTGAATAATGAAGTAGGCCCATATATATGTTTTTTTTTTGTTATTTATATATAGTGTTTGATGGTTTGGTTATAGTTGTCACTTTATGATGTAATAGTTGATTGGATGATATAAATGGTGTTGATATACATGTAATAAAGTGTAAAGATTGGTAATGGTATTGTATTATAGATGGTATTAGGTCATGGTATTGTATTATGGATGGTAGGAAGTAATTGTAGTGTTTTATGGATGGTATAATTGATGAAAGAGAAAGTGTATTCAAAGTAGTATACCAAATTGATAATCTAAAAAGTAGTGTATTACACATGGTTGTGTAAATGAAAGTATAATTGTCTAATATTTGTAATTTATTACGTAATTGTCAAAGAAATGATACATATGCACATGTGCATGGAAAACTGTTACTCGATTTTTTTTTTGATTTTTTTTATTATTGACGAAATAAAGCGATTTTTCCAAAAAAAAATATTTTAAAAATTTTTTGGGTGTTTTTTGGATTTTTTTAGGTATTACTGGTGGTGTTCACACTTGTTCTCGCGGTTCTCACAATAAAGGGTGGTTCCTAACGGATCATTATCATATATATATATATACATACATATCGGATGGTTAATGTACAATAGTGTCACACCCCAACCGATGGCGGAATCATCGGGGTAGTGGCACAAGGCGAATCAGATCGATCAAGAGATCCCATAACGGTCATTTCAAAGATAATAATCAATATTCAATATCTCATACTATCAAACTCATACAACCTTTAAAACAACCATTACAATTCAACAAAATCTCTTAAACACAAATCCAATTCGATCTCCCTAGATTTTATTACAAACCATTCTAAACAAAATAAACAAAACAAACTAAGCTAAGCATGCAACATCCAAGCATCCAATGCTAAAATCCTCAACCTGTTACATACGTTAAAATACAAGTCAATACAATTAAGTAAAGGTGAGCATACAAATTTTCGTAATACTAGCATAATAGAGAAAACGTTCGCGAAATAGTCTAATTACATATCATGATACACCGAAACACTTCACACAGATTAACATAGGCTTATTTCTCATTCTAACTACCGTGAGAAGGCTTGCGCGTCCATCCTAACTAGACCCCGTCGGGTGTAAGCCACACTATAGTACCATACTAGCTAAGAAGGCAAGTTAACGAAAATAAGTCCTAGTCACATGTTTCTAGTATCACGTATTGAACGTATATAATTAGATTGTTCGCGTGTAATAAGCAGTTTGATTTGTGAGGTGATTTTGATATAGGAACGTATGTAACACCCAAGAAATGCATTAAAGCGAAAATGAGGCAAGTATACTCACTGTGGGTGCGTTTAGGAAAGAGTTCGGGATCTGAGACGAGTTGCAGAGAGCTGGATCAGCCTGTGAACGAACAGAAGTGCATCAGTCTTCCGAAAAGCCGAAACGGGGAAGTTTGAGTTGAGCAGTAGGCAAGTTCGGGCGAACTTGTAAGAATTTGGTAAGATTAGAGTCAAGTTCGGTCGAACTTGGTAAGATTCTTAAGAATTCAAGTTCGGGCGAACTTGTAAGGAAATCTTACAGAAGAGACAAGTTCAGGCGAACTTGTGTATTTTCCTAAGAAACTAGACAAGTTCGGTCGAACTTGTAAGGAATTTGGTGAGAATTGACCCAAGTTCGGTGCAAGTTCGGTCGAACTTGACCAGGGGGTTGGTGATTCTTGAGCGAACTTGATGTTTTCGGGTCCAAAATCTTGCGTTTTCGCGTCGTTTGCTGAGGAAATCGAGTGCCCATCCCTCCAACCTTAAGCCACTGAGTAAAACTTAGGCTGGAAAAGTCTTTTGGAGTGAACTTAGCCATTTTACAGAAACTCGGGCTAATCCGGGCGAACTTGAAGGTTCATACGAGTTAATCCAGCTTGTGTAAAGTGATGATTTCGTCCTTGTGCTTCCGGATATGAGATTTAGCTTCGACAACGCCTCGTTCCACTCAAAAGTGAACGAAACATACGTCATTAGTCCGAATATTGTGTAAAAATCAATACTTTAAAGGTTTTGCTCAGATCTAAGTGTAGATCTGAGTGAAAAACAGAAGTTTTATAAAAAAAATGAAGATTTTCGTAAACAGATAAGATTTGATGAAAACGAAGGCAATGCCTTGTGCAAAATCGTTGTAAAACGTTGTTGAACATCATTGTAGTTGAAATCGGGTTGATTCTTACTTAGAAAACAGAGGGTTTCGGGTTTGAGAGCTCTGGGCGAACTTACAGTAAGTTCAAATGAGAGGACAGAGCTAGGTATTTATAGGAGAAGGCAAAATGGTGAGCTGGTGGAGTCAAGTTCAGCCGAACTTGCATGAATTTCATGCAAGTTCGAGCGGACTTGAGAGATAGTGAAGAGAGTTGAGTTAAGTTCTGCAGAACTTGCTGAATCCCTAGAGATTCAGGCAAGTTCGAGCGAACTTGGGTTAGAGAAGGAGAACCTGAGTTTGGCCAGTCAAGTTCGGCCGAACTTGGGATGACCCAAGTTCGAGCGAACTTGTCCAAATATTGGGTTTTCTTTGTTTGCTTCGCGTTAAGAGTTCGTTTGGCTATTCGGTTTGTATTAGATAATTATATTAAGCGTTTTAGTAAAGCGTTAAGCGTTATACTTGATATAATAGTGCGATTTTGCGATTCGAGTATGCGAGAGCGATGCGATAGCGAGCGTAATCATAACCACAAACATACACAACACATAAATAACTTAAAACCATATAATTAACTGCGATTTGCGATGCGATGAGATTAGCGATACGATTTAATAAGCGTTTAGATGCGTTATATCATACATAATCATAATTAGTTAACATAAACTTCATTGATAAGCGAATCTCGGATTTACAAAGGATAGATACAATCGATAACAAAGAAAAAGATAACAACGAATTTCCGAGTTGTTACAAATAGCTCCTTAACGTGCGACCAGTATGTGACTTACGCATGGTCAAACACAAAATCACACATAGTTTAAAACACGGGTCACGCATGGACAGAAACACACATCACGCATGATCAATTTTAAACCCTAATTATGCATTGTCAAACACAAAATCACACATAGGTTAAACACAAATCACGCATGGACAAAAACAAAATTACACATGATGAAAATCCTAATAACGCATGTTGTACGTTAATTACGCACTTAATTTTGTTGGTCGCGTTCTGTCACATGTTAACAACCTTTTGTATTTTAATCTCTCTCTCTCTATATGTATTAAATATATATATATATATATATATATATATATATATAGGATTCGGTTCAAGAGAGAACCAATCCCAGTTGCGAGAACCATGAGAACTCCTATCATCCAATAGTATATTTACACATCACCTATAACCAAATTAAATCAAAATGGTATTTTAGTCTTTTACTTCCCATGTCACATCTTATCACTCTTTATATTTAAAAGTCAACATGTCACATCTTTTCTCTCTCTTATATTTATAACTCAGTATGTCACATCCTTTCTCTCTCTTCTATTTAAAATTCAACATGAGACATATATTGAGTCGTGATTTTTGGATGAGTTCGTTTGTTAAGATTCTCAAATTTCGTAAACCCGAAATCGAGGTGTCGGGGGCGAAAAAAGATGTTTGGCGTAAAAAAATTTGTAAAAAAATTTTTGAAAAAAAAATTGTAAAAAGTTTTGTTGTAAAAATATAATATTTTTGTTTGGCGTAAAATATTTTTGTTTTTTGTAAAAAAGTTTAAACCCGTTAAAAAACTATTTTTTTGTAAAAAAAATCGTTTTAAAGTTTAATACCAAGCGTAAAAAGAGTTTAAACCCGCGCGTAAAAAGAGGTTAAAACAAGCGCGTAAAAAAAGTTTAAAACCGCGCGTAAAAAAATTTGAAAACCGCGCGTAAAAAAAGTTTAAAAACATCGCGTAAAAAAAGTTTAAAACCACACGTAAAAACAGTTGAAAACCGGCGCGTAAAAAATTATAAAACCGGCGCGTAAAAAAAGTTTAAAACCGATGCGTAAAAAAAGTTTAAAACCGCGTGTAAAATTTTTTTTAAAACGACGCGTAAAGAAAGTTTGAACCCGCGCGTAAAAAAAGTTTAAAACCGCGCGTAAAAAAAGTTTGAAACCGCGCGTAAAAAAAGTTTAAAACTGGCGCGAAAAAAGAATTTTAAACCGGCATGTTAAAAAAGTTTAAATAATCCGCGCGTAAAAAAAATTAAAACCGGCGCGTAAAAAAAATTTAAAACCAGGTGTAAAAAAAGTTTGAACCCGCGCGTTCTAAAAATTCTGAACCCACGCGTAATAATGTTTAAAACCGACGCATAAAAAAAGTTTGAACCCCTACGAAAAATTATTTTCTTACTACATGATTCAAAAATAAAATTAATTAAATCACAAACATTAATTAAAGCACAATAATTACAACTTTAATTATCAATCATTAAAAAGCTTAGTAAAAATACAAATTAGCCTTATCTCAATAAAAACAAAAACTTATTAATTAAAGTACAATGATTACAACTACTTTATTGTCTTTTGATCTCATCAATTAAAACACTTTTGATCAATGACTTATATTGATTTCTACAGTTCTCACAACTTAAGGTGGTTCTCGTTTTCCTCATCCTCTATATATATATATATATATATATATCCTATATGTTTTGATATGAGTTTTATTAAAATATATCCAACATTAAGTATTTATTGGTCTTAAACCAGTTGAGCTCAAATCAGGTTTTTTTTTAAACTAGTGTTATGCTCACCCGTGTTATGGAGTGTTAAATTGAATATTTCTTAGTTTCATAACATGTATGCATGTATTTAAGTTACTTGTACATACTACTTATAAATACGGTGACAATAAAAAAATACATTGAAGCAACCAATTAAACCAAAACATCACTATAATTTCACTATAAAAAAAAACTAAAACGATGACAAGCCTGTAACTTTGAGCTGGGGGTAAAATACTAATTTGTGAGGACCAATGAGCGAGTGCTATACAGTTGCTTAACAAAATAAAAGTTATATATAGTCAACCAAGTAAAATAAAACACTACTATAGTTTTGAAAAAAAAAAACTAAAATGATGACAAGATCACAATTTTTAAGTGATTTGAAATGGGGGCAAAATTATTATTTTGAACTAAGGGTAAAATCGTAATTTTAAGTTGGCGGGTTAAATCATAATTTTTATTTGAACTGGAGACAAATCATAATTTTGAACTGAGGGCAAAACCGTAATTTTAGCTAAGGAAAAAACATAATTTTATTTTGAACTGTGGACAAAAACGTAAATTTGAACTTAAGGCAAAATCGTAATTTTAAGCTATGGGCAAAAACATAATTTTATTTTGAACTGGGAATAATGTAATTTTGAACCGATTGTAAAATCGTAAATTTAAACTGGAAAAAAATCGTAAATTGGTTGCACCAATAATGAAGTGCCAAGCAAGCTGCCACTATTCCCAACTTCGTATACGTAATATAATAACACAATATTTATGAATATTTTAAAGCTATCTGAGCATTGAAATCGAGTTTTAATATTTTCTCTAGTGTTAAATTCCATATCAAGAATGCATATCAACTATCAAGTGTCAACCTTGACTTAACCCACCTAATATCAAGAATGCTTATCACCAAGCTTGACTTAACCCACCTAAAATCCTAATGTATTAATATTTTTTTAGCTTGAATTTCATATTTTTAAAGTTGTCAAGAATGCTAGGAGAACTTCACGAATCATTAGTTAGCTATTACAGTAAGTCATTTTTAATACTATGATTTTGCTATGTAACGTTACTTGTCGTTCAAAAATATTAGTTTATGTAATTCTTTAGGTCCTAGAGCTTTTTTTACGGCTCATATATGATGATACTTAAATTATTAGAACCGATGGCTCTGTGTATTAAATGACTAAGTGACTACTTATAATGGTAAATATATATGAGTTAATCATTAAGAATGATTGTAAATAACAATAAAATATTTACTTTCGAAGCATGGGTATTTAATTCATTTTTTAATTATCTGGTGGAAATCTAGCTATCTTATCTTGATGAATGCAGTATGAGTGGTTGAGACTTGAACATCAATCATGAAGACTATCGATTTCAAAATATCAATTTCGTGATGAAAGTAACACATTTTGGATTTCTCTTTCTATCTCATATGTATAATACGCGTTTGTTTATATTGTTTTTGTATGTATATCAGTATATGGCGTGCATGCACTTGAGCTTGCCCATATGTGATTTGACCATGGGCTAATTAATTTTCAGTTTGTCATATATAATAGTTACATATCAATTTTCCCAATAATATTATATACTACAGATTATAGAAGAAAGGAGGTGACTTCTACGCAACAAATATACTTCTTATATAACAAGTAACCAATATAAGCATTAAGCATAACTATATGCAACAATAGTGTGTTGTGTAGGAAAATAAATTCACTGTGTACGAATCATTTTCCACTTAAAAACTTTATTAAAAGGGGGATTAAGATAATTTGGCCAAGTTGGTCACTTTTGCGACAAATTCTGTTGAACGTAACGTAGCATCAGGTTGAAACGTTTCGAGTGCTTGGACCGGATTGAGTTATGACATGTAACGAAATTTGCAAGAAGATGTCTCGAGACTATAAGCCCTGAGAACGTCTTTAGAAGGCTAAGTTAATATTGTGGGTGGGTCTGGGACAATATGGTTTCAGTAATAATGGCCAAGTATGGAACGGATTTAATACCCATTATTATTGGTGTTGAAACCAAAAATATTAATATAGTATACAATCATAAGAATAGAGTTGAATAGTATTCAACTTAAATTTATTAGAAACTTAGAGTTATTAAACATTTTGAATTATTAAAAGTGTAATTGATCAGTATATGTAAATCAAATATGTTTTTTTATGTGAATTTGATATCATATTTTCGTTAAGAGTTAATTACGTTTTGCGTCCCTGTGGTTTGTGAAAAATCACTATTACAGTCCATTAGTTTAAAAATTGTCATTTCAGTCCCTGTGATTTCACTTTCGTAACTATTTCAATCCACCTTCGTTAATTCCATCCAATTATTCTGACACTATATTGCAAACCAATGGACGGAAATAGTGATTTTTGACAAACCAATGGATTGAAATAGTTATGAAAGTGAAACCATAGGGACTGAAATGACAATTTTTAAACTAATGGACTGAAATAGTGATTTTTGACAAACCACGTGGACGAAAAAAGTAATTAACTCTTTCGTTAACGAGAATAACCATGTAAGATTTTCAACGAGCATATTCGAAATTAAGAGAACATGATGGTCTAAGATCATAATAGAGTATTAAACTTAGATTATAAGTCATTGTTACGTGCAATTCGTTGCATATAGAAGGGGCAGACCTAGCATGTTAATTAATAGGGGTAGCCCCTGCTACCCCTTGACGCTCCGACAGTAGTGTAAATTTTGGGAAAAAATTGACGTTTTTTCAATTTCGTTATACATTTTCTTAAATGTTGTCCCTATAAGGATTTTATAGATCCGGCACGGCATATAGGCAAAACCACGTGATATGTAGTCTCCTTTCGAGTTTTGGCCCCATAACATTAATGGCAAAGAAACAAAACACTAGAGATATTTTAATTGTATGCAACTAAGTTAAAAGGGATATTTTAATTTTTTGGTTTTGAAGATTTTTCATTCCAATCAACAAGGCAAATTACATAATGATAACTTAATTGCATGCAATTAAGTTAAAAACTAAAATCCTAATTTACTCATCATCAATAATTAAAAGTTAATAATGCGTATAGAATGTTTTTAGTTTAATATCTTTATTATAAACCTTGTGAAAAAGTAAATTATTTAGTTAAATATGCTACGAAACAAGAATATCACAGGAGGGTTTTTGTAGCTCCGTGAAGATTTATATAAATGATAGGGGGTGTTGATGGAAATTATTAAAAGATTTAGTCGACTACAACCACAGTTGTTCAACACACTGAGCCGGCCTATATATATGCCTCTCACTTTCCTGTTATATGTAAAAGTTATGGTGTGAACAAAACTCCAAGCACACTTTTACACACATGTGAATGTGATATACACATATCTAGCTATATCTAAAGATCGAGTGGAGGGTGTGGGAGTCTTGGCTTTGAAGATGGAAGGCATGGGGATTAATGGAGATGAGAAAGTGGAAGAACTCAAAGAGCCCAACTATAGAGGAGTCAAAGCCATGCCTTTTGTTATAGGTAACACACATCTGTGTTTGAAAACCATTTTAAGAACGGATCAACTGGTTCAACTAGTCAAGAACCAGTCGATTCGTCAAAGAATCAAAGCTACCAGTTTAACTTATGGTTCTATTCAGAAAACATTCATATGCAGCACTAATTGACATACATGTGAACATATTAATGTATTTTTATTAGTTTATATCGATGTATGCAGGGGCGAAGCTTGAGATTTCCGATCGAGGGGTCGAAACGTATATACCTAAAAATTTATAAAACCGGGGGTCGAAACGTATTTACCTAAAAAATTATATACGAAAACTACATACTGGGCACTACTGAGCGAAGAGTTCCCCCCCTCTCTCAACTATGCTGCGGCCGAATACTTAATTTGTGGATATTTAACTTCTTTTATAAAAATGGTAAAAGATTGTTATTCATTGGGGAATTCTTAAAGGATCCAGGTTGAATAAAAAAACTAACTAAATTAGATATGTATCCTTGAACACACATACTGAATAATGAATGATTCATGGTTTTTGTGCATATCTATTTAAAAAGTCGAACACCACAAAAAATCCAACAGATAAATAATTTTTGTTTGTATTCTAATCAATTTCTATGCGTAGGAAATGAGACGTTTGAGAAGCTGGGAACGATTGGAACATCGACAAATCTACTAGTGTACCTAACCACAATATTTAATATGAAGTCGATTACTGCTACTAATCTAATCAACGTGTTTCATGGTACATGCAACTTTGGTATCCTTGCCGGAGCATTTCTTTCTGACACTTATTTCGGCCAATATAAAGTTTTAGGAGCTGCTTCCATTTCATCTTTCTTGGTAACAACAATCTCAAGCCTATTGTCTTAATTAATTACTTCAGTTTTTTAATGAAAATGTGTATATGGCAGATTTTTTCTTATTAAAATACATGTATGATAAATAATTTTGTAAACCTTTATTATTTTAGGGGAAATCAGTAAAATAGCTTGATTACCAAAAGGTTCATTTAGTTATAAAATGACACGACGAAAAGTCAAGTTCTACGCCATGTTAACGTAGGACTAGAAGATTTCTTGTGCCAATTGATAAAGAAAATATAAAACAATTTAACCTTAGTTTTATTTCAAAACATTTTAAATTAATAACTATTAAAATTAATTTTTTAAAAATATTTAAAAACATAAAATTACTAAAAAGTTAAAAAATCAAAAAAAAAATTCTAATTTTCTAAAATCTAAAAGTAACAAAAATTTAAATTTAAAAATCCTATTTAAATATTTTTTAATAAAATAATTAGAAAAACTAATAGGTATTGAAACTTAAATTTCCAAAAGTGTTTATATTAATAAAATACTTAAAAACTTGAAGTACCAGTGTTAAGAAAAAAATGTCATATGACTCATGAATATGCCAATTTTGCGTAATGTGGGCGCAAACTCATTAGAGTCATAGCTAGTTTGCTAATATAGAAGAAAGTCAACCATTAATTTTATATTTATCGTAATTTATTTATAATTCTCTAAACTATTTTAATACATGGTACGGTTGTAATAACGTTAACAAACAACACTAAAAAAAATTAGTTTTATATTTGATGTTTTTTAACTTTTTTTAATAATGAAAAAAGTTGATTTCTTTAAAATTTTCTAAAGTTTAAAAATAATCAAACTTCAATTACAAGAATACTTAAAATCTTATGTTTTTTTTTCAAATATATAAAAAACTTAAAGGTGTTGAAAGTTAATTTTTTAAAAATATTTATAATTCATTTTAAAAAAAAAAACTGAAAATACCCATCTAAGGACAAAAAAAGACGCATGGCGTACATGTGGCAATCTTGCGCAATGTAGGAGCAAGCTCATTGGTAGGGATGTTATCGAATCGAAAGAACACGAACAAGACTATGTTCGTGTTCGTTAAGGAAATTAACATGTTCGTGAACGGTCATACAGAACATAAGTTTATGTTCGTGTTCGTTCCTTAAGGAATTTCAATTGTTCGCGAAAACAAACGAACACAAGCAAATAACTACAAACGTAAACGAACATTTAACTTGAAAATAAAATATAAAAACATTGTTATCCTTAAACATTGGACATAATTATTAAATATAATCATCAAATGATAAATCAAAACACAAGAAATCTACTACAACCACCAAAGGATGAATCAAGTTTAACTAAGACATAATTATTAAAAGTATAACTAACTTAGACATAATTATCCAAAAAAATCGTTAAGGAAATTAACATGTTCGTGAACGGTCATACAGAACATAAGTTTATGTTCGTGTTCGTTCCTTAAGGAATTTCAATTGTTCGCGAAAACAAACGAACACAAGCAAATAACTACAAACGTAAACGAACATTTAACTTGAAAATAAAATATAAAAACATTGTTATCCTTAAACATTGGACATAATTATTAAATATAATCATCAAATGATAAATCAAAACACAAGAAATCTACTACAACCACCAAAGGATGAATCAAGTTTAACTAAGACATAATTATTAAAAGTATAACTAACTTAGACATAATTATCCAAAAAAATGTCTTTGTCCAAATTTTAGCTAACTTAGAAATAAATGGGGATTCAAGTTTTCAATATGTTTAGATAAAAGGTTTATTATTTATTATTTTTTAATATACTCAAACGAACACGAACGAACGTAACCGAACATATTACCGAACCTTCACGAACGCAGTTGAACGAACGAGACATGTGTTCATGTTCGTTCGTTAAGCAAACCGAACAGAATTTTTTGTTCGTGTTCGTTCGTTAAGCTAATCGAACGAACATAAATGAACTTCCTGCCGAACGGTTCACGAACTGTTTGCTGAACGTTCGGTTCGTTTACAACCCTACTCATTGGGGTCTATACTTAGTCTAGTAGAATTGAACAAAGTCAATAGTTAATTATATTTTTATTGTAGTAGCTTTTTTATGTTTTTCTTACTATTTTAACACAGGGTATGCTTGTCTTAACATTAACAGCAGCATTCAAAACACTTCATCCTCCTCATTGTGTAGACACATTTTGTGTTGGACCAACACCCTGGCAAATGGCTTTCTTGCTCACCGGTTTCGTGTTCTTGATCATCGGAGCAAGTGGAATCCGACCATGTAACTTAGCTTTTGGCGCGGACCAATTCAACCCAAACACAGAATCTGACCAACGAGGGATCGCTAGTTTCTTCAATTGGTACTACTTTACATTCACGTTTGCCATGATGGTGTCATTGACCATTATTGTATACGTGCAAGCGAATATCAATTGGGCCATTGGCTTAGCAATCCCGAAGTTCCTTATGTTCTTGTCTTGTGTCGTATTCTTTGTGGGTACAAGAATTTATGTGATAGTGAAGCCTGATGGCAGCCCTTTGACTAGTATTTTTCAAGTTCTAGTGGCCACTATCAAGAAGAGGAAGCTGACAATTCCCGAGGAACCATCGCTTTCACTGTTCAATCATATTTCTACCAAATCTATCAACGCCAAACTACCGTACAACAATCAACTCAAGTACCTAGCTAAACCATAAACCCTAAATTGTCTTGTAAAAACATGTTATGTTTAATGCCATTTTACAATCTTATAACAGGTTTTTGAACAAAGCAGCAATCATAACGACAAAAGACAATATTAACCTTGATGGATCGTCAGGAGATCGATGGACGCTATGTAGCATACAACAAATAGAAAAGTGAAAGGTGTAGTTAAAACAACACCGATTTGGTTCGCTTGCATAATCTACAATGTTTCACTTGCCAATATGCAAATCTACACTGTCTTTCAAGCCTTACAATCTGACCGGCGACTCAACCATAGCTCATTTAAGGTTCCAGCTGCATCCTACACTGTCTTCCAAATGCTAGCCCTTACCATATGGATCCCAGTTTATGACCGATTGATAGTTCCATGTCTGCGGAAAATAACAAACAAAAGGCAAGGGATTTCACTTCTCCAAAGGATTGGAGTAGGGATGGGAATCGCCATTTTCACGATGCTTGTTGCAGCTGTAATTGAAACGAAAAGAAAAGACATGGCACATTCAAAGCCAACACTCGGCATTGAAAGGGGAAAAGGTGCAATTTCATCAATGTCAGGCTTTTGGCTTGTATGTCAAATGGTGGTAGCTGGGCTCTCGGAAGGGTTTGCTATAATCGGTTTTGTTGAGTTTTTTTACAAGCAATTTCCTGAAAACATGAAGAGTTTTGCTGGTTCTTTCTTGTTTTGTGGGTTTGCAATGTCGAGTTATATGAGCAGCTTCTTGATATCGATCGTTCATAGAACGACTCGTGAAGGTGAAGATGGGTCTAGAAATTGGTTAGCCCAAGACCTAAACGATGCGAAGTTAGATTACTTTTATTATTTATGCGCAGGGTTGGAAGTGCTGAATTTTATATATTATTTGATAGTAGCAAAATGGTATAAATACAAAGGAAGCGAAGATGTAGCAGATGACGACGTCCCGTAAAAGGATATACCAGCTACCCACAAACATATCATTTGAAGAATTGATATGATCAACAAGAATCAAGTCGGGTGCATGTCACTAAGATATACCTAGACTCTCACAGCATTGTAACATCGTAATTTCAAATACTATATATATGATTAACTTCAAAATCAAATTATATAATTGGCTAACTTAACACTGCTATGGAGTAAAGTATCCTGTTATCGTTTACTGATTCCATGCAACAATAAACCATTTTATTGGTTTTCATACCTTAAAATGTTTATTTACTTTTAGTGTACAAGCCCTTAAATAGAACTCGTCCACATTAATATGTTTGATTGCAATTTTTAAATGATTATAGATAGAAAATTACATTAAAACTGTATATTTTACAAATAAAAACTAGAATATTGTCACTTGGTGCAACTCTAAGAAAAAAAAGAAATATTTTATAACGTTCACCTAAGGCTAAAAGGTGTGGTTATAACCCTCATGACCACCATGACCCGCACCATAACCCGCCATGTCATCCCCTTCTTATCCATTATCCGAAACCACTACCATAAGGGTCTGGTCATGACCCAAACAACCATCCTCTTATTTATTTTAATATATTTTTGTGTAAAGGAAAAGGGAAAAGGAAACTTTGGAAAAAGAGAAAGGTGATCTGTGGTAAACGTGGTTCAATCCGCACGAACCACGATTCATGCTCCACGAGGGTGGTATAGCATTCCATTGATGGTCGTAGGTGGCAATTGATGACCCAACCCACATCTCTCAAACTGTTCAGCCTAATAATATGTTCATCTAGTCTATAACCAAAACTCACATTATACATTTTATTTTATTTTATACATATTAAAAGCAAGTCCCCATTAATTAATAGTACTTAAAGATTTTTATAATATTGTTTTATGATTTTGATTGTTTTATTATTTAATTGATTTTTATTGGATCGATATCGATTCGGTTTATTATAGTACCATTCTGATATACGCACTCGGTATAGAATTTAGCATATGTTTTACATCAATCAAAAATGATAAAAACGAACACTTGTACTAGCACCGATGTTGTTCAAACGATATCAATCGGTTGAGAGTCACGGTAGTCGTACCGATATTCATATATCGTCGCAAACAGAGTGGATAAATGAAAAAACTGAAACCAGAAACCATAAAAATGAATACAGATACCATGATACAGTGATATAGTGTCAGTTTATTGAAAGAGAAAACAATAAATAAATATCGGTATCGAAAGCGTTGTTATATATTAGGTGTCAATTTATTGAACTCAAATGAAACGAAAGAAATTGAATCAATGTCAACTGAACATCAGTATCTCTGTATCGATATTCACTTTTAATTGTTTCCGATCGATGTAAGGTTTTATCTATCAATTTCAATAGCGAGTGTCGGCATCGTAATGAGCCAAACTAATACCAACCAAATTCCCGCCGTAAAACGTGAGATAATATCACTAGTTTTAGCATTAAATACCATGTGAAATTCGTTACTTCGAGCACTTTTGTATGTTATCGAAGTACGGTGGAAGACCTTATGTATTGCTAAGCATAGGGTATGAGATGTGGATTAACAAGATATAAAAGAAAGTTAGAATTAGAGAAATTGTAATAGCATTTAGATACTAATAACTAGTTCCGATACTAAGGCGATTATTTTATTAGAGTCGACTTACGATCATTAACAACTATAGTGGGATTATTCCTAAGTTAACCATTTGCGGAAGGGGGCGTCCGATCTCCCGAACTTTTCGGCCAGTAGTGTTATATATGTAGTTTTCGTATAGAAATTTTTGGGTATATACGTTTTCGACCCCCGGTTCTATAGAAAATTTTGGGTATATACGTTTTCGAACCCCCCCGTAAAAAATTTCAAGCTTCGCCACTGCATTCCATCTAAATGTTTAACCAAACCCAATTCGAAGATTACAACCAACCCGCTAATCTTAGCTCAAGCCTATTTAATTTGATGTTAACGTGCAAGTTGCAACAATAGAAATATCAATTATAACTAAATGTTCACAGCGTTTTTGAAATGTTTAATTAGATATTATTATTTGTTTGAGATTCTACAACGAATTCAAATTCATAGAGAAACTTATATCATTATTTGTTCATTTATCTAAAATTAATACCGATTAGGGTTTTTACTTTTGAAGAATATTATAAAAATTAATAAACAAAGTGTGCAATTTTATTAACAAAAAAGTATGTTTTCGTATTAAAATGGTTCGGATTAAAATGGTTCAGATCTGAGACCAACAAAACACACAAACAAACCATTCAACAGTTAACTCTTACAAAAGTTCATATAAATATTCAAATCGAAACCAGAAAATAAATCTTAGTGTTAATTTAGAAATTTATTTAGCCGCAAATGTTTGTTACATCAATAAACCCTTCAAAAAAAACAAAACGAAAATAAAAAATCTTACGCGCTAAAAACAATAATAGTTCTTAAAGAAACAACATTTTGAATTTGTTAAAAACCAATAAACTTTACTGCATTTAGATATTAATGTGTTACAATTTAATTAACACTTTAGTTGTAGTAAAAATACAGTGTTTTTGTTACCTGAAAAACACTATAAATGTTGCAGTTTAAGTGTTACAATTTAATTAACACTACAAATAAAGTGTGCTTTTTAAGTTTAAAATCAAATTATGGTGTAGGGCTTCTTGACGTCGAAAGGAGATGGAAATTACACCGGTGCAAAGTGTTCCTCCCACCGCATTGCGCAGGCACCTTCGTAGTATATATAAAAATGTGTCTATATGTGTATATATCATATTTATTGTTTTTTAAGATTATGTGTATATATCATATTTATTGTTTTTTTAAGATAAAAAATAGAATTTAAAAACAAAAGAATAAATGTAGAAATTGCTAAAATGCTCATCAAGATTTGGGAATTGCCAAAATCGTCCATGAAATTTACAACAAAAAATGAAACTTCAAGGGTACAACTAAAAAAATTCTTATTTTGGATGATTTAGGTAAAAATGCCCAAACCTTAAGGACGATTTTGATACTTTACTCTTTTTATTTTCTTCTTACAACATTGAAAATATGATGTTTTATAATATTCAAATTTACTGTTCGACATACTTATATTTATCAGCGTTTTGTAGTGAGTTTTTTTAAACACCGAGTTATGGATGTAAATTTAAATCGAAACCAAGGGATCTATAGTAATGTACAAGCCATCGAAATTGTACCTTACAAATTTCAACACTTCCGACGCCGCATGCAGGCTCACACTACTTAAATTTAAAATTAGTTGTTGACTAATTATAACTAGTATTTCTGACCCGTGATTTGCAATGGGGTCATTAAACCAAACAAACAGTAGATGTAAAAACGTTGAACCACGCACACGCTTTGCAACGTTTTAACTTGCAAAACTTAAACCAAAACGTAAAATACAGAAAAGAATAACATAGTCGACTTAGGACCCGCGCATTGCGATTTGATCGTTAGACTGTCAAAAAATACCGTAAAAACCTTGAACCACACACGTAGATTGCAGCGTGTTAACTGGCAAAATATAGGTCAAAACGTAAAATGACAAATTTGTAAAAGATGAAAGCTATAAGAGAACAAAGTTGAAAGTAGAAAAGTATTGGGTTAAAAAATGTAAAATGATTTTTACGGTCTTTTTTTCACTTTTTTACTTCTGGTCGACATCTAGCTATCTTATCTTGATGCAAGCAACATGAGTGGTTGAGCATCAATAATGAAGACTCCCGATTTCAAGATATATTTTTTCTGTGATAAAAGGATCACATTTTGGATATCTGGTTAATATGTATAATACGCGTTTGTTTGATTTTGTATGTATATATGCGTGCATGCACATGAGCTTGTCTTCAATGGTCCTAATAATATTATACGAGAATACAAAATTATATAAGAAAGGAGGAGACTTCTACACAACAAAATACACTTCTTATATAACAAATATAAGCATGAACTATAACAAAGTATACAATAACAGTTTGTTGTTTAGGATATAAATTCACTGTGTACGAATCATCATCCATTGTAGAACTATAACTAAAAGGAGATTAAGAGAATATGGTCTAAGTTGTTATTTTTATCTATAAATTCTAGCAAATCCGATCTTGGTATCAGGTTGAATCGTATTTTTGTTTTGTTTTCGTGCTTGGGCTGGAGCTTTAACATGTAAAGAAATAGAAGACGTCAAGGAGACCATAACCTCTGTCGGTCATTAGGTACCTGTACCGGTATTGAGCTCATCCTTACTTATGTGAACATCTTTTTTTTTTTAAAAAAAATTTAAGCGCAACATCTCATTCTCATATCTATCTCTATTCGATTAAACAAGATTTTCTTATTGTTTTATATTCTCTTTTCTACACTCATAAAATATAAGGTTTAAGGACTAAGAGTGAATTAGCTAGTCCTTATATTTCATTCAAGTTTTGAGAAATATGGGAGATATTACATTTAACATTGTAGGTATATCTCACATCGACCGTGATAATAAGAGTTGCTGGGTTTGTAAGAAAAGCCCTACATCTTAAATCATTTGCATGAAGAACTAATTATTCTCATTCACAAATGAGGAACTAATTATTCTCATCAACCTAATTATTTGCATGTTATGAAGTTTGCATTTCAAAAAAAAAATTATTTGCATGTTCTAGTGATTATTCTTGATTTACGACATTAAATTCTTGTGTGCACTTCGACGAGAATTTACTCACTTTATTGTCCCAGAGTCATTAAGTTAATCAAATTAATTAATATTTATTCTATTATGAAATTAGAATAAATCATACAAGATTAAAAAAAAAAAAAAGGTAACGGGGTACGCCCGACTGCATGTAGGCAAATCCACGTGAAACGTACAGTCCTAACATTAATGTCGAATAAAGGAAACATAAGACGAACTAAAAGATATGCCAGTGAGTAGAAATCAATTCTATTTTCAGTATTATTAATAAAACTAGCTATAACCCAATAATACAATAGTTTCATTCATTTACTGTATAAGCCAAGGGGTCTTAAAAGAAACTTAATTATTCACATGTACTCGACTTCAACCACACACTCGATGTGGCAGTCTGCCTCGTGCATGTATTGCCACCTTATAAACATATAGTTGTCATCCACTTTCTTCTTACATGCAAAAGATATGTAATCCCCACACACACTTATATAAACATATAACTAAAGATCGAGTAGAGTAGGCTTTGTAGATGGCAGAAGGCATGAGGAATAATGGTGAGGAGAAAGTGGAAGAAATCAACTATAGAGGAGTCAAAGCCATGCCCTTTATTATAGGTAACAAACATTCGTTTTTGAAAACCGGTTTAACAATGGACCGGCCGGCTAAACCGGCAACCCTCTAAATCTTTGAAGCTATCGGGTTACGGGTCGGCCTTGTATAAAAGGTTTCGAGTCAATTGCTTTAGACCTTAGTTTTAATTTAAAATTAAATTATATACTTCATGCGTTATTTGTATTTGATTAATTGCTAGTTAGTTGTCTACATAATACGTGAATTACGTACGTGTTAGTTGGTGTAGGTTTTCATGGGTTTAATTAGTTGTTTGCCTTGTTGTAAGCTTAATTTCATCATACATGCTATAAAAAAAATTAATTTGTGGATATATAGTTTTACTACTTTAACAGTTTTACAAATAAAAATTCCTACAAAACCCCAATAGGTCAAGTATTTTTTTTTTAATTTCTTTCACATTCCTATTTATTTTGGTGTGTAGGAAATGAGACTTTTGAAAAGCTTGGAACGATTGGAGCGACAACAAATTTACTAGTGTACCTAACCACAATATTCAATATGAAGTCAATTACTGCCACTAATCTCATCAACATATTTCACGGTACATGCAACTTCGGTACCCTTGCTGGAGCATTTCTCTCCGACACTTCTTTTGGCCGGTACAAGGTCTTAGGAGCTTCTTCCATTTCATCTTTTCTGGTACCAATAATCTCCGGCCTATTGTATTAATTACTTCAAATTTAAGAAAACATACATTATATTTTCTTATAAATTGAATTATTTAATTTATATAGACAAGCTTTATTCCAGTTGCGAGATATATAAATTTGAAACATTTTTTTCATTTTAAATAGGGGATGCTTGTGCTAACGTTATCAGCAGCAGTTAAAACACTTCATCCTCCTCACTGTGTAGATGCACGTTGCGTCGGACCAACACCATGGCAAATGGCTTTCTTGCTAACCGGTTTCACGTTTCTGATCATCGGAGCAAGTGGAATCCGGCCATGTAACTTGGCTTTTGGCGTGGACCAATACAATCCAAACACCGAATCCGAAAAGAAGGGAATCACTAGTTTCTTCAATTGGTATTACTTTACGTTCACGTTTGCTATGATGGTGTCATTGACTATCATCGTGTACGTGCAAGCAAGTATCAATTGGGTCATTGGCCTAGCAATCCCGACATTCTTTATATTTGTGTCGTGTGTCATGTTCTTTGTGGGTACGAGGATTTATGTGATAGTGCAGCCTAATGACAGCCCTTTGACCAGCATTATTCAAGTCCTAGTGGCTACCATAAGGAAGAGGAAACTAACAGTTCCTAAGGATCCAACAGTTTCCTTATTCAATCATGTTTCTGCCAAATCTATCAACTCAAAACTATCATACAACAATCAACTTAAGTACGTATCCAAATCTTGTACCCTAAATAAAATGGTAAAACATGTGATGTTTGATGACATTTTGAATCTTGTATAACAGGTTTTTGAACAAAGCAGCAATCATAACCCCGAATGATAAGATTAATCCCGACGGATCGTCAGGAAACCGATGGACGCTATGTAGCATACAACAAATAGAGGAAGTGAAATGCCTAATTAAAACAATACCAATTTGGTTCGCTTGCATAATCTACGACATTTCACTTACGAATTTGCGTAGCTACACAGTCTTTCAAGCCCTACAGTCTAATCGGCAAGTCAAGCACAACTCATTTCAGATTCCAGCTGCATCCTACATCGTCTTCCAAATGCTAGCTCTGACCATATGGATCCCGATTTATGACCGACTGGTAGTCCCATGTCTCCGAAAAATAACAAACAAAAGGCAAGGTATTACAGTTCTCCAAAGGATTGGAGTTGGAATAGGCATTGCCATTTTCACGATGTTTGTGGCAGCTGTAGTTGAAACGAAAAGAATAAATGTGGCACATTTAACGCCAACATTGGGGATTGAGAAAGGAAAAGGTGTGATTTCATCAATGTCAGGCTATTGATTGATAATTCAAATGGTGGTTGCTGGTATCTCGGAAGGGTTTGCTGTAATCGGGAATGTTGAGTTTTTCTACAAGCAGTTTCCAGAAAACATGAAGAGTTTTGCGGGTTCTTTCTTCTATTGCGGGTTTGCGATGTCAAGTTATTTGAGCAGTATCTTGATATCAATTGTTCATAAAATGACTTATGAAGATTTGGAAAGAAATTGGTTAGCTCAAGATTTAAACAAGGGGAAATTAGATTACTTTTATTACTTATGCATGGGGTTGGAGGTGTTGAACCTTATATACTGTTTGATGGTGGCAAAATGGTATAAATACAAAGGAAGCGAAGATGAAACACTTGACGTTCCATTAGAAGACATGCCAACTACCCACAAACATGTCGTCTAAACACGTGTCCTATGTTTTACATGCATGTCACTAACAACTTGGCTCTCCTTGAATATATCATCACCCCAATATGGGTTCAAGTTCAGGTTTAAAAGGTATCAAGATAGATAAACTCACTGAATTTTTAACGTCATAATTTCCAAGTACTAAAATGTTTCAGACATGTGACACAACATGTCTATAACTAAAATTAAATAGTTGTAATGGATATCGTATGAATCGATTCGATACCGGCCAAACAATATTGGTACCGGTTATCTTTTTTATGGTTTTTCTATCGATGTAAAAGATGTGTTAATATCCCCTTGGATGTATCTGTTTTGGTTGTTATGTTGAGTGTAGGTATCATACTAGTATTGTAACAAACTGAACTAATACCGTAATGAAGTAACCCAATACTGACTGATTTTTTTTTATTTTTTTTGAATAATCATTTTGTTACTTGGAAAAGTAAACAAAAAACAAAATTTATACAAAGTGGAATTTAACTTGATAATCGGTAAATATATAAGATGCACGTTCTTTTGAATTGTGTGAACGACTTTGATGTTATCTTTGAGATGGATTTGTTAATTAGCTTAGCACCATATAGCTTTTGACTGTTATTCTTCATGCGTCATCCTGTTTTGGTCAATCTTAAGACCCAATATCGTAAGTCTCTTAAGACTAATAATTCCGCACTTTGAGGTCGTAAACTAATCTCACACGGTTGTGCTAAATCTTAGATTTGACTACGGATATCTCAAGTGATATTAATACTAGTAGTCACCTTGTTGTCTGTGAATATACTTATGAGTTTTCGAATGAACTATCAGGACTACCGCTAGACGGTTGATTATGGTATTCCAAACAAAAATGTAATAGACTCGTATAACTTTCTAAAGAAGAACACTTCAATTGGATTTAGAATTGATTTTATATGTTCTTTCTTTTTTGCAAAATTGTGAAAATCTATGCAAAAGTTGTAAATTTCAACATTACGATTCCTCCCTAATTAGACCCAATCCTCGACTTGCAACCTTGTTCATGATTCAAACCTATATTAATCACTTTTAAGATTTTATAAACTTAAATGATAATGATTATGAACCAAGAGATGTCTTAATTTCATCCAAGAACTCATTAAGCCGTTAGCCACATGCATGACTACAAACTTACTCAAAAGCTTCAAAATCATGAAACATCATTTAGGATTAAGAAAAGCTACCAAGAAGAAGGGATGAACTCCTAATGCTTGAGGATTGCAAAAAAGCTAATTCGTTAGCACTCATCTAGTTTCAATTTTTCTTACCTAGTTAGTTTTCTAGTTTGATTCACCAAGAACACATAGTTTTTCACACAAAAACTTCATGCACCATGAATATGTTCACTACCAGGATTGTCCCTAAGAATTTGAGAGCCCTTGGGCCAAAACTAAAATTCATCTAGTTTCAATTTTCTTACTTTATTAGAGCTTGTGTAATGGGGCGGCACATCACGGCTAACCTCCCATATAGCACCCCATGACGCCTTGAACACCATTACGGGGGGCGCCATGTGCTAAAAATCTCTTCTCGCAAAAATTTTTACAGTGTTGCCCACTCTTCCTCACTCGCACACACACACACACATTTATATATATGTATATATATATATATAAAGCCCCATACATATATACCCCGCTACACACTCAAATAATATAAAGCCCCATAAAGCCATTCTCTTACGCGTTTCACCACTTGTCGCATAACACACACAAAGGGTTTTAGGACTACACACGACCTTAGAAGAATTTAAACATTGTCATTAAAAAATGTCAATAACCAAACAATAAAAGGGCCTCTAAATGGGGTAAAACTAAAATTTATTTACGTTGTAGGTTTCTTTTTATTTTTTCTTTTTTATTTAACCAAAATTTTAATTTAATATTTTAATTAAATAAATTTAACACTTAAGAGATCATGTAGTTAAATAAGTAAAAAAAAAATAGTTAACAACAACAAAAAAAAGGAAAATTAAAAGGGCTCCTAAGACGCACCCCGTTTGTGGCCTAATGGTAGGAGACTTAAGTTTTTCAGTTGAGACTCAAGTTCAATTCTCACTTTTGTCATATTGGGGTGAATATTGGGTAATGATGGTGACAAACCCACCGAGGGGGATTCGATCCTGAGCCGCCCCCGTTTTTCATCCGGCTGTTACTTCAGCGAGGCAACTCGTGTGGAGGCAGTACGGTTTCCGAGGAACGCCGTAACCAAGTCTGACCAACCCAGCGCGGGCCCGGTTAAGACAATGTAGTCTGGGCAGATTTTGGATAGGGCCACCGTTTAGGCGGTGTGACATTGGGTCACTCAAAAAGAAAGTCACCGTTAAAAAAATAAAAAAAGTCGTTCACATAGTGGTGCACAAATCGGGTTTTTTGAATACCCGGTTCCG
The DNA here is from genome assembly GCA_947069175.1 of Scalesia atractyloides. Taxonomy (NCBI): domain Eukaryota; kingdom Viridiplantae; phylum Streptophyta; class Magnoliopsida; order Asterales; family Asteraceae; genus Scalesia; species Scalesia atractyloides. The sequence goes on along the minus strand of CAMTDV010000014.1, from coordinate 7,684,370 downwards.
GGTATGACCGGGTTCTATAAAATCGGGTTTTGAGAATACCTGGGTCGGGTCCGGGTTCGGGTTTTATACAAAAAATGTAAACCCTATATACCCGGGTTCGGGTAGGGTCGGGTTTTCTAATACCCGGGTATTATAATACCCTATTTCCGGGTTCGGGTATGGATCGGGTTGGGTTCGGGTATGGATTGGGTATAAAGTATAGAGATTAAATGTAAACCAAAAAATGGTCAAAATATATTTTCTAACGGTTATATAGCCGTTACCAAAGTAGCAAAACTCGAAAAAAACACAAAAAAAACGAAAAAACCCGAACAGGGTATTGAAAAACCCGGACCGGGTATTGAAAAAACCCGGTTTCGGGTTCGGGTTGAAACCGGGTACTCGTAAAACCCGGGTTGAAACGGGTATAAAAAACCCGGTTCCGGGTTCGGGTTTTATAATAGAAATGCATACCCGATCCCTACCCTACGGGTAGGGTCGGGTTCGGGTATAAAAAACCCGGGTTTTATAATACCCGGTTCCGGGTTTTCTCGGGTCCGGATCCGGGTTCAGGTTTTTTGTGCACCACTAGTTCACAGCTTCACGGATTGCGTCTGGGCCTTTTGCTGGTGGGCCTTTCTTTCAATCGTTAATACATTAAAATGGGCTCCCTAGTTAACGATTTTGAAAACAATATAAAATTTCATTTCAAATATATTGCTAGAAGACGTCTTTGATGCATGCAGATAAGAAATAGAGACAAAATAAAATTGTGTTTCCAACTATAAAATTAATTTGCTTTTAGATATAGACTCTATAAAATTATGTTTCCATAAAAATACATACAAATTTAATATTGAGAGTGATATGAAAACGACATAGAAGAAATATAAGCAGCATTTATTATAAAATGGGGGTAGTACTTCATATGATATGTCTCCACTTACAAAAGAACATGGTAGAGAAAAACAAGTTGCTTTTTGCTTGTTACAAAACTAATTCATAACATTTTTTTTTGTGATTTTTTGTGATATTCAGATCGAATTGTTTTTCTTTTTCTGAAAGTGTACACTTTTAATTTAGTATCAGCTAATATATTTGAAACTTATTTTTATATCAGTGTTATCCTAAATTAAATCAAAACAATTAAAATCAACGAATCTAACCCATAAGTTTAATTCTTACCCATTATTGGCAAAGGGTAAGTTGTTTATAGATTACTAGAAAAATAAATTTTTAACTGAAAATAGTATATCATGACGAAACACCTACAATAATAAAGTAAATTAAAAAGAAAAAAACTAACTCTTAATATACATTGGTAGTTACCAACACGAGTCAATGTGAGATTGACAGATTATCCAACTACTTTAAAAACTTGTTGTCTTTTTAAATTTCGTCAATTATTTGTTGGAAATCATTGACGATATCACCAATGAAACTTTAGGGTTGGATTTTGGATAAAATTTCATATCAGACTTTTAACTAGTTGTAACGTAAGTATAATTTAAGTACGGTGTGGATAGGTCGATTTGGTTTGATTTTTACAATTAATCATAATTATGCATAACCATAAGTGCTAGTTTCATTATAGAATTTTGGTAACCATAACTAAACGTCAGTTACGATTAATCAATCGGTTATGGTTTCGATTTTGGTTAAGTAACCAAGAAAGGTTTGAAATATAGAGGGTTGTGCACGGTTTGGACATAGCTTGAGTCTTTTTTATAAGATAATCAAGACTAAATTTTTTGTTAAACTACCGATGTGAGATTCTTTTTTAACAAGATAAATTTCTCAACAAAAAAAAATATGATCATAACGCCTTATTTACACATCAAAATAAAGGTATCTACATCAAGATCATTTTATCTTAGTAAAAACCATCTATATGGTTATGTAAAACATAAATCCATTATATAAACTTAACATTATAAGCTCGGTTCAGTTTCGATTATATTAGTTAACCTAAGCATAACCAAGTGAACCGGTTATACAAAGTTTTATAACCATAACCTTCACTAACAAACATTGTTTTCACCATCGAACGGTGATTCATAGACTTTGAAGTAGTGCGTACACACAAATTATCAAAATTTCAGATTTAGATGTGGGGTTTTAAAAGCATTAAGTTAATAAAAAGTATATATAAACAAATCTCACAACAAACAAACACCAAACCTACTTCCATCACGCTCATTCACAGAGTATCCTCAACAATGGAGAACGAGAAAGACGAGCAGCGACTACCAGACGACAACGAGCCTCAAATCAATTATCCAGGAGTCAAATCCATGCCTCTCATCATAGGAAACGAGACATTCGAGAAGCTAGGAGCAATCGGAACTCTTTCGAATCTGTTAGTGTATTTAACAACGGTTTTCAACATGAAGAGCATAACCGCCACAACTCTGCTTAACATCTTCAATGGCACCACAAATTTCTCCACTCTGATTGGTGCATACCTTTGCGACACATACTTCGGTCGTTACAAAACCTTAGGTTTTGCTTCGATCGCTTCATTCGCTGTAAGTTAGTTTCTCAAATTTTGTTGTATATTGAATTTTCTAGTCGAATATGTTATGAAGCTCTTTTCTTTTGATGGTTAGGGTTTACTACTGATTGATTTAACCGCGGTGTTTAAAGGCCTGCATCCACCTGAATGCGGAAAGAAAGAAGGCAGTCACTGCACCCGCGCCACACCGGCACAATGGCTGTTTCTGCAAACCGGTTTCGCGTTGTTGATAATTGGAGCGGCTGGTATACGGCCGTGTAACCTGGCGTTCGGGGCGGATCAGTTTAATCCGAACACGGAGTCGGGTAAAAGAGGGATAAATAGTTTTTTTAACTGGTATTTTTTTACGCTCACGTTCGCACAGATGGTGTCGGTTACGCTTGTGGTTTATATTCAGTCTGATGTTAGCTGGTCGATCGGGTTAGGGATTCCTGCGATTTTTATGTTTATATCGGTTGTGTTGTTTTTTGGTGGTACGAAAATGTATGTTAAGGTGAAGCCGCAGGGGAGTCCGTTTACTAGTATGGCGAGGGTGGTGGTGGTGGCGGTGAAGAAGCGACGTTTGAAACTGCCACAACAACCGTGCTTGTCGCTTTTTAGTTATCGGCCGCTGAAATCTATTAACACGGCTTTACCGCACTCGAATCAGTTCAGGTTAGTACTCGTTTACCTAACTACATTTTTAACGGCGAAATTTCTATATAAATATCGAAAGTGGAATAAGAAGCTAAAACTAATTATTCTCGTACACCTATTATTTGCATGTTCTTGTGATTATTCTTGATTTTTATTTGCATGTTCTTGTGATTATTCTTGATTTAAGACATTAAATTCTTGTGTGCACTTCGATGAGAATTTAACTCACTTTGTTGTCCCAGAGTCATTAATTTAATCAAAATTGTTGATATTTTTTGTTTATGAAATTAAAATAAATCATACAAGATTTTGAAAAAATGGTAAGCTTATTATAAGATAATTCTCTGACAATCTGACATACAAACATATGCAATAATAAAAATAATTAATTGCATATTGACAATTGTAAGACTGTTAAGAGTGAAGTATTTGAATTAAGTCATCGATATATAAAAAAAGGATATATAAATATTTATGCTTTCTTATCAGATAATTAAATACATTTTTTACTATTTGATATCTTAATTAACTTTTTAACCAAGCTGTTATAAACGACAAATAACTTTATTTTACTTTTTTTTTTTTTTTTGTTCAAAAAAAAGTCACATGCGGAATACCGGTATTTGACCTGAATGTTTGGTTTTAAGAAAATTGAATGGTTTTGGACCAGCCTAGAATGTTGAAAAGGATGGGCACATTCACTCAATAACTCGAGTTCACATTTCAAGGTAACGTAATATCAATGATTGTTGGTAGTTTCACATTTATTATTTATTAGATATTTTTTTTCGAACAGCAATAAACAGATATTTATTAGAACAGCGGCTAAGAAGGATAGGGACAGCCAACGGTATTGCATAAACAGGATTTAAGATTTTTTTTTTTTTTTAAACACTAATTATCTTTCAAATTAATAGACATGAGGTTTTCGTCATACCATTAATCCGAATCCAAATCCAAATATACTATAAAGACCGAATTTGTAATTACCGTATCTTCTAAGGCCCATGAATCTGTTTTTTATGATGTAACTATTTTCATTTCTTTTTTTATTTTCTGTTTATTGTTTAAAATGTACTTTTTTTTATATAAACTTGAATACACGGTTACACTATTATTATTATTTTTTAACCTTTGATGTTAATTATTTAACTAAATTGGATATAAATTTTTACCATAAATTAAGTTGCATCCAATAAAAATTATTGATTATAGCTAAGTTTGTGATAAGTTTATAATGAAATATAGATAATATATCAAAAATCATAAATAAAGATAATATTATACTTTAAATTAAAAAAAAGTTGATGATTGAAAGGTATGCTTCAGTAATTTAATGGGCTCTGATATACAATGATAGAGCCTTTTGGATACTCCCTTTTTTTCCACACAACTTTGGATACTCCCTTTCCCACACGACAGGTCAAAAGTCAATTTTTAATCAACCACCTTTGGCTAGTTGATGACTTAAGTTGCATTATTAATATCTTGAATGTAATCTAAGTTGCATTATTAATATCTTGAATGTATTACACTGGAAACAAACTACTTATCTAGAAGAAACTTATAACTAAACTTCATGAATAATAATTTGACGTTATATTTAATATAACCAATATAACCAGGGAAGACCCTGAGAATTCGTATATCTCGTTCGAGCTCAAAAACACGGACCTTAGGCCTTAACAAAATATATAGCATAAGGGCTGGAATTCGACGTTTAAAGGTTTAAACCTAATGCCAATGTGCTAATAACTAATCTAAACCGTAAGAATAGTTTTGAAAGTTGGCATGTGTTGGTGTTTGTATAGGTATACCATAATAAGAAAAAAATTACATATACATATCGGTTTTTTTAAATAACGTACCCTTCAAAATACGGACCATGCCCGGTGGTCCTCTCCGCCCACCCAGGCCACCCCTGAATATAACGATAGATTGTTCCCGAATCAATAATCATAATCAACCACCTTTGACTTGTTGATACCCTAAGTTACTTTATAAATATCTTGAGTGTGTTCCTCTAAAAGAACAAAGTCACTTTTCTAGTGGAAATTGAGATTATACTGTATAATTAATAATTTGATATTAAATAATTGAGATTATACTATATAATTAATAATTTGATATTAAATTTTAGTATAGCTTTAGGATAATAGCACACCCCTGATTGATCTTTTGACACGATAACAAATACAACTTGTATATCTTTTTTACATGAACTATACAACTTGTATACCTATATACGAGTCATATATAGGACACATCACCGAACAAAGCATGTATGACCTGTATAGATATATATGAATCGTATATTGGGTGTCAAAAGATCCAACTACACGTACGTATAGTATCACCCTTAGTATTTCGATATAGATTGGTTTAATCATATGTTAATTGTGTGGCAGCTTTCTTAATAAAGCGGCAATCATTACACCCGAAGACAAAATCAACCCGGATGGATCAGCATCCGACCCGTGGAATCTATGTAGCATTCAACAAGTAGAAGAACTGAAATGTGTACTAAAAGTTGTACCCATATGGGCCGCAGCCATCACATACTCCATAGCAATGGCCCAACAAACCCAATACGTTGTTTTCCAAGCCCTTCAATCCAACAGACAATTTTTCAACTTCCAAATCCCAGCTGCTTCCTACACTGTATTCACCATGATCACTTTAGTCATCTTCGTACCCATATACGACCGTATCATCGTCCCCCAGCTCCGCCGCATGACCGGCAAGGAAGGCGGTATATCACTCCTCCAAAGAATCGGGTTCGGGATATCATTAACGGTTTTAGCTTCACTCGTTTCAGCTTTGGTGGAGGGAAAGAGAAGAAACCTTGCACTTACAAAACCAACATTAGGTTATGAGCCCCACCGAGGGGAGATTTCGTCAATGTCGGCATTATGGTTGGTTCCGCAACTATCGTTGGCCGGGTTTGCTGAGTCGTTTACTTCCATTGGTTTAGTCGAGTTTTACTACAAACAGTTTCCTGAAAACATGAGAAGTGTCGCTGGTGCGTTTTTCTTCTGTGGGATGGCGGCATCGAGTTATTTAAACGGTTTCTTGGTGATGTTTATTCACCGGACGACAGAAAAGGCAGCCACTGGAAACTGGTTGCCGGAGGATCTTAACAAGGGTAGATTGGACTACTTTTATTTCTTGATAACTACTATTGGAATCTTGAATTTAGGCTACTTTCTGGTTATTTCAAGGTGGTATAGATACAAAGATATCAGTGCTGTCCATAATGGCGGTGCTGCCATAGTGGAGATGGAGAAGAAATCTGATAAATCTCTAGTTTGAAAACTAATAACTATATTTATAAATAGAAAATGACACTAATAGAATCTAGATTATCAAGCTATAGTTCTAAGTCAAAGTGTAATCAGATTATGTCAATGTATGTGTATGATGATATTTGTTTGGCCTTTAAACCAATCTGTGCAGTGCCCAGATGAAGTTAATATACTTTCAGCTGTGATTTCGAAAAGAATATATATAACCAGTAACACATAAAGATGAAAATTTAATCCTGTTCAATTTCATATATTGGCCTCCGGATATTAAATAAGTATCAAGAAACACCAAGGGATGATACAAGTGAAACCAATGGCTCAAATCGTTTGTTCTATGAGCCCGTTTTCACTAACCGATGTTACAAACTGAGTCATATACACGATTTTGACACGGGTCTTTCCAAAAAACCTGACTTTGACCTTTAAACTTTTTTATACTTCCAGTAAATTAAAAGAAAAAGGAAATTAATATTTAGCTTCCGCCTAGAACCCTCTTCAAATCGGATTTCTGTTCAGCGGTAAGCCTTGACGGGTACCTGACATCAAACTTGATCCTCAAGTTTCCTTTCTTTCTAGGGTCTTTTGAAATCGGCATTCCTTCGTTAGCAACGGTTAGCTCGTACCCTGGTTTGACCATTTCTGTGATCGGGACCACCAAATGTCTTCCATCAAGAGTTGTGAGTTCAACTGTCTTTCCAGTGAGAGCTTCCAATAGTGATATTTCATGATTTGCCACTAGATCATTACCTTCCCTTGTGAAAATATCGTGTGGTTTTTCATTGATTATAAATATAAGGTCAGCTGCTATGACACCAGGCTCTTGGTTACCCTTCTCTGGGAAGGTAATTTTTGTGCCTTTTTTCCAACCGGGTTTTATCTCGATGGTTAAGATCTCCTCCACAGTCCGAATCTTGCTGCATTGCAATTAATAGATAAAAGCCTCAAAATTGTGTATTTTAACACTTTCTTTTACTACAACTGTGAAGAGAAGTACCTCAATTTGATAAAATAGTCTTTCTTTTATATTTTTCTTGTGACGTTATGGTTCTTAAGTAAAATTTTATTTTCACACACTTCTGGTGCTAAACAGTCGTTACATGAATAATTAACATGACCCTTCTAGATTTAAGGACCTGAAGCCCTGAATTTATTGACGACATAGAGCTTAAAAGCATAAACGCATACTATATTCCTCCTCTCTCAACGCCATTTTACAGAAATACCGAGTGTATTGAAAGAAGATTAAACTACTTGAAGATTCATTTTTGAAGCTTCACAACAAGGATGTTTGGAGGTTTAGAGATAAATAGAAAGCAAGAATGAAGATAACTAAATATGGTTAGGCTTTTGAGCAATATTTTGTTTAAATGTTAGTATTAATGTTGAAACATTATTACACATGTTGATTTAAGCTTACATGAGCTGTACTAAAAAAATATATTCATGAATTGATGTATAACCTGTGAAAAAAAGTCAAGGAGTAGGTATAGCTCCTAGAAGATATTAGAGTAGCCCTATGTATGGAAAAATAAATGAAATATAATAGGAACAATATCAATTAAAGATGAAATCTCATCCACATGTTAAGAAAACTAAAAGAAACGGTTAGACTCAGTTTACATCAACTCTCACTGGTATGATCATCATGTTAGACAGAAAAAAGTTTAAATTTGTAATAATGCTTAGATTCTCTGAGATATGGGTTATTTCAAGTGTTTAAGGTATTGTACAACGAATATTACACGTTAAGACTCTTGATTTGTCAAAGAAAGTAGTGCTAAAGATCACTTATGTATTGAAACTTGAAACAGGGGAGTTAGATATTATGTAAAAAAAAATACACACCACAAGTTACAGTCTGGGATGTTACAAATAGCAACCTAAATATCCAGCCAGATGAAACAAAAGGGTTCGAACTAATACAGATCGGAGAAGATGAAATTCATTATCAGTTAAACTTTGTTTTTATATACTTCATGATAAAATTTTGAGTAAACTGCCATTTTGGTCCCTAAGGTTTGGACAGTTTTGCCACTTTAGTCCAAATCTCAAACTTTTTGCATCTGGGTCCCTGTGGTTTCAATTTTGTTGCCATTTTGGTCTCAAAGTAAAGTCAGCTCCGATTTCTAAAAAAAATGGTTTTTTGTCCTTTTCTGAAGGGCATTTTGGTCATTTTAAGCATTAATATATATATAAATAAAATAAAAAAACCTCAAAGCTCTGCACTCTCTCTCAGAAAAGGACAAAAAACCAGGTTTTTTTTTTTGAAAAATCTGAGCTGACTTTGCTTTTGGACCAAATGGCAACAAAATTGAAACTACAGGGATCCATATGCAAAAAGTTTGAGATTTGGACTAAAGTAGCAAAACTGCCCAAACCTCAGGGACCAAAATCGCAGTTTACTCTAAAATTTTAAATTACAAATAGGAAAGAGCAAATTTACTGAAACAATGTATTCCTAAAGAATGACACCAATAAGTTAATTGCATCTACTTTTATCCTTTGAGAGATCCCAAAAAGTTTCTAGTATGTTGAAACTTTGACAAGTTATCCCATGTGTTAATTGACATGAATCCTTCGGGGTAACTGCATAAAAGTATAAAACTTTCCCCAAAATCACTTAATACTTTTCCCCCAAATCACTTAATAGGCCTCGCTTAAACTATAATAGAGGAGGAAAAACTAACCTCTGTTTACTAACTTGGAAGCCTAATTATGACCGCTTACAACTGGCTACTACACTCCAAACATTGCTGAGATGCATTTACAATAAAAACTATACATAACTAAAAGCATATTGATATAGGTTCTTGTATAGCAGTTAGTATTATACTCCAAATACGAGAGAAATCATCTCGATCAAGTCTAACAACTACTTGTATAACCTTTTTTTATCAACACTTGATGTAGAAATTCTCAACAACATATTACTTTTATAGTTAAACAAGTCTCCAATATGTGATATATATCACTATATAAGGCAATTTTCCTTTCGTGGCATTTTAATTATTGTGCAGTTTATCCTTGCAAATAATTCAAAAAAACAAATACTTTGTTGATACTTTGACTAGTCACTACTTGTGTTCCGTTTTAAGCTTACTTATGGTTTGCTACATACAAACTTCATCCCAATTACGACTCAAAGAACTACATATCTTAACAGTACCTCTAAACAGGTAAATCTGGATGAACTTGCATTAATTAGTTGACCTAACGTTTTTCATGATTCCTCATTCCTTGTTCAACAACCATCTCCATGTTAACATAACAAAAGAATTTAAGGCATTAGGCTACTTCTCGATTTAACTCTAATCAATAAAACATGAGAATTTAGTCGTTGAACGAAAAATACGAAATTTTACTCCCTATCAAGCATCCACAATTCTTAAATCTTTCTACCAGTTATACCTATGTACTAGCAAAAAGCATCCTAGGGGCTACAGCCACACATTGTAAGATGACTAACATTCTCTTCAACACTTCAAATTATAATGTGCATATATAATGTAAAGCGGTCGGTAAAGATTTGGCGTAAAGTCACAGGAAAGGCTCCTATATTAGCTCAACAGTTACTCGAAAAATGTATAATCGTCTACAACTCTACAAGCACTATACATACATATGCATCAATGCATCATCCTACACAATTCAACACCAATCATATCATCTATTCCATAAACAATTCACACCACATTAGTAACCTAACCACCCATAACATCTTAACAATCATAAACAATAACCGAAAAGTCGAAAAACATACCCGAAAGAATCAACAACAGTCCTGGAGATCTTCATCTTCTTCTTAGCACCCTTATAAAGATCAACCAAGCTACAACCCAACACATTCTCCACAGCCGGAGCCTTCTTCACCGACGAACTATCCCCACTCTTCGCATTCCTAAAACCACCATCAGATCCCCCAAACAATTCAGCATATATATCCTCAGCATCCCTAGGTTAAACCGGAAATTAGGGTTAGGGTTAGGGTTCCGTTGATTGTTATTGTTATTATTGAACCGGCGGCCGGACTTGAGAGCTTCTTCACCGTAGAGATCGTAGATCTGACGCTTCTGAGGGTCGCTGAGGACGTCGTAGGCTTCGGAGATTTGTTTGAATTTGGACTCTGCGTCGGATTTATTGGTGTTGGGGTTTTTATCGGGGTGCCAGATCATGGCGAGACGACGGTAGGCTTTCTTGAGGTCGTCGTCGGTGGCATTGCGGTTGACTTTGAGGATGTTGTAGTAATCGATCCCCATTGGTGGAGATATGCATGGGTGTTGGAGAAATGTGGGGGTGTTTTGAGGGTGGAAATGTTGGCCGGAGAAGACGTGGTGGGGTGGCAGTGGACATGTTGTCAACCACGTAGGTCCACACCTGGCATATTCATTTTGGAAAGTCAAAATCGTTGAATGGAAAAATAGAATTTTTGTATTACAACCATGGTTGTAAAACAATTTTTCCGCTACAAGGTAGGCTGCTGAGGCGACTTTCTTCGACTCCGTCTAATTAGTCAGAGTCGGTCAAACGTGGTCAACGTTGGCCAGAATCGAATCTAGTAGTTCAACTCAAGCATAGTTTGACTTAAATAATAATAAAACATAATTTCTATACTTATTATATGAAGATCATTTTCACGTATTTTGTTATAAATATTAGTAATTATATGTTACTTGACATATAATTTAATCTCCAAAAAGTAATTTCTTTATAATTTAACATGTACGAGTACTCCTCGTGTACTCTCTGCCTAGACCGAGTACTCTCAACTCCCCGGTCGACCGACTAGGGAGCGCCTAGCGACTTTTGCAACCATGATTACAACTACGCAATGTTTTAAAAACCGGTAAATACCGGCCGGTTATATCGGTATTATCGCTTCCAAATGTAAATCCGGTACGAAACACCCCGGTAAATAAGTGAAACGGCATAAGGTTTGTACCGGCGGTAAAATTCGGTATACCGGTTTGAAACGTAATACCGGTACCGACCCGGAGTTATTTTAGTCTGGGTTGTTACTTTTTTTATTATATATGTTACTTATCTTACATAATTTTATATATTATGATGAGAAAAGTGTCTGGATAATCCCTGTGGTATACCCCGATTTCACCGTTCTTGGATAGTCCCTGACGCGGATAAAGGTTCGTTTTCTTGTTAAGTTTGTGTGAAATTGCTAAATTACCCTTAGTATAAAACAAAATAAATTAATTAAGTATTAAATATATATATATAATATATATATATATATATATATATATATATATATATATATATATATAATATTTGTGGGACCCACTTGTAATAAAACAAAATAACAAATAACAACCCCAACCCTACCCCCCCCCCCCCCCACCTTTCTCTCATTCGTCAATCTCCTCCTTCTCTCTTTGTCTCTCTCTTCTCTCTCTCTCTAAATACCACCAAGAACCACCCTAACCATCATACACCACCACAATACAACACCTATTCCTAGCAACCACAACCCATTCATCAGGCTGCAACCATACATGACCACCATCACCACAATAAACCACCTCTGACCCCACTTCCGATAGTATTATCACCATAATAAACCACCGCCATATATCATCTCCGACACCACCATCACCACAATAAACTGCCACCATTTCCCTACCTCCGACAACACCATCGTCACCATCAAAGCCGCCACCATTGAAACCCTAAAACCGCCACTACTAAAACCCTAAACCGATATCACCACCGTCACCCTCAAAACCGCCACCACTGATGTCATATCTCCAACTAGAACTGGTGGTGGTCTCGATTGTTTATGTTTTTGTTTCTATCATTTTAGGTGAGTTTGGTGGTAATCTTGATTGTTTATAGTGATCTCGACATTGGTGGTTGACGGTGGGGAAGGTAGTGATAATGGTGGAGGTGCGGTTTGCAGGCTGTGACAGTGGTGGTTGACATTCAACTGAAGGTGGTCAAAGTGGTGGAGGTGCGGTTGGGATGATGGTGTTGCAGTTGTTGTTGCGGGTGCAGACAAAGAGGGAAAGAAAAGAGAATGGTGGGGTGGGGTTATTTAATAGGAAGTGGGCCCCACAAGTATAATATACATAATACTTAATTAATTTATTTTGTTTCATATTAATAACATTTTTTATTAGTAAGGGCATTTAGGTCATTTTACACCAACTTAACTCAGAAAACTAACCCCCATCCACGCCACGGACTATCCGAGAACGAATTTGTCAAAGTTAGGGACTATAGCTGTAATTTTGAAAGTGTAGGGACTAAAGGTGAAATCAGGGTATACCACAGGGACTATCCGGGCATTTCTCTCTATTATGATTATTCGTAACTAAAACTTCTTATTTAATATTGTATGAATCAAAAATAGTTATCCTCTCGTTAATGAGGATGGCGATAATAGTAAACTTGATCTTTTATGTGATGATGAACTTGATGTATTCAACATTCAAATGACTAAACATATCATACACTTTCATTTAAAAGAGCTTATTGGACAATTGAATGATATTCGATTATCTTTTGGATTATTTTTTACTTTGATTTAACATTTGGATTATCTTTTAATATGTAATCATGCATTTTTAGATTAACTTTTGAGTTGATGTTGTAATTTATGAAATTATAGAGTTAACTAGTCAACCCGGTTGAATCGCTTGGTACAACCTGGTTAACCGGTTGAACCATTATTTAGCCTAATCCCTTTTGATTTAAAAACCGGTTTTTAAAACATTGCAACTACGAGACCCGGCATGAGACCAATTTGTTTTGTCTTTTTTTTTTTGTGAATTACTAATTGATTTTCTATGTTGTAAATCTAAGATGTCTAACTATCTAAGCATTTAATTTTTCATATTGTAACTACGTGGCAAAGCTTGATGTGTGCGTGCGCGCGAGAGGTTGAAAACGTATATACCTAAGAATTTCTATATAACCGGGGGATCGAAAACGTATATACCTAAAAATTCATATACGAAAACTACATATCTAATACTACTGAGCGAAAAGTTGCGCCCCCCCCCCCCCCCCGGGGGGGCCCTCTTAAGCTACGCCCCTAATAACTATCTGAATTAAATTTACTAACATTGTTCAATAAAAATATATACATACACACACTCACACGATTGTATTACAAGTACGAGACGCGGCATGAGACCAATTTTTTCTATATTTTTTAGTGAATTACTAATTGAGTTTCTATGTTTTAGTACTTTTAACTAGCTAAGTTTAAATCTTAGATGTCTAACTATCTAAGCATTTAATTTTTCTTATTGTAACTATTTGAATAGTTTTGATAACATTGTTCAACAAAAATATAATATATATACACACATTCACACGGCTTAAATTTACTGACACTGTTCAATAAAATATAATATACACACACACTCACACAAATCTATTATCTTTCTCCACACCAACACACCACCATCGCACTTGCACCACTATACCACTATCATTCCTCATCTCAATCACCAAATCACCATCCACCACCACCACCACCACCTCCTGCACCTAAACTACCACACCCCATCTAAACCACCATGATGAGGGTGTAGTTATGGTGAATAAGAGTGGAGAGAGAATATGTAGAGAAAGGAAGATAGGTCGTGATCGGAGTGTCGTGCCCCGGTCAAAGATAATACTTATATGCCCAAATTACCCTTAACAAATGCGTCAGTGGTAGTAAGGGGTCGATCCACGAAGAGTATGTGGTTTACGTATGGACTAATTTGATTATGAAGATGTCATGATTTTATGAAGCTTACTATTTTGGTTTGTTTAGATATTTGAGAAAAGGTGTTGGAATTAATCAACAACGATTGTACTTTTGATTAACTACTACAAATGATTGATTATAATTAACTAAACCACAACTAATGATTCAAACAAGATTTAATAAAAAGGGTTCACACCCGGTTTCGGTAATTGCCACCCTAAGGTTTCTACAAGTTTTAGATTCAACTCAATTGTATAGTGGTTAACGGATTTAGTGTATCGTGATGTAGGTGCCAATAGCTATCAATGCTCTGAAGAACGGACAAGAATGCACTTTATAATCACAACAAGTAAAACCTAATCATAACAACGCATAAATACACATAACCATTTCGTAAAGTCATAACTTTATAATCGTTCGACAATTTACGAATATGAAACAAATGTAAGCTATTGTTAATGACTTCAAAAACCAATACAAGTTGTCACAAAGTAAAATCAAACCACAATTCAAAACTCTAGATTAAACAACTACCTACACTGGGATGAAACCAAGGTGATTAGCCGTTCATGATTGAAGGAACTTGATCACCGGATGATTGAGACTTGAGTACGAACATCTTGAAGCTTTGAAATTGATGGAGATGATGGTTAGGGTTAGGGATGGATGGTGATGGTGAATGGATTGAAGATTGAATGATGAGGATGGTGATGGTGGTGAATTAGGGTTAGGATTGGATGGATGATTCGGGTGATTCGGAATGATTGGAGATGATTGGGGATGATGGTGGAAGTGTTATTGGCTCCAAGATGAAGTTCAAAACTCAAAATATGTGTTAGTGTTGAAGAATGGTCCGAAACCAGCATTAAAACTCGTCAAAACTAAACAAACAACAAAAACTCGCGTCGGAGAGCAGGGGCATGAGTCGCCGACGCATGGTGGAAACACCATATTTCTGCTGACGTTGTTTTACGCTGTCTACGCATTTTTGGTCGACGCAATGCATCGACGACGCCCCTAGTGCGTCACCGACGCATCCTCTAGCATGGTTTTCTCCGGTTTTTCATTTCTCGCGTCTCCGGTTGATCCCGTTCGCTCCCGGTACTCCGAATAGCTCCCGATTAGTTAGACTTGTAAAACACAATTCTAATCAAAAGTAGGCTATTCGAAACTAAAAGTTATGTAAATACACAAACTTAAACACATCAAAGCACCGGTTTTCGACCACGTATCAGGTCGACAGAGAAAGATAGTTTTTTAGGTATTTTTTTCTTAATTTATTTGTTTCAATATTTTAAAGTATGTAGTGCATTAAGCATTGTACATTAGGTGTAAATGACGTATATGCCCTTCTACTTAACAAAAGATCTTCATATTCTTCTTAGCACCCTTATAAAGATCAACCAAGCTACAAGCCAACAAATTCTCCACAACCGGAGCCTTCTTCACCATCGAACTCTCCCCATTCTTCACATTCCTAAATCCCTCGTCATCAGATCCTCCAAACTACTCCGCATATATATCCTCAGCGTCCCTAGGGTTAATCCGGAAATTAGGGTTATGCTTAGGGTTCTGGTGATTATTATTGTTATCATTGAACCGGTGCCCAGACTTGAGACCTTCTTCATCGTAGAGATCGCATACCTAATGCTTCGGAGTGTCGCTGAGGACATTGTAAGCTTCGGGGATTTGTTTGAATTGGACTCTACGTCATATTTGTTGGTGTTGGGGTTTTTTGCCGGGGTGCCAAAAGAGGTGACCACCCCTTATGTTTTTGTGGAAGAGGGGCTTAGAGAAGGGAGTTGACATGGCAAAAAAATGATTAGGTGGGTGGAAAGTTTACCTCTCCACAAGAGGTGACCACCTGTTACACCCTAATATAGATGGTGACTAATGGGCTTGGTTAACGAGAATGATAGAGATGAAGAGGATGTGATGTCACACCCTCAAAATCCACTTGCGGGGTTTTACCGCGAGGCGCATGACAAACCAGGATCACAGTTATTAGTCATACTGAAGGACCACTATATGAGTTAAAAAAAATATTCCTGTTTGTTCATTAATGAGAAATATTGTTTATACAATTGAGTTGCGGAAGCGTAATAATTACAAAACCAAAATAGTTAATGTAATTTAAAGTTATGTCAAAATATTTGATGAAATCAATGCGACACCATAATGCATCCTAGTCCTGATGTGTGCTACCTTAGCAAACTTAGAAAACATGTAAAAATCAAGTGTCAACAATTATGACGAGTGAGTTCACAGGTTTTAGTTTACAGATACAAGATAAGTTGTTTCCACTGGTTCAAATCCCAAACCAGCATGTTATGATAGGTAACCCCTGATCTAAACCCGAATTAGAATGTTCAAGTTTCCCGATTCAAAACCTGAATCGTGTTGTTATAAGTTGTTCCCGATTCGAAACCCGAATCGTGTTGCTATAAGTTGTTCCCGATTCAAGACCCGAATCGTGTTGCTATAAGTTGTTCCCGATTCAAAACCCGAACCGTGTTGTTATATTGATTAGCAGTTTATGTTATATGTTTAGGTAGCTAACCTAGGTCATGTCAACAAAGTGTTCGATCCGAAGCTGACGTTGCTGCCCCTGTTGTGCCAGGTCTATCACTAACCATGGCTAAGTGTTAGGCAAATTCTACACCCGTGCCCATCAACGTTCGGTCTAACTGGCTCGACCAGTTCGAGTGGGGCTTGTCGGGCCCAGTAGTACTACTAAAAATTCCCTCGCTATAATCCAATACTAACGGCATCGTAAGTGTTAAGGGGACTGACATGTGATATGTGCTTCCTTGTGACCATAACTGTATAACATAACTCTAAATAGAAAGACGTTACTGTACCGTAATATATACCACCTATACATCACTGTAACGTGTACATGTTTTCTCCCCCTGTGTTTTGTAAACGTTTAAAGAATTAGGGGTCGTGAACTTACCTTAAGTTGTTCGGTTAGACTTTTAACGGGAATTAGAGTCGAAGTGGTTCAATCACGTCCTATTATGATTACCACTTAATTATTAGGTGTTCAAGAAATACACATAGTCTATTCACATAACTTACACATACCAAGTACCCATGTTGACAACTTATACATATACACATTAGCATTACGTATGTATTCATTAAATCATGCCCCGATCACCTTTTCCGCTGCGGGTTGGGGTGTGACACATTTGATGAGAGTTTATGCATAAAGTTAGTGCGACCACGACCAAGGAGTGAGGGCTGCGTCTAAATCAACAACAATAACTAACTGTCGCATTAAACGGTAAGCGTCCACCAGTGCAACAGCTAGGGGATAGGCTAGCTTAGAAGGGAAAATTGTTATGGAATAATGAATCTAGCAATACAAGGGGTAAGATTATTTTGTAGACCATCACTTTCATCTGGATGTTGATAAACTTGTATCTCTGTCTTCCAATGTTCTTGAGATGATGGAATCGTTTTGTGGAAATATGCTCGCAAAGTTAGGTATGCGGGGACGTAAATCAGGTTAGACTAAATATTCGTCAAAAGACACAGAGTAATAGGGTCAAAGGAAATTTTGTGGTTAAGCGTATGGGATAAAGTGTAAACGTACGAGAGATTCTTCATATTTCGTTTATGCGTTGTGCTTAAAGGTTTACACTAAAATTCTGGTAGGGTTTAAACCATAATGACAAGTTCTGAGGGGAATCTTAGTTTCACTAAGACTCTTACATGAGTAAAATAAAATAGAAAGGATAATAGTGACAATAATAGTAATATTGAGGGATTCCATTCACGATAGCTTTATGTGCCCGATAATATCTTGAATTTAATTGTTGTGTCCATCACTACTGAACACATTTAATGGTACCAGTTAGTTGCTAAGTGGATTGTGAGAACTTCTACCGATAGTGAAAGTTTTTAACGAGGAATTCACAGGTTAGGACAATTTATACACACACAAGGATTCACATGCATCGCAAATTACTATTACGTGTGTACCCAAGTTGATTTGCATGCTCACCTGAGTTCGACCTATCTTATGTCAAAATATCCCTCGGATTAAATTGTCGAGTATTGTCAAAATGATAAGGTCATCAAAATCTTAGTTAATTAGCCAAATGTTGATCAACTAGAAGTTATATCAAAAAGAGCAATTTGGAATCGATTGACCTGAGGACTCACTCAAGTTGAAACACACCATGTGAATCCAATCCAACGGATTATAGATGTAAAAGTGCGCATGGAACAAACATGCACATAAATTATGACTTCGAGAGTTAAAACTGATTCATTAACATATGTTACTGGAAGCCGTCCGAGTTAGAAGAAAGTTCGAGTATGCAATGAGCATGGTGCTCCGACTTCGTGGTAAAAAAAATATATGTATATATCAACCAAAGATGTGAATCAGGGTTCGGGAAAATAAAAATGATGACATCTCAGTGTCAATGGATTTATGCAATAATGTGTGCAAGGGTCTGCCCTAACGCAGGGTACCTCAAGCGAGGCCCACGTGCTTAGGTTGACGGAAAGTAAAACTAGTGGGGCCGGGGTGTTGTTGGTAGGTGGATAAGGGACACGTTTTTGATGAACCAAACTCCCAAGAGATATGTTTCAATGTTGGATGTCGTCCCAATCATGGACTTGAGAAAGCTCACCATACCCTATAGTACCATCGGTAGGCTCAAGCCGATGATTCGTTAATTTATGTAGTGTAGGAAGAGGTAAAGATGATTGTGATGTGAGAAACTCCTCCAGAGGCTCCGTCTCACGGCCCTCGGACAGGATTAGATATTGGTTGTTGGCACTCCCATGAACGTCGCCACTAGGGATGAAGATACAAAGAGTTTGGTGTGTTCCTCGTTAGTAGAGGGTTAAGTGGATGATGTTGACATGCCCGCAATTTCAATGTAAGTTTTGATGCCATGTGCGTACGCATATCATGTATGAGTGTTCTTGTATGTCATGTATAAGTGTCTGTGTTGGTGTATGACTAATGCAGTGTCTAAGGCTATAAACTAAGTCTACTCTCTAATGCAAACCTAGTTCACTATAACCATTGGCTCTGATACCATTCTGTCACACCCTCAAAAATCTACTAGCGGGGTTTTACCGCGAGGCGCGTGACAAACCAGGATCACAGTCATTAGTCATACTGAAGGACCACTATATGAGTTTAAAAAAAATATTCCTCTTTGTTCATTAATGAGAAAATATTGTTTATACAATTGAGTTGCGGAAGCGTAATAATTACAAAACCAAAATAGTTAATGTAATTTAAAGTTGTGTCTAAATATTTGATGAAATCAATGCGACACCATAATGCATCCTAGTCCTGTTGTGTGCTACCTTAGCAACCTGAGAAAACATGTAAAAATCCCAAACCAGCATGTTATGATAGGTAACCCCTAATCTAAACCCGAATTAGAATGTTCAAGTTTCCCGATTCAAAACCTGAATCGTGTTGTTATAAGTTGTTCCCGATTCAAAACCCGAATCGTGTTGCTATAAGTTGTTCCCGATTCAAGACCCAAATCGTGTTGCTATAAGTCGTTCCCGATTCAAAACCCGGACCGTGTTGTTATATTGATTAACAGTTTATGTTATATGTTTAGGTAGCTAACCTAGGTCATGTCAACAAAGTGTTCGATCCGAAGCTGACGTTGCTGCCCTGTTGTGCCAGGTCTATCACTAACCATGGCTAAATGTTATGAAAATTCTACACCCGTGACCATCAACGTTCGGTCTAACTGGCGCGACCAGTTCGAGTGGGGTTTGTCGGGCCCAGTATTACTACTAAAAATTCCCTCGCTCTAATCCAATACTAACGGCATCGTAAGTGTTAAAGGGACTGACATGTGATATGTGCTTCCTTGTGACCATAACCATATAACATAACTCTAAATAGAAAGACGTTACTGTACCGTAATATATACCACCTATACATCACTGTAACGTGTACATGTTTTCTCCCCCTGTGTTTTGTAAACGTTTAAAGAATAAGGGGCCGTGAACTCACCTTAAGTTGCTCGGTTAGACTTTTAACGGGAATTAGAGTCGAAGCGGTTCAATCACGTCCTATTATGATTACCACTTAATTATTAGCGTGTTCAAGAAATACACATAGTCTATTCACGTAACTTACACATACCAAGTACCCATGTTGACAACTTATACATATACACATTTGCATTACGTATGTATTCATTAAATCGAGCATGTGTGCACCTACATCTAATCCTTAGAATCCAACTTATCAAAATGTTCACATAATCATACGACAAGTTAAATTGGCACATGATGTCATAAGCAATATAACTATGAAAAACTGAACTTGTTTATGTTCCAGCCTTGATCACTGATCACTGAAACTGACATGTTTTCACAAATTTTTATAAAATAGTTTCCGTATTCCAAAATTCCAATTAATTTACAGAATGTGTCAAACAGTCTGTAAAGCTTTGTTTAAAATTTTTAGGTCCTAAATCATTACCAGTTATTTATAAAAATTTATTTACTAAGCTGTAGTCAGATTCGTCACTTTCTGACTGCAGTCCACGGAAAAATTCATTTAAAAATCATCGTTTATCCGATTAACGAAATTCCAGTGGAAGATTTTCGGAAGCCCCCTCTCCAGTTACTGTACAAATTTTGTGACCTAACACTACACCAATTATGAGATATAGCCCAGCAAACAACACGCAAATTCTAAAGAAAAAACGCAGCTTCAGCTGCTGCACAAAATAATCTTTTTAAAATAGTAAACGACCTCAGAAAAATGCGATTCCAGTGCCATTTTTTCGAAAACGTACATTTTAGACTTCAGAAAATCAATTTTTCGATTTATAATGATTCGTTTACAGCCAACTGAAGTTGGCTGTTTTCACGAATCAGCCTACTCTTTTTCCTCTAAACGCCACCCGAAACACTTTTAACGATCACCACGCTTCATAATAACGATTTGTAGCAGATTATTTATCAATTATTACATAACCCTATTGATAATTTCATAACCCTAATCATAATATCATGATTTTTATAAAGAAAACGCAGCCAACGATCATACATGCATACATATCATCATAATCTAAAAAATTCGCATAATCCATACGAAACTAATCATGCACAACAAAAACCCAATCATAACATCTATCATAGCAACACATAATCATTACCTAGTCTACAGAAAATCATATCATGTATCATAAGCATAATCAAAACCCTAACCTTGAAACAATGAGAACTAGAGAACGAGGGAAAGCTTGAAATCGATCAGGGGGGCTCCTTGGCTGCCGTCGACCTCCACAAGGTATAGGGGGATTAGGGTTTTAATTTTTTAAGAACTTGATTATAAATAATTCCCCTACTTGTTCTCCAAGTAACTTGTTCCCCAGAAACTAAGGGGGGGGGGGGGGGGCTAGGTGCTTGGGCCGAAACACGGGAATGGGTTGGGGTGTCGGGTTGGTTTTACTTGTGTCGCAAGGTTGACACGGCTCGTAAGCTCGGCTCGGCTTTTTAATTTGAAACCTATTTCGTATAACTCGTTAAATAACTAACACATATAATAACTCGACAATTATTCGCGACATGAATATTCTGAAATATTAAATCGTGTAATTACGAGATATGATACCTGATTTTCCGGGATGTCACATTATCCCCAAGTCGAAGAATTTTCGTCCCGAAAATTGAATAAGCATGAGTTAGAAAACGTTGGAGGAAGAGAGATATTTCTGAGTTGTCACATTTGATGATTATTTAAAAGAGTATTGCTTAGAAGTTTGTATGAGATCAAGTATGTGTTTGACCTTCTAATAATTTTAATAAAGAGAATGATAGAGATGAGGAAGATGTGATAATTATTTTAAAAGAATATTGCTTATAAGTTTGTATGAGATAAGTGTGCGTATGACCTTTTATTATTTTAATAACCGATAATGATAGAGATGAGGGGGATGTGATGATTATTTAAAAGAGTATTGCTTAGAAGTTTGTATGATATCAAGTGTGCGTATAGCCTTTTATTATTTTAATATTTTCATGTATCATCACATCAAGGTAATATTACTTTTACATGCTTGGAATTAAAAAAAGTACAAAATTGACATAGGTACGGAAGAGGGATGTATATCTACCTAATGAAAAAGTGTGTATTTTTTGTTATGAACTTTCTTAGTATAATTTAACTTATAAAATAACGAGAGCCCTTTTTAAACTTGTTTCAATACGAGTTTCCTGCCTATCTCTCATACTTAACTAATTATGGATGGTTATCCTTTTTTACTAAAGATAACAAGTATATAGGACATATGTGTTTAATAAGATAATAATAAATTTGCATTTAAAGCAGGGGCAAACCCGTCCCATGTCGTGAGTGGGTGGACAGACGCACCTCTTGAAAAAATAATGTTATTTTCAACTGCCCTCTTTAGAAAAAAATATGAATTTATTAAAAATGTTGAAAACACTGATTTTAATTAATATATATAAGTATATAACAAACGTCATATATTTATTCTTTAACCTCTCAAAGACCAATCTACGATCCATTTTTATCAACTCAAGCCCAAACCCAACCCAAAGAAATCTTAACTAAATAAAATAACCCAAACCCATCTAAGCATTCAGATTCCATTCTCCCAGTCTCCTTCTCTACAAAATCTCCAACGACGCCGAATGTAACACCCCGAAAATATTAGAAATTAATATTTATTTACATATGATATACATGTTGGTCAAAACCAAAGAATAATGCGACTAGGATTAATTAACCTAGTTAGAAATATCTACTCAGTAATAAAGAAAACTTGAAATGTCGGTATTTTATAAACTTTGAAACCTTGAGGGACTAAAAAGGGTGAAACAAAAAAAATGTTTTAAATTAAACAATTAAAGACCAAAACACACACACATGTGTGTGTTTGGTCAACATTTTCACCATGAGCAAAAGAAGGTCTCTACAAGAACCCTAAACACATAAAAATCCAACAAAATCAAAAGGAAAACGAGCTAGGAAATTGGGGCTTTTACTAAATTCGTGATCACTAAGACTAGGAGATCACAAGGTATGTCCAATTCCATCATTTGGTGATATCTTGAAATTTGGATAAACACTCATAATTGAAATTCAGTCTTGAATGTTGAATGCATGAGTGATGTTATGTTAAATATATGTGTAGGAGCAAACCCTAGTCGAAAATTTGGTGATTTAATGATAAAAATTATGAAATTGATAATTACCCATACATGTGTTAAGTAGGTGTTGTAACTATGGGATGAACACTGAATTTCAATGTTGAAATAGTGTAGAACTGATGTTATGATGCAAGTCTTGATATTGTTTATGAATACTAGCCATAAGGACTTGAAGTTTGATGATTGAAACTTGGTTAAAAGTTAAATATAAACCAGATAAATGATGTATAAAAAGCATGCCCGTAAGGTGTTTGTTAAAATGCCTAAACGAATGTAGATATGTTGAAATTATGAAAGAAACACGTAATTGGCTAATTTGACTAATTACGTGTGATATGAAA
The DNA here is from genome assembly GCA_947069175.1 of Scalesia atractyloides. Classification (NCBI taxonomy): domain Eukaryota; kingdom Viridiplantae; phylum Streptophyta; class Magnoliopsida; order Asterales; family Asteraceae; genus Scalesia; species Scalesia atractyloides. The sequence goes on along the minus strand of CAMTDV010000014.1, from coordinate 7,660,694 downwards.
TAGTACGGGTTCTAAACATGATGTTGATTTAAACCTAATTGGGGATATCATATGATCAAAGGTAGTTGACTTTTGAAAGTCAAACTAACCAATGATGAAGTCGAATAGTAGTTTCGACATAAAATCTGTAAGATGGAATAGTCGTAAGTAAGGATTACTAATCTAACCGTCTTACGGATTATGGTGATAGTTTGGCTTGACAAGCTAGGTGGAGGTTTGGGAAAGAAGCGGGTCAAACGGATCAAGCACGCGGAAAAAGTGCATAATCGGATACAAGATAAGTAAAGCTTACACCCTTTTTGTAGGATATGTCTTTATTTATAAGTTATAAATACGACAAAGGTTATATTAGAAATACGGTTCTGACACGAAATGGTACGGGTCGGAACATATCAAAGGATGAAAAACCATGTTTAATGGTAAAAAGCGTCAAAATGGTAATTTGGTCATGCGATGACATATATATAAAATGAGTTTTTAAATGGCTACATTATAAGTAAGCCTAAACGAATAAAAAGAGAAAACGGTGATTTAGTCACGTATAAATGGATAAAAGTCGAAGTATAAAACGACACCAAGTGGCATAAGCCATGTTGAGTTAAACGCGTAAGAAACGGAATTAAAAGACATAACTAAATGGTGAGAAACCCGAAATTAGTTACTTAACGGAATGGTAAATAAATACCATTTATATATATAAGCGCAAAATGTTTGGTCGTTTAGATCAAACGGGTCAAATGGTAATGTTGATACTATTTGACATATAACGACTAATAAGTGCTTGTCGAGTCTTATGCTCACAGGATAAAATGACCCTTGTGATCAGCGATGCTATGAATTAGCAAATTATTGAGGCAAGGTATTAAAACGGGGGAAAATGTTGACCCGAGCCAGGTACGCATAAATAAGATTATAGTTAAACGAGCGATTTTGGTCAAATATTTAGTGTAAGTCCTTCGTCGTAAAATGAGGGACTAAAATTGACCAAAACGCCCTTGATGGGTAAATCAGGCAACGACCCTTATGGGTTGTTTAGAAACATATATTATGGTAATGTAAACCTTAGATAAGCATAAAAGTTATAGGCATTAGCTTTCTCGGGTCAAATGCTTAAAATGAGCATTTTTCCGTAAAATGACTAACCGAAGGGTAATATTCGTGATAATTGGTTTATTATATAAATCCGTCACAATAGTAGTTGTGGTAGAATACAAGTAGATATGTTAATGTGAAAATATGATGCTAGAAATGAATAAGCTTGGTTATGCTTAAAAGCGCTTAAAACCCGTTAACATGTCAAAATAAGCACATAAGCACAAACGGGGTAATGATGCATAATAACCCGCGATTTGAACCTTGTGTGATAGGAAACATTTAAAATATGATGACTATAGAATATAAGTGTAACAAACAAGTTGGTTTGATAAAAGTATGAACGGGTCAAAAGCTATGTCAAAAGAAGTTTAATAATTAATTTATGCCGCAGGTTTAAATTCTAGAAAATTGGTAATCCGGATGTCGGATTTTAACTCCATGTGATGGAGAATCAAATTACGATCGCATAGGAAGAAGAATCGTGTAAAACGGATAAAAAATTGAGTAAGTTATGACCAATTACAACTCAACGAAACAAACATTCTATCGAAACAAGTTTGTCACGCCCCGCAACATAATTGAATAAACCAGTCGCGCCTCGCGAAAGAAACCAGTGAAGTCGGCCGTCCCCCGCGAGGAGCTAATAAGCTGGCAATATATATATATATATATATATATATAATTGTTATCTTGTTCATTTTGTCCTTCGGACTTGATTAGGCACATTATAAACCAAGTATAACTAACTCATTTCATGTTTTATGAAATATAGGTATAAAGTATGGCACCGGAGAATGATCAAGCTCAATGAAGAACCGAACACGGTCAAAATTCAAGCTTTTGCACTATGTTACATATTTATATTAAGACGAAATGTTTTAAATTCTTAAAATGATTTAAGAAACTCGTATTTTCAGTTGCATATTTAATCGTATAAACGCGAAACTTATATAGATGTTGTTAAATAAAGTAAGGGTCTTCCACCGGAATTCTCATATAGAACAGGTATGGTTTTTTATTGATTGTCTTTTTGTTGTTTTATGTGAGGATTAAGAGAAGTATAGATGTATATGTAAAACCCGACTTTTCTTTTCTACGATTTAATCTTCGCTTGATTGTACTATCCTGCATCCTTTTGTACTTTGAGATTCATAATAACAAGGGTTTATGTTAAATTTAAATACATTTTCATCACTGCAAAACATTATACTTAAACGCTTGATATTCAAAACGCTCAACGCCAACGCAACACGAATCACAACAGCTTATGCTACTTTATACGCCGAGTGTGTTTGTTTGTAGGTAACCACTCTCGCCTTCATACTCGCCTGCTTACACTAAAACGCAAAAGCAGTTTTTTATGTTGATTATGTAAATGTGATGTGTATCTATGTATATGGTTTATTTATTTGGTATACTACGATCACTCGTGAAACTCGCTATCTCACACCGAATAGCAACACAACGCTTAACGCTTTGCCAAAACGCTTAACATAACTAACTGGTACAAATGAAAAACCAAACGAGCGGCCAACACGCGAACCGGGAACATTTCGCACAAAACTGACCAATTCGCACGAAATGGCCATATCGTACGAAATGACACCCAGATCTCCCCATGCTCCTCTCCTATAAATACCACACTCGTGCACTTCCTCACTTTTGGATGCCATTTCGCACGAATTCTCTCCTACTCACTTTTCTCTGATTTCCCAAGTAAGAACGACAATGTCAATCAATCCACAACGATTTTACACGAGTTTATCTCCAATTTCATCTCAACTTCTCTGTTTACAAAATCTTCATCTTTTTCATAAAAATTTCTGATTTTAACTCGGATTTACACTTGAACGAGTATGTTTGAGCAAGCTTAGGCTTCTCAAGTTAGAAAACTTAACGTTTCCAGCTCACCAAGTGTTAGATCTTAGCAAAAGTGTTTTATAATCGATTTTCTACACAAGAACGGACTAACCACCGTGTGTTTCATTCACTAAATAGTGGGACGAAACATTGTCAGGAACATACTTGAAATGGATTCAAAAATTACATCCATTCCAAGTGAAAACTCAGTCCTGGTAGCACGAAGACGCAAGAATAGTCACTTGTGCTAACTGGACTGGCACGCACGAACCATTTCGTGTTCGTACGGCCTAGCCCGAGTTTCCACAAACGATTAACTCGCTCTACAGACCTCTCCAGCTTTTGGTTTGCTCAGTAGCCCAAGGTTGGAAGGATGGACACTCGATTTTCCTGACGAACGACACGAAAACACTCGATTTTGGACGCGAAACAGGCTTGATACACACTTTTCGTACGAAAACCACATTTCGTACGTGTCACACCCCGACCCGCAGCGGAATAAAAGTCGGGGCATGATTGGGTTATTACCAAAGCTGATGATATTTACTATTAAGTTTCATATTTATTATATTCAAATTAAAATTCAAATATCCAACAAAATTTCATACAAATACAAATAATAATCTAAATGCTTGTTCCAACGAAATAACTTGATTATTCTTCTAGGCCATCCTAGGTGTTTCATTCCTCAACTTGATCATCTGTATCATGCGTAAAACATAGGAAATTTTGGGTCAACAAAAGTTGGCGAGTGAACCTTGATAAAACATTTAAATAATTGACTTTTATGTTTATTTAAATAAAATTGTGCATGAATCACATGTGAGCAAATGTATATATGTAACCAATCACAAACCACATTGAATGAATATATGACATGAATGATGATGTATCTGAGATCAAGGCTCAATCAAACGGAGCCGATCTAATGAGGCACCTGATGCTCAACCCGTATCCCACGAGGAACTGATGGGCCTAATGAAATAAGTGCACTGAAATGATAAAATGTATCCACATATAAACCACACTACAAGCAATACACATTTGATCACGAAATGATATAAGCAAAAGTGTTAAATAAAATAAAGAAATGATACGACATATGATACACCCCAAAACGTGATTAAAACGGGGAATTTGTAGAGATTCACTCACAGTGGGTGCGTATTCTTGATTGAAGATGAGAGCGCACCAGTTGCGGATTTAACCGATGCAGGAGTACTAACCTAAAACAAATAATGTGATAACTCGATAATTAATTAAATTAATATTTTAAGTTATAATCCTTTATTTAGGTTTTTAGATTATTTTTGTGAATTGGGTTGATATTTTAAACCCGTTGAAATGCATATTTTTAAACCTTTAAGTTGATTTAACATATAGACTTTGAATAAAATATTTAGAAAAATAAAAGTAAAAATAAAATAAGATTTAAAAAAATTTCTTGTGTCCGATGGCACTGTTAGCATGCGTGTGGTGAGACTTGAACCCGTGACCTCTCGGTTGCGTGCACGCAGCTTTTCCAACTGAGCTACGTGTCTAACCCGAAAGAATCTGGATTTTAATTATACTTATACACATTTTAGGTTTATCAAATTCTAATTAAATCTTTAAAAAGGAATAAAGTGATCCGGCCGGTGTGTGGGATGGGATTCGATCCCATGACCTTGAGTACGTTGTGCACCCAGCCCAACCAACTGGGCTGGGTGTTTAACCCGACAATACTATCATTTTAATTATATTCATACACTAATTATGTTTATACAAAATGATTGATTTAAAAAGGTTTGAAAGTGGTCGGGCTGGTGTATAAGCGTGGGTTCGAACCTGCGACATACAAGTGTGTTTGCACACAGTCCACCACTGGACTGTGTGTCTAACCTGTTTGAAACTTATAATTTAAATACATAAAAACAAATGTTAAGCTTCATCTTCTTCCCATAAACAATCCAGAACCCGGTCTGGATTTCAATTTAAAATGAGCTCGATTTACACCAAGATGTTTAATATATATATATATATATATATATATATATATATATATATATATATATATATATATATGAGATTAAGAGCTTGAGAAAACTTTTACCGGTCGACTGAGACTTTCTTTCCGGCGGGTTGAATTCCGGTGACTGTTTTCCGGTGAACTCCGGCGACGGAGATGTTGACAACAGAATAGAGAGAAGTTGGGGTGATTGAGCGAGCTGGCTAGTGCAATGGTGATCAGTATTTATAGATGAAAATAGAGGGAGATGTGATTTCGGTTTTTCTTCTTTTTTGGAAACTTGTTTCGATGATTGGCAATCGCTGAGGTGGAGACAGCCCACTGATTCGGAGTTTGCCACAATTAGACACCGCGTCTAGTTGTTCGGAGATTCAAAAAAAGAAGGAAAAGAGCGTAATAATCGGCTTCGGTTTGCAGGTTTTCACTTAGTCTCTGAATAAAGGTTTTAAGTTTCTAAGCTTTAAACATCTAGTGTGTGTAGCGTAGTGGTGTTTGTGGTGTATGTGCAACCGGGGAACCCGGGTTCGATCCCGGTTCACCCTATCTCTTTTAATTATTATTTTTTTATTAAACCTTCTTTAATTATTTACAAATTATGAATATTTATTATTTAATTATATTATCTTATTTTAAACATTGATTATTAGTATTATATATGTATTATTGTAAACAAACAAAATAATAACATGACGTAATATAAAATATATTTCGATTGATAAATTGGGGCGGGTTTTCGAAACCCGATTTACACAAATGTTACAGTATCCCTATTTTAGAAATTTCGTCCGAAATTTAAGTAGTAGTGGTAACCGGAAAGAGATGCGGGTACTTTTCGCGCATTGAGTCTTCACGTTCCCAAGTAAACTCGGGTCCTCGTTTTGACTCCCAACGCACCCTGACGATTGGAATACGACTTCGCCTTAAATGCTTCTCACCGAAATCCATGATTTCGACTGGTCTTTCAATGAAGTGCATTGATTTATCGACTTGAATGTCTTCTAGAGGGATATGGAGGTTTTCGTCGGCGAGACACTTTTTCAAGTTTGATACGTGGAACGTGGGATGTATTCTGTTGAGTTCTTCTGGTAGGTCAAGCTTCTAGGCTACAGGTCCTACTCTTTCGAGTATCTTGAAAGGTCCTACGTAGCATGGTGCTAGCTTGCCCTTTTGACCAAAACGAACCACTCCCTTCCACGGTGATACTTTCAAAAGTACTTGATCACCAACACAAAACTCCAAGGGCTTTTGTCGTTTGTCAGCATAACTCTTTTGACGACTTTGAGCCGCTAGAAGATTGTTTCGAATTTGAAGGATTTTGTCGGTTGTTTCTTGAATCAATTCAGGTCCGGTGATTTGCGCTTCACCAATTTCGTGCCAACATACTGGAGATCGGCATTTACGACCATATAAAGCTTCGAAAGGAGCCATGCCGATACTTGAATGATAGCTATTGTTGTACGAAAAATCGACTAATGGTAGATGAGCGTCCCAGTTCCCTTTGAAGTCTATGACACATGCTCGAAGTATGTCTTCAAGGGTTTGGATGGTGCGATCGGATTGGCCATCAGTTTGAGGGTGAAAGGCGGTACTGAGGTCTAAGCGTGTACCCAAAGCAGTATGTACAGCTCGCCATGTGCGTGAAGTGAAACGGCCATCACAGTCTGAAATGATGCTTAATGGTACACCACGACGGCTTACGATTTCGCTGATGTAGATACGAGCTAACTTCTCGTTCTTGAAGTCCTCGCGAATCGGAATAAAATGAGCTGATTTCGTGAGACGATCAATGATTACCCATATGGTGTCATACCCACTGGAGGTGCGAGGTAACCCGGTAATGAAGTCCATGGTTATGTTTTCCCACTTCCATACAGGTTTCGGGTTGGACTAGAAGTCCTGAAGGTCTTTGATGTTCAGCTTTCACTTTGGAACATGTAAGGCACTTGGAAACAAAAACGACGATATCCTTTTTCATGCTAGGCCACCAGTAGGTGTATCGTAGGTCTTAATACATCTTATCGGCTCCTGGGTGTACAGAGTATCGTGTTTTGTGTGCCTCATTCATGAGGAAATCACGAAGGTTGTCGCGATCGGGAATCCATATGCGGTTTAAATAGTATAGAATACCGTCGGATTTGGTTTCAATTTTGAATTCAGCTCCACATGACAGCTCATCGCGTACGTCATTTTCCGTTACAGAGATATGCTGAGCTGCCCGTATTTGATCTTTGATGTCGGTTATGATTTGCGAACATAGAAGACGAATAGAGTTCGCATATCCCTTTCGACTGAGCGCATCAGCCACCACGTTTGCCTTGCCAGGATGATACCGAATCTCGCAATCGTAATCGTTGAGTAGTTCGACCCATCTTCGTTGCCTCATATTCAACTCCTTTTGATTGAAGATACGCGAGACTCTTGTGGTCAGTGTATATTTCACACTTGGTACCGTAAAGATAATGTCTCCATATCTTGAGAGGAACACAACGGCTCCAAGTTCCAGGTCGTGGGTGGTGTAATTTTTCTCATGAACTTTGAGTTGCCTAGAGGCATAGGCTATCACTTTCCTCTTTGCATCAATACACAGCCTAGACCTTGCCCTGATGCGTCACAATAAACCACAAAGTCATCGCAACCCTTAGGGAGTGTAAGGATAGGTGCGTCACAAAGCCTTTGCTTTAAAGTTTGGAAGGCCTCCTCTTGCTTAGGTCCCCAAATGAAGGGTTTTCCCTTGTGAGTCAAGGCCGTGAGCGGAACGGCGATACGGGAAAAATTGGCAATGAAGCGTCAGTAATAACCAGCCAAGGCAAGAAATGACCTAACTTCGGTAGGGGTGCGTGGCGCTTGCCATTCTTGTACTGCCTTGATTTTTGAAGGATCGTCATGAATCCCTTTGTCATTGACGACATGACCAAGGAATTGTACTTCTCCTAACCAGAATTTGCATTTTGAGAACTTAGCGTAAAGCTTTTCAGTCCTTAAGAGTGTAAGAATGAGTCGAAGGTGTCGCTCATGATCGGATTTTGACTTGGAGTAGATAAGAATGTCGTCGATGAAGACTATGACGAAACGGTCGAGGTAGGGTTTGCATACCCTATTCATCAAATCCATGAAGACAGCGGGGGCGTTGGTTAAACCGAAAGCATAACCATGAACTCGTAATGACCATAACGAGTTCGGAAGGCAGTTTTTGGAATATCTTTTCGCGCACTCTAAGCTGATGATAACCAGAACGAAGGTCGATTTTGGAAAAAACAGGTGGCGCCTTGAAGTTGGTCTATAAGGTCATCAATACGAGGCAGTGGATAGCGATTCTTAACCGTCAACTTGTTGAGTTCTCTATAATCAATGCACATGCGAAAGGTTCCATCTTTCTTCCTCACAAAAAGAATGGGCGCACCCCAAGGCGATGAGCTAGGACGTATGAATCCTTTGTCAGTCAGCTCTTGCAGTTGACTGGCCAACTCTTGCATCTCGGATGGGGCTAACCTATAGGGAGATTTTGCGACCGGTGTAGCACCAGGCACAAGATCTATTCGAAATTCGACTTCTTGCGCAGGAGGAAGTCCTTTGAAACATCGTCGGGAAAAACTTGCGGGAATTCTTTCACAATTGGAATATCGTCGAGCTTCATTTCCTTGCCTTCCTTCTTGACGACGTGAGCTAGAAATGCGACGTAATTTTTGCGAAGATAACTTCGTGCTTGAAGGTAGGACATCAATTTGTGCCCTTTCGAAGGAGTTTATCCAAAGATGCATAGTGTCTGACCGTCGGCGAGAGGAATACGAATGAACTTTTCATGGCACACCACTTCAGCGTGATGCTGGCTGAGCCAGTTCATGCCGATGATAACATCGAAACTTCCCAATTTCATAGGAATGAGATCAATTGAAAAATCATGATCATTTAGGGTGAGAGTACAATCGCGTATAATAGAATTTAATGAAGTGGGTTTTCCGTCAGCAACTTCCACCGTCAGAGATTCAACGAGATTATCACGAGGTTGGTCGAGAATAGATTCGAATTCTAAAGACACAAAGCTCTTATCCGCACCAGTATCGAATAATATGGATGCATAACTACCATTTACAAGAAACGTACCGTTGACCACATTGTTGTCAGCCCTGGCTTGGTTGGCGTTGATATTGAAAGCTCTTCCTCTAGCTGGTAGAGGAGCTTGGTTAGCTTGGTTTACCGGGTTTGCTTGAGCTTGGGCATGGATGATGTTCACCAGGCGTGGGCAAGTATTCCTGAAGTGGTTTGGGTCCCCACAATTGAAACAGGCTCGTATGGATTGCATCATGGGGTAGTTGGGTTGGTAGTAAGGTTGGGCTGCGAGTTGTGCAGGTGGTAGAAGTAAGGGTTGTTGGGCTTGGCCCACCATTTGATTTTGGGTTTGGGTTGGAGGTTGACTGCGGTTCGATCGCTGAAGGGTACGGCAGGTTTGGATAGTGTGACCCGCACGGCCACAACTTGTGCAATGTTGGCAAGGGTTTTCAGGAGGGTGATGGTATTGGCAACGGTTACACTTTGGGTGTGGGCCAGTGTATGGCCTTTTGAATGGTGTGGCTGGAAGGGCAACTTGGGTGATTAGAGCAGCAGTGATGGGAGGGTTTGTTTGGGTGACAGCAAAGTTCTTGCCATTTCGCTTCTCTTACCAGCAAACTTCGAGGATGAACGTGAGTGGTTTGGAATTGGGGTCTCAATGGGCGTTTCTTCTTCTCATCTTTAAAATTGTCATTTCGAATGCGATTTTCAGTGAGTTCCGTAGCTAACTCCATGCGGCTTCGAGTGTTGCAGGCGAAGTGCTTAAAACCGAATCTTGGATTTTCGAGGGGAGGCCTCGAATGTAGTGTTCAATTAAGCGGTATAATGGGGTGAATAGATTGGGAACCATTTGGTTCAACTCAAGAAACCTCTTGTTGTAGGAGGTGTGATCCCCTTTTTTTTTGCTTTAGAGCATAGAATTCATCTTCAAGCTTCTTGATCTCGCTTCTAGGGCAAAAACGTCTTGTCATGACCTCTCTTAATTCTTCCCATGATAGCCATGGCATCACTACCCCTCGCTTACCTTTTTCCGTGTTCCACCAGGTAAGGGCTACCCCAAACAATCTTCCAGTCGCGTAACGTACCTTACGGTCCTCAGGACAGTCGCAATTGAGAAAGGTGTTTTCTATTTCCTCAAACTAGTGGAGGAGAGCTGTGACACCTTCAGTCCCTTCATATTTTGGGGGATCGCAAGACTTGAAGTGTTTGTAGGTGCATTTAGGGGTTTTGGGAGGAGGGTTGGCGATGCTTTGGTCTTCTTGGTTGGGAGGGTTAATGGGATTAGCGGTGAGAGCTTGCTGAACTTGTAGCACGATGTCAGGAAGCAATGCGGCCATTTGTTTAGCAATTTGTGTGGCCAAGCGTTCGTTTGACTTTCCTGACCTTCTACCTCCACGTAATTGCCTAGCAGACATCTACAGGAATATATGTAGGGAGATTGTGAGTTCAAGAATTTCCTAAGTGTCATGTGTCGTAAAAAGAATGAAAACAATATAACTGAAAATAATTTAACTACATCCATAGGATGTCTTGGGTTTGCTCAGGTTTGGGCCTCCAAATGTCCCCCATACCATTGCCTGTATAGTCATGTGGGCCCCCATGACTATTGGATTTGGTAGGGTCTGCATTGGTGTCGGCTGGTTAACATTCACATCACCCGAATGAAAATTGTAAAACATGATTGCGAGATGTAAGGTCGGAGGGTGTCCAGGTGTGGACACAATGACAACTCAAAGTGGGGTTAGTTCACACGACGTTTGGTATAGCATGCTTTGGCCTAATAGGTCCTTCGTATTCTCATCGTTAGTCCCCAGGTAGGCAAACTGGTCCTCTATTTTGTATTTATATGAATGCCAAGCCTAGACAGGACGTTCCGACTACCGATACTCGTACCCTTCCAGTTACTACATGCCCGTCGTGAAACTCACTTTGATGTGATTTGAAAAATATGAAAACATTGCAAAAATCTTTGAAAAGAAATAACGAAAATTGTGAAATCGTGAGGTGTGTGCTTTCATAGATATGATATGATATGAGGGTATGATCTATGATGAGCATTGCATATTAACATGTACTTGTGAAGTGCTTACATAATGTTGTGTGTGAATATAAACATGAAACATATAAACATCATGAATTTTGCATGTAACACATAAACAATTTAAATCTAGTCAACTATAGTATAGGCTCTAAGGGTCTAATAACCTATCCTATATCTCTATAGTCACAAGCTCTAATACCAGTCTGTCACACCCGACCCGCAACGGAATAAAAGTCGGGCATGATTGGGTTATCACCAAAGCTCATGATATTTACTATTAAGTTTCATATTTATTAAATTCAAATTAAAATTCAAATATCCAACAAAATTCATACAAACACAAATAATAATCTAAATGCTTGTTCCAACGAAATAACTTGATTATTCTTCTAGGCCATCCTAGGTGTTTCTTTCCTCAACTTGATCACCTGTATCATGCGTAAAACATAGGAAATTTTGGGTCAACAAAAGTTGGCGAGTGAACCTTGATAAAACATTTAAATAATTGACTTTTATGTTTATTTAAATAAAAATTGTGCATGAATCACATGTGAGCAAATGTATATATGTAACCAATCACAAACCACATTGAATGAATATATGACATGAATGATGATGTATCTGAGATCAAGGCTCAATCAAACGGAGCCGATCTAATGAGGCACCTGATGCTCAACCCGTATCCCACGAGGAACTGATGGGCCTAATGAAATAAGTGCACTGAAATTATAAAATGTATCCACATATAAACCACACTACAAGCAATACACATTTGATCACGAAATGATATAAGCACAAAGTGTTAAATAAAATAAAGAAATGATACGACATATGATACACCCCAAAACGTGATTAAAACGGGGAATTTGTAGAGATTCACTCACAGTGGGTGCGTATTCTTGATTGAAGATGAGAGCGCACCAGTTGCGGATTTAACCGATGCAGGAGTACTAACCTAAAACAAATAATGTGATAACTCGATAATTAATTAAATTAATATTTTAGGTTATAGTCCTTTATTTAGGTTTTTAGATTATTTTTGTGAATTGGGTTGATATTTTAAACCCGTTGAAATGCATATTTTTAAACCTTTAAGTTGATTTAACATATAGACTTTGAATAAAATATTTAGAAAAATAAAAGTAAAAATAAAATAAGATTTAAAAAATTTCTTGTCAGACTGACAAGTCTGACAGCGGTCCGATGGCACTGTTAGCATGCGTGTGGTGAGACTTGAACCCGTGACCTCTCGGTTGCGTGCACGCAGCTCTTCCAACTGAGCTACGTGTCTAACCCGAAAGAATCTGGATTTTAATTATACTTATACACATTTTAGGTTTATCAGATTCTAATTAAATCTTTAAAAGGAATAAACTGATCCAGCCGGTGTGTGGGATGGGATTCGATCCCGTGACCTTAAGTACGTTGTGCACCCAACCCAACCAACTGGGCTGGGTGTTTAACCCGACAATACTATCTTTTTAATTATATTCATACAGTAATTATGTTTATACAGAAATGACGGATTTAAAAAGGTTTGAAAGTGGTAGGGCCGGTGTATAAGCGCGGATTCGAACATGCGAAATACAGTGTGTTTGCACACAGTCCACCACTGGACTGTGTGTCTAACCTGTTTGAAACTTATAATTTAAATACATAAAAACACATGTTAAGCTTCATCTTCTTCCCATAAACAACCCAGAACCCGATCTGGATTTCAATTTAAAATGAGCGCGATTTACACCAAGATGTTATTAATATATTATATATATATAAATGAGATTAAGAGCTTGAGAAAACTTTTACTGGTCGACTGAGACTTTCTTTCCGGTGGGTTGAATTCCGTGACTGTTTTCGGTGAACTCGGCGGGCGGAGATGTTGACAACAGAATAGAGAGAAGTTGGGGTGATTGAGCGAGCTGGCTAGTGCAATGGTGATCAGTATTTATAGATGAAATAGAGGGAGATGTGATTTGGTTTTTCTTCTTTTTTGGAAACTTGTTTCGATGATTGGCAATCGCTGAGGTGGAGACAGCCCACTGATTCGGAGTTTGCCACAATTAGACACCGCGTCTAGTTGTTCGGAGATTCAAAAAAAGAAGGAAAAGTGCGTGATAATGGCTTCGGTTTGCAGGTTTTCACTTAGTCTCTGAATAAAGGTTTTAAGTTTCTAAGCTTTACACATCTAGTGTGTGTAGCGTAGTGGTGTTTGTGGTGTGTGTGCAACCGGGGGAACCCGGGTTCGATCCCGGTTCACCCTATCTCTTTTAATTATTATTATTTTATTATTAAACCTTCTTTAATTATTTACTAATTATGAATATTTATTATTTAATTTATATTATCTTATTTTATTATATATTGATTATTATTATTATTATTATTATTATTATTATTATTATTGTAAACAATCAAAATAATAACACGACGTAATATAAAATATACTTCGATTGATAAATTGGGGTGGGTTTTCGAAACCCGATTCACACAAAGGTTACAGTAGAAATGCAATTCGCACAAAAATCCATTTCGTACGAATTTCCATTTCGTACGAAATACAAAGTTGTACGAAATAACCTGTTTCATCCACCGAAGTCCGTATCGACCGTTTCGACACTCCGGAATACTAATGCACTTCTGTTCTCACTTACAGGCTGATCCGGCACTCCCTTCAATCCATTCTAGATCGTGTTTGCTTGCTTAGCACGCACTGTGAGTATACTTGATCCTTTTTCGCTTTAATGCACTTTTGGGTGTTACATAGGTTCTCTATATCTAAACACTTCACACAACGCTTAAACATTTTAAACGCAACCCGCTCATACATGACTATACGTGAATCGTTGAATTGTATGTTATTTGCTTGATGAGTTGTATGCCACCCTTAACATGATAGCTTGCTAGAGTTAACCCACCACCCGGAGGCCCGAGGTTGTTAAGGCTTACACTTTTATTTCTCGCTTATTTTTCTCTTTAGTACGTGGACATTTGTTCGCGTGACTCGCACTCGCGGTTTATTGATTACTTGTATCGATGCTGTTAACATAGTTCACATCTCTTACGTATTGTTCATGCGGTTTATACGAAACGCTTTATTATTATACCTATGCTAAACATGTACGCTCACCTTTACATTATTGTATTGACTTTTATTTTAACGTATGTGACAGGTTGATGGATTATCATACGCTGAAAAGAGATAGGATTGCTAGAAACTCATCTAGAAATCTAGGTTGTCGGATTTGAATTGTTTAAGATATATGTAATCTGTTTTGACTATGGTGAAATATTTTTTTAATTGTATGGGAAGTTAAACCCTTAAATATTGTCATTTTAATAGTTGTTATGGATTCTCTTGAACAATCTGATTCGCCTAGTACCACGTCCCGATGATTCCGCCATCGGTTGGGGTGTGACAGTATAAGGGGTTTGATATTTTATGTTTTTTGATGTTTTTTTGTTCTAGACTTCCAGTTAATGGTTTTTTTTTTGTTCTATTTCTAGTTAATGATTTGTGTTGTTTTTTTTAAAGTTTTATTTGTTTAGATGATTAGCTACAAGTAATAAACATTTCTTGAATGTTTGAAACTTAAAATTGAAAATAATGGACTATGGTTGATGCTTGTTTATTTGTTTAAGTGTCTAGTGTTGTTTTATGGACTTATGAAACTATTTAGATGTGAGATGAACCATGATTAGGGTGTTATATATAGAGAAAGACTTGCTTAGGAAGGTTATTTTAGATGATGTTATGAAAACCCGTAGGGCCTGATTTTAAATATGCTTGTAATGCCATTTGACACTTTGACGTGTTTTGATGAATATTAAATTTTAGTTTGATGTTCTTTGGTTTTACATAACCCGAATTGACCCACTATGAACCGAATTTTTTTTATATAACTAGGGGCCTAAAATATTTAAAGATATTCCGCACCCTTAGGAAAAAAATCCTTTCCTGCATCCGCCACTGGTTTAAAGTATTATTTTCGTCAACCAGTCATAAACTAAAAGCCACGTGAAAATAACTAATAAGGTACCATAACTAATATGAAGTATACCGGTTCTATCTAATACTAATTTAACATGGTTTACAACCCAGGTTTAAACTCAAGATATATAATAAAACTAATTAAGTTATATCTCCATCAAATAAAAGGTTATATTTCAAACTTTGTGGTTTTACATTATTTTCAAAAGTCATTTCAATAACTACACTACATTATAAAAAAACACAGACCCTACTAGTTATTTCTAAGGGTGTTCACATTTCAATTTAAAACCATGAAACCAATCAAACTGATCATCGGTTTGATTTTACTGTCAGATTTGTTATTATCTTTGGTGTATGTATTAAGTTTATTATTATTACATTTTATATAAATTTATTCAACCCGTATAATACACAGGGTCTTATAGATATTACTTTTATAGTATTCAATATATAAAAATACATTTATTCAACCCGTGTAATAAACAAAGTTTTTAAAGATATATTATTAAGATATTAAATAACATTTATTCAACTCGTATAATAAACGAGGTTCTAACGTAGTTTAACTTATAAAAGAAAAAACAAGAGCTTTGTTTAACCAGTCTTAATGCGAGTTGTTGTTTTCATATATAGCCAGGGTCAGGACTCACGTGTTACGACAAACACGTAAAAGTTTAAAAAGAAAAAAACCAACGTGTTACGGCAAAGACCTAAAAGTGTAAATAGAAAAAAAAGCAATGTTGAAATGATAACAATAAAGTGGACATGTTCACATGATTTATTAATATTAATTCACTAATAATATACAAATATAGGGTGTTGTTTCTCTACAAAGTGTGTTTTTCCTACAAAGTGTAAGGAAGTGATCTTAATCATTGGATGTGTGTTTTTGTTGGTTGAGATTATCTTAGTGACATTTTGATAATATGTGTGTCTTAAAAATAGGTTAATTTAATTGATTGTGGGTACATATGTCATTTAACTTATTTTAAATAAAAAATAACTATGAGTCTTAAAACCATCTCCATAATTGTCGCGATTTTCTCTCTTTAATCCGCCCTTCGAAAACACCGAGTCACACAAAAAATAGCGATAAATCAAGTCTAGGGTTTTATTTTCTTCTTTTTTGTTAGAGATCAAAGATGTTTTCATGTGTTTTCTTCGGAATACTTGAAAGGTAGGTTTGAGATTGTGTTTTAATGGTAAAGGTGTCGTTTTTTACTTGATATTGATTTAAGGATTGATGTGTTAAAGCTACAATGTGATTAGATCCTGTATATACATGTATTCGCCATGTTTTGTTAAAGTCGGTGTGTTTTTTTAAGTTTGATCATCCTACTGTGTTTATTGTACTCGATGTTTGATACTAGATGTGCTCATAATAGTGTGTGTTTTAGTGATAAAACACAATATGACGAACCACTTACTCACTGTTAAAACACAACGTCAAGAATTTGCTTATGATAAAACATAATGTGAAGAACCAGTTACTAACTGCTAAAACATAATGTGACGAACTAGTTACAGACTGCTAAAACACAACGTAGATGTGTTCATAGTAATATGTTTTGGTATAAAACACAATATGACAAACTAGTTGCTGACTGCTAAAGCACAACGTTAAAAATTTGTTTATGATTAGTCCCATGCCATGATAGTAGTCATAAAAGAAGTAAAACACAACATATTGTATCCAAGATTATGCAAAATTGAAAGCCTTGTTTTTTATCAGCAAACTGATTTGGAGGTAGCAAAAAAAGATACTAATGGAATGTGAATATCTTGGAATGATCATCTTATTATTCTAGGTAACCGTCGAATTTGAAATATATTCAATTTCCTTAAAAATCTATAAAATTTGTTTGTGATTAATATCTCCCATAATTAAATTAATTAGATAATACAATATGCCTTTTTAATTAAAATATCTAATTGTTACATGTCAACTCCTACCCTATAACTATAAAAAGAGTATACTTTTTACTTTTTCCAGTTAAATTGAATGATTAAAATTATAGGATAGGTGAAGGCAGAAGGCCAAATGACCCCGTAGGTGTAAAAGAAAATAAATATAAAAATGGGCGCATGCATAATAAAAGTAGAAATAAAAATAAAAAAAAAAACTCCACCGATGGTCAAACCAACGGGAGAGAAGTAGTCTGTCTCCAAGCTAGCTAGCTGTATGTACTTGGTTCATACCATGTCTGTTGTATGTACTTGGTTCACGCCAAGCTAGCTGTATGTACTTGGTTCAAGTTTTAATTTTGTTGGTTTATGTTTTATAAACTCTTTTTTTTTTTTTTTTTTGTGTCTATCTCTGTCTCCCCTCTACCACCGCCACCGTCGGCACTCTCCCTCTCTTCACCCCAAAATACCATTATGTTTGTTTAAAGTTGTTAATCCGATTAATCTATACTTTCTTTTGTTCTTTCAACCCATCCATGTTTGATTTTAAAGTTTTGTGTTTAGTTTTAAAGGTTTTTGAATATTTGTTCAGGCGTGCAACCTTTTTTCCCGTGAAGGTTCTAATCCACTCAAGGCCCCAGATCCGCAAAAGGTATGGTCTCAATAGTCAGGTTTATAAAATTTGTGTTTTATTATTTTAATTTTAAAGATGGATCTATAAAAGTTTTGGTATTTGTTGAAGTTTATCTCCAAACTGTTCTTTGTTGTTTTGTGTTCAAGTCATTTAAGCTCCAGATCTGCAAAACATGTTGGGTTGTTTTTTTTCTTAATCATTTGGTATGTATATGATTTGATGTTTGAGTTATTGATTTTAAAGGTTCTGATTATTATCATTTTTTTTTATTTTCCACTGTTATTTTATTCATAACAATTTTATTTTTTTGATAGACATCTTAAGTGAACTAGTTTTCACCCAAAATTAGGGACCTACACATACATGTTACTTTCCTACACATAATTTTAAAATATACATAGCAGATCATACCGCCTGGTCTGTGGACCAAAATCGCTGCTACTATTTTTTATAAAGCTTGCAACTGATTTCAGTCAAACCTACATATTTGTACCAAACTATACGTAGATTGCGAACAAGACAAAAATAATAATTTAAAGATACCTATTATTAGGTTACCATACAAACATTCTACTTCAAAGCCCATGTTGATTTCGAACATCCAAGTCGAGAGTTGTATGAACCCTAGAACCACTCCTTCAATCAAAAAATGTAGGAGAATTTCTTATCAAAACCACAATTTACATTTTATTTTTATAAAACCCCAATAATTTGAGAGAAAGTACCTACACATTAGAAAGTTTCAATCGATTACACAACATTCCATACACTTAAATCAAATCAAAAAAAGCTACACAATTAAATATAATAGCTTTTGTTAGCGATACATAAAACTAGAATGCATGTAAATCTTGTTAACGAAAACTAGATAATTTCACTGGATTTTGAGATACTAACATTCGATTTCTTCTTATTGAACTCCACAAATGTAGTAGGAATTTAAAGCATCGATCGATGGTATGATTTCTTTGTAAACCCTAGTTATTCATCCACAAATCCAGTTAAAAACCAGTTAGTTTCCGATTTTTGTAGACAAATTTTGTCTTTGATTTATTGAGAAAGAGAACCGATTAGGAATTGATGGAGTTTGGAGTAGAACTTGGAGTAAATCGCGGTGATTAGATTCTAAATGAGTATCCTACACACGAAAAGACCCAAATACCCTTACTGATATTAAGGTTAAAATAAAGTTATTAAAACATATTTATAAAAATGCCACTACTAGTTAGAGCCGTTGATTTAATCTAATATATGGTTGAGATTTGTTCTTTCTGTTCTCCCAAAAAACGTGCTCTGCTTAGAACCTTCCCATATAAATATATATTAAAAAAATATATATTTTTATGACGCCTTACTTAAATAAGCCCTTCTTTGGCTGATGTTGACTTTGATCATTTCAATTATATGCCCAGTGTCAGTTTGGAAACTTTCTTTATGCCTCTAGCTATTCAATATTTTGCCTTTATCGGTTTGGTTAATTTGACAGATTCTGTGGTTGTTGTGTAAACGTCCTCATCGGTCATTACCACTTCCATCATGTTACATACATTGTTTATTATTTTAGTCATATTATAGTATCAAATTTACTTTTGTGAAGAACATCTCAAGTGAATTAGTTAACAATTTGACATATGATTATTTTCGGTATGCTTTGCTCTTGGAGCTCTCTTCTAAATGGCTTGATGCTAAACCTATTGGACACTCATTTTTGCCTTCAGTTATTGATATACTACTAAAGTTTTCTTGTTTTTTAAAGTTTTACTTCGGTTATTGATATTCTGCTATTGGGTTGCAGGTTAATTATGCTTGATATTCTACGACCGAATATTCAATTGAATGTTATTCAGAGCGTTGATAGTTTCTTAGACATTAGTTATTTTTTTATCATATGTTACTTCTATAATGTGACACTTGGAATTTACTGTATCTGTTTAAAACAAAAGATTAGTGATTTTACGTGTAAAAAACTACATGGATCTTTAGACGGGCTTTTTCAAATATCTCAAACGGCAATTATCCGTGAAGGTTTGTTTAAAGAAAGTAGCGGGACGAGATTTTTTTGCATCTGGTTGAAGCCATAAGGTATTACGACAATCTTTCAAAAAGAATAGTCTCCTAAGTTCAAAGATTAGAAAGGTATGGCATTTTGACATTATTTTTTCTTTCTCAAATGTGTAGTTTGTTGTTTGCGACAGGTGGTATATGCACTTCTAGCACTATCACAGGCATATGGGGTTAAAGCTCTAGAGTGGGCTAAGAAAAGTGTCTTTAATTCCGGTTACTGCAGCAACAATCATGAAAAAATCAACCAAAAAACTAAAGAGTAACAAAAACATATGCTAGGTAACAAGTAACAAAGTTTTGACTTTCAGAAAAAAAGTAACAAAGTACTACATAATCTTTTAAATGTTAACTAAAAACAAGATTACTGTCAATTGTCTAGTTCTGCTATTTCCATCCAATAATCAGCCTCGTCAATTCTCCTTTGACTCACCTTAAAAACAAACAACGCAATATCCTAGAGTGATAAACTATTGTCGGGATGCATCCCAGTCCTCTTTGTTTGCAACAAATGAGTTCTTAAAGAAATTTGAATTCGGGAAATATCATTTATCATCGCTCATCACACATGAGGCGAATATAATTTTCGATTTGGATATTGAAGAATTGGACACAGATCCAAGGGTGAGCGGAGTTAAATACACCATGATCGAAATCAACCATCACCACGCTGGGACTTTCAATACCGAATACGCCCCTAAAAGTCTAGATTAAGTAATACTTTATAACAACTTTTATACTATCATAATATACTAACAGAGCTTAAACATGCAGGAAAAACCAGGACCTTGTTCGTTTATTCTACAAAGTGGCTAGTAAAATCATGAGTGCTGGAGGTGATATTCGTATCACCCATATAGAAATCGGCCCTTATGGGTTTTGGAAGGTGAACCAACTAGCATGGAAACACAGACTCTATCTGCATGAAAAGACAAGTTTCCTAGTATGGGAATTCCCTTTATATATGAACCGAAAAGGAGCTGGGATGCATCCCGACAACATGAGGTGGATATAGGTGATATGAGTTACGAGAACAGCATCGCACTCAAGTTCGGTAATGCACAGAGATTATCATATAATTTTTTTTTGAAATTGTTGACTTCCTCCGGGTCTTATTTGTTAGCTACAGATGAGTTCTTAAAGAAATATGAATTCGGGAAATATCATTTATCATCGCTCATCACCAATGTTTTATAATCGGACCGGACATCAAACAGTCGTCTTACCGGTTCACTGGTCGGACTGGTTGAACCCATCGAACCGGATTTATGACCCAGAGATTTGTAGTATATATTCTCTTATTCATTAGAAATCACCAAAATCTTTTTTACTAATTTTATCTTCCTATAATTCAAATTCTTACTTATTCCTTTCATTACTAAAGATCTAAAATAGAAATTTGTAAATATATAAAAAACAAATGTTGTTTCTTATTATAAATCAAAGTATAATAAAAAAAATATAAATACTTTCATGGTTAAAAATGAAAAAAAGAAAGCAACCTATGCTATATGTACTTTTGTAGCATTCTGTATATCTAAAAATTGATCCTTCATTTTAGTCAACAAAATGTTTATAGTCGTTTGATCTTGGTTTGTACTATTCAGATTCATACTTTCAACAAGATATTTTACACTTGCATTATTAAAAAATCACACATAAGGGAGTTGGACTTCTGCCATTTACTCATAGCTTTAAAAAATGAGACTTATGTCTAGCAACCACAGTCAGCCATTATTCAGATCAGATCTGCCTTCTCCTCAGGCTATCTAAATAAATGGAACACTCATTCGTGTCAACATTCACAACTCTATTACCCTTCTCTACTCAAGCTTCATCGGAACTTAAAATGTTACCGGAATCTTGAAGGAAAGCCCGATCGCCGACACCGGTTTTTGGTTCAACCACCGGTTCGCCCGGCTACCTCACAAACGACTTTAAAGGGTAAGACTGGACCGCCAACACCACCGGCATCAACAGTCCGTTCCGGTTTTCGAAAAGTTGCTCATCACACATGGGGCAAATGTAATTATCGGGGTGTATATTGAAGAATTGGATATGGATGCAAGGGTGAGCGGAGTTAAATATACCACGATCGAAATCAACCAGCCTCACGTTCCACATTGGGACTTTTAATACCGAATACACCCCTAAAAGTAAAGAGTAAGTAATACTTTTATAACAACCTTTAGACTATTATAATAACCTTTATATTGAAAAAGCCCGTCTAAAGATCCACGTAGTTTTTTTACACAGTATAACGTAAAATCACTAATCTTTTGTTTTAAACAGATACAGTAAATTACCCGTGCCCTAGATCTAACAATGAAACAAGTAATATAAAATCACTATGAAAGACACAAGGCTAAGAATGCAAAGAAACCAGCTGTATTAGGGGAGCCCATGATCTTCTTCTTAGGAGCCAATGTTGTTATAACCCGTATCGCGGTCGTCAGTGACTTGTGACTTGGTGAATGACTTTCTCAGGAGGAGATGTGACGCCATTGACAATATAATGAGAATTGTTTCTTTGAGTAGTGGTTATGGAAATTTGATAAAAAACACTACAGGGTTTTGATTTGTTTAGTCGGTTTATCACATTGGTTGTTCTTTGTGAGTTAACAAAGTTTGGCTACTCAACTTTGTTGACGTTTCATTTTTGGCGCTCACCGAATGAAATATTTCACATAGCGTCCTTTTCAACTAATTTGTTTTGTACATATTTTGGAAGTTGACGCTTTATAAAATTTCAAATATTTCGTGTTATGTGCTTATTTTTATATACGTTTCCATAAAATAAAATTATTATCTACAAGCGAGGATCGTTACCAAGAAAATGTGCTGTCAAATACATTATACCTTTTATTGGTATAATCTTTTTGTTGCTACAGTAAGTATCGTGAGTATCGGTACCAAGAAAATGAGCCGAAAAAAACCGGTCCATGTCAAATATATGTTCCCTCTTTCGATTACTATGTCGAATTCAAACCATACATATCCGATTATTCAACTTCAAATAATTTATATATAACTTATCATATTTTGAGCTTCTCCTTTATCTAAGGCAACCTTTAAAAATTCGGCTAATACGATATATATATATATATATATATATATATATAATATATATATTATAGAGAGAGAGAGAGAGAGAGAGTAGGGTTCCTGCGCAAAGTGTGTTTTTCTAACAAAGTGTAGGAAGCGATCTGAGCCATCCGATGGGTGAGTTTAATGGTTGAGATCAAGACAGTGGCATTTTTTGTAATATTTGTGTGTCATTAATTAATTGTCATAATAGGTTAAGGGTAGTCTTGTCAATATACGTGTTTTAAATCAATTAAATAACTATCATAAATAACACACCAAATACAATCTTGCGATTCCCCCCCCCCCCCTCTAAAAACTAATTATAGAAAAGCCCCTTCATACTAAAAATAGTTAGAATTATGGATCAAGATAGCATGTTCATCATTCCATTCGCAATTCATCATCTTCTTCTAAAACACATTCAATTTTGTATTTCATCTGGTTCGTCACATTGTGTTTTATCACTAAAACACACTATTATGAAACACATCCAGTATCCAACTTCAAGTGTAGTAAAACACAACACTGTGATAAAACACAATGGGAAGAAACGAGAAACTGATAAAACACACGTCAAGACAATGTATTTCATCTGGTTCGTCACATTGTGTTTTATCACTAAAAACACACTATTATGAAACATCAGGTATCCAACTTCAACTGTAGTAAAACACAACACTATGATAAAACAGAATGTGAAGAAACGAGAAACTGGTAAAACACAACGTCAAGACAATGTATTCCATCGGGTTCGTCACATTGTGTTTTATCTGGTAAAACACATCAATATCTCTCAGTGAACTGTGATTAACTGTTAACTGCTAAAACACAATACCAATATCTCTTAGTGAATCACGTTTCATTAATTAAACAACATTTAATACCAAAGGATTATAAATATTAACATTAACCCTTTAAGTGCTAAAACACATCGTCAAGAACTTATTGAAGAGGCCATTATTTTTTATCAGGCAATTGATTTAAGAAGAGGATATCAAAATCGCATGAAATGATAACCTCCATTAATTTTGATAACTCCAATACAAAATCAAGGAGATATTATGTTTCCTTAAAATTCTCATAAGTTAGTTAGTAATAAAATAATTCCATAAATAAAATAATTATCAAATTACCTTAATGCTTTTTTATTAAAAACCTAATTGTCACATGTCACTCTCCTATAGCTTCCTACACTTTGTAGGAATATTGACTTTGTGACCAACTCCTACTACTATTATATATATATATATATATATAGAGAGAGAGAGAGAGAGAGAGGGGGACAGAGGGTTGAGTTCATTTAAGAGCTTCCATTTTAATAAGAACTTATATAACTCTTAATAACCATTGATCTTATCAATAAGTGATTAGAGTAGTCGGGGCGGAACGTTATAACCCGTGATGGATTGCCGACAACGCGTCGTACATCAGCGGCGGTCATGCCCATCACGCGTGAAGTGGAAAACGCGTGGCCACGACAACGTGTTATGGAAGTGAGAATGTGTGAGAGAAATTGTTGAGTTGTGAGGGAAAATGTTGGGTGTGGTGAGTGATGGGTATTTTCACTAAAATCCATCACCAGTGATGGAATAAAGCTCGATGACGTGGCGGAACTTAATTGGAAGTTGTGAGTGATAGGTGGGTGGTGAGTGATGGGCGCCCCGCCCACCCTTAAAATTAACTTAAGACATTATGGTAATTAATTGGTTATTTCATGAGTTAGTTTTATAAAATAAGGGTAGAATAGTAAAATTTTCAACATCTATAACAATCGTCTATATTAATAACAAAAATCCCGATTATTTGAGCTAACGTTCGATCCACTTTTCTGAAAAAGAATAGAACAAGTATTCACAAAAAGTGAGCCTTATTTATTACTTGTTTTTCACAATTACAGATCCATATGCAGGAATACATGTATATGTAATATCAAATAAATTTTACGTATGTGTAATAAATAACATCCATATAATATTAGATGTTTACATATATGTATTCATGTGTATTATTCACAATTACACATATGTACATAAATCTAACAACCAATTTTTATAACTTGGTGAATTAAACATATAAAAACCAAAAGATGAACAAACCAACATATATGCATTTTTTTTAAATTGTGTAAAAATACACATGTGTATATAAAACCCACACTATTTCCTAATTTACATATATGTGTTCATGTGTATTCTTATGAATTACACATATGAAAATATTTTAACAATCAATCGTTATAACTTGGTGAATTACATATATGTAAATAACGAACACATGAACAAATGAACATGTATGTAAAAAAAAAAACACACACACACACACAATATATTTTATATGGGAGGGTTTAAATGAGAACATCCACTTTTTGTGAGAATTGTGAGAACAATCTCAGCCACTCAATTTTATTATATTGTTTTTAAGTAGGAGGTTAAAAAGGTAATTGTATGAGTTGGGCATGATCCAATTCAAACCAACTAACCAGGCTGAAATCGGGAAAACACTGGTGGAACTTCTGTAGCAGATTTCCACGCCGATATCTATGACGAAACGGACCTGACAACGAAATTGAGAAACTACGTTGGAGAAAACCCTACAATCCATAATACTTTTATGCTTTCTCACTATTGCTACTACCTCCAATCCTCTTCACGGTCGAGTGTTTGTAACGATAGAAACAGAGGATTAAAATTTTGATTTTTTGTTGTTTACTTGCTCGATTGCACCTTGAAGGCATGAGGTGTATTATAATTTTTTGGGAATGATTGTTTCTTCAACGGTGAATCAGCTTACTATTTGATGTATTTGCAGTTATTGTAAGTTATAATATATATAATTTTAAACTACTCTCCCAAATTTCAAAATACATAATATAATATTATAATCTAGATATGCATGATTATTTGAATGTATTTACAAATTTATTATCAATGAAAGTGCAAGTGTGATTCTATTAAATTATAGTTTATCATATTATTCATTAAATTTCTTGGTGGTTTTTTTAAATTATATTCAATATATCGAAAAAGGATAACTAGATTTGTCATCTATTTCATGGCGTGAAGAAGTACTTGTTTCTGATTCTTTTTAATAGACTAATTCTTTTAGTTTTGAGAGAGAATTGAGACCTAATTGCCCAATCCTAGTACCATACATTGCTCTTTCAGACTCTTCAAGTTTTGCACAAAGGTTACGACATGTGCTATGACTTTGATTATGCTTTTTCCTTAAGTTTTACTTATGGGTTAGTGCGTGTTTTGCATATGTGTAAATATGGTGTATTGTTATGTACTATGTCTTACACATGTGCAAACTATTTACACATGTGTAAACCTTCATATCTATGCTTGTTTTTCAAACTATTATCATTTGCATTTGTGTAAACCTTCATATCTATTCATTTTTTAAACTCTTGTGATTTACACAAGTGTAAACCTTCATATCTATCTTATTTCTTTTACACTATATGATTTACAAATATGTATACCTTCATATTTATGCTTACTTTTATTAAACCAATATGATTTACACATGTGTAAACCTTCATATCTATGCTTGTTTTTTAAAACTATTATCATTTACACTTTATGTAAACCTTCATATGAATTCATTTCTTAAACTAATTTGATTTACATGTGTGTAAATCTTCATATCTATGCTTATACTTCTTTAAACTGTATGATTTACACATGTGTAAACCTTTATATATAGACTTATTTTTTTAAACTTTTATGATTTACACATGTGTAAACCTTCATATTTATGCTTATTTTTTTTAAACTTTTATGATTTACACATGTGTAACTTTCATATCTATGCTTGTTTTTTTTTAACTATTAAGATTTACACACGAGTAAACCTTCATATCTATGCTTGTTTTTTTAACTATTAATAATGCACCATTGATAAGCAGTTAATTCAATCAATGTCATGCATATACATTAGTTGAGCTATTATAATAATTAAAAACAAAAAACAATCTTCCAAATTAACTCAATTGGTGAACATGTATCAATTACCAATCATGCTAAATAACAAGCATATCTTAATTACAGCCAATACAATTATGCATCTTAGCAACACGTGCAATTCCAACTAATTAGTTGGCTCTATGCATGACCCTGTTTTACTAAACGAGT
This sequence comes from Scalesia atractyloides, assembly GCA_947069175.1. Lineage (NCBI taxonomy): Eukaryota > Viridiplantae > Streptophyta > Magnoliopsida > Asterales > Asteraceae > Scalesia > Scalesia atractyloides. The sequence continues at coordinate 7,633,829 of CAMTDV010000014.1, read as the reverse complement.
AACCATAAATTTCATTTTTTATAATATAGTCTGAATGAGATTCAAATTTTTTGCAAGTTAATCAAATAAACATCTGTATACATTCTATTGTAAAGAGCGTTGGAATTTGATTGAAGAATAAAAGTGAGTGACAACAATGGAGCTCATTAGGTACACAAGGAGCTGGCCGAAGGCGGGGCAGGTGGGGTCTGGGGTGGCGCGGGTGGCCGGTAGGGGGTGGCGGTGGGATGGCGCCGGCGTCGGATGGGGTGGGGTGGCCGGCGGGTGGGACTTATCAGAACATACAACCTAATGTGAATGGTTTCATAAAACTCATAAATGCATTTTTGACAAGATTGCCTTTCAAGTCATGTTAATGTGTAATTATAACCTTCCTTAATCTTAGCCTTTGATTGATTTGATCAATGGATGAAATTGGTTCCTAATGTTCTCACGAAAATAGTGTTCTCAAGATAACCCTCCTCTATATATATATATATATATATATATATATATATATATATATATATAGGGGAGGGTTAGATAGAAAACCCTAAAAATTTGAGAAAACCCTAGAAAACCCAACCTCCCGACATTTTTTTTTGAAAAAAAATAACACATGTAATATACATGTTTTTAAGAGTTTTGAGCCAAAAAAACAAAAAAGCGCCGAGTAGATATTTAAAAAAAAATAAACAAAATTCAGTAACTTTTGTCTAACACATGTTAGTGATGAAAGTTGCTGAAACTTGTTTATTTTTTTTTAAAATATCCACTCGGCGCTTTTTTGTTTTTTTTTATTCAAAACTCTTAAAAACATGTATATTACATGTGTTATTTTTTTCAAAAAAAAAATGTTGAGAGGTTGGTTTTCTAGGGTTTTCTATCTAACCTTATACTATATAATATATATATATATATGTATATATGTGTGTGTGTGTAAAACTCACGCTATTTCCTAATTACATCTATGTGTTCTTTTGTATTATTCTAGATTACACATATGAATATAAATTTAACAATGAACCGTTAAAACATAAAGAATTACATATATGTGAATAACCAAAACATGAATGATGAGAACTTACATATATTCATTTTATTAAATTGTGTTAAAATACATATATGTATGTATGTAAAACCCATAAACGCTATTTCTTAATTACATGAATCTGTTCATGTGCATTAAACTAAATTACACATTTACATATTTGGAGATAAATTTGACTAACAGTAAAAATAGTAAATGTGTTTATATTAAGACATGCAAATATGCATGATTTTATACATAAATATAAACTAGGTTATCCCCGCCGAACTTCGCGGGTTAGACCATTTAAATGATATAAACAATGGTTGAACAATGTACACGGGCTGTACCATTTTATTTTATCCTCAACAACAGTGTCCATCAACCCGACCCGGATCTTTAGTCCTAGAGCAAAACCAAGAATCAATTCAATATCATGCCTAACTTGAAACTAAACACAACTAATCTGCAATCGAAGAGGGGAAGTGTGATTCCTTGATGAAACTTTTACTCTATGTTGTCACCTTCAGACATAAATTTGGTAAAGAGAAACCAATTTGTTGTTTTGATTACATTTGACTTAGCTCAATCGAATAGATCCACACCGTTATCGTTGTTGTTGTTGTGCTACATAAATATTTCAACTTTCTATACAATGCCTTGACTACAAGCTTGCCGTTGTCCGAGTTGTGTTGACCAGGGAAATGTAGGCAACATGTTATACCAATCATTGTTGCAGAAATCATATGATTCAGGTCACCAACTGCAAAAAAGAAAGGTAGCCATAACTGAAGTTAAATTTATCCATGTTTTTAAAATAAGCTATAATCTAAAGGTACACAATACGCATACCATTGTGATTAAAACTTGATCTGCTCTTCTTGGAGTCTAAAGTGAATGAACAATTTGAGGCTGCATGTTTTATATAGAGATGTTGTATCCAGGTAAGGTAAGTGATGAAAGGATCTCTACATTGACATTATAAAAATAAGGAAACAATAATTGAGGCATCAGTTGTAAAAGAAAAAAAACAAACCAACCAGCTACGAAAACCACAAAATCAACAAGTTGTCAAGTCAAAGAGTTTGGAATAAAACTCTCATGATTGAAACCATATCACTACAGCATGAGTGTAGTCTTTGCTCTAAGGATTTAAAATTGACCCTTAAAGTAAAATTAAAAATAAATAAATAAATAAACTGAGTCACTGATACATGAACATATATACAAAACTAATAGGGTTGACTTTGCGTCAAAGAGACCAATAATATATTAATAACATATGTGCCATTAACATTTCCTTGACTAATGAAGCGAAATCCAGAAAAAAATTTAACCCAATCAGCACCGGAACAAAAACATACGTGGTAAACAAACAAAAAACCTCAAACGACAAACGCCATGGAAAAGAAATATTGAAGCCTCACCAGCTGCTGATGTCGGAGTTTGAAGAGATCTGCAAGGAGGATCAGAGCAAAACTCAATGATGGCGCCTTTCATGAACAATCGCCCGTCCTTGGTCCATGGGTCATCCTTGCTATTTGTCTCGGATCTGGTGTTTGAGAGCGTCGCCATCCCTGGTTTAGTTTTAAACCGCCATCAAAGTTAAAAAAAATATATATATATATTTAATGATAGTAATAATGAATCTTCTACAATGTTTAAGTGATCATAACTAACAAAACATAATCATGAGTAATAATTTTGTGAAATCTTAACATGTGAGCGGGTGATCAAGAATGGGAAACGTTTACACGTGAAAATAGTGTCGGGTGGATGGAGATTAGTGACATTGGAAGGTTCAAAACTTAATATAAAGAAATTCTACTTCTATTTCTATGTATACATAAGCAAACAATTTGGAACTGACCATCAAAACAGGTTACCACCAACGTGAGCTGGTTTTAATTTTTTTCTCAACGCCCTTGTAGAAAAATCACGACCTCTTGCTTATTAATTTCTGTAACTGATGCTTTGAAATTTAAAGGTAAACCGACTTTGTACTTTCTTTTATCAAATACATGTGTGCGCCTCAATATCATGGGAGGCGGGGATAGAAGGAGGTGGTAGGACTCTTACTTAACCGTTTATTTACAGTAGCAAAATGTGTCTGGTGCCAAAAACGCAAAGCCACGAAAAATTGTGGCCAAAACATAAACATAACAAAGTTTCATGTATCATAATAACAATTCAATTTGTATAAAAACATAATAATTGTAGCTTGTAATTTGCAAAATGGTGAAACTGCACTGACAGAAAGCTACTAAAAACCATTTATTCGCCTACCTAAGGTTGCTATAGGGATACACAATCTATATATATATTGAAGAGGTTTGCAATACGTACATTAATTATAGTGCTAATCTTTGGTCTCTGTGGTTCAAAATTTGCTAATTCACCAAATCTGATTTGAGCTTCTTCTGAAGTGAACAACACACTTCTTGGAAGGAAATCCACGGGAACCATGGGGTACCCAAACTTTCTATGTGACATCCTTCTCCCACACCTACAGAAGGAAAAAAAATTGTTTTTTATATATGATATATCCTAGATCAATGACCAAATGTTGTAATAGAACTTCAATAAAATGTACATGTCAATCTTAGGCTGCTGAAGATCAATGGAAACAAATCCAACTGTTGAAACACACAAAAAACACGACCAATCTTAGGGTTTTGAATATTATCAATGGATCAGAATAATGAAAGATGGATAAGAAGCTTACATGTTAAGATTGACCGAAACAAAATCCAACTGATGAAACATTCAACAAAACACGATTAACTTTATCAGAAATAAACGACGATCGATGAGATGATTGGGACTGAAGAAGATGCAATAGATTAAACATTACAATAAATAATCATATAAGTACTCATACCTGGTCATTGAGAATGATGAATCGGCGAAGAACAATTGAAGGAGAATCGGTATTTTGGGATTTAGGGTTTCAGGAAAATGAGGATGTGGCATGAGAAAGAGAATATATACGATCCGTGTTTGATAGAAATAAATTCGGATCCCGTGTCAAAAAAAGAAGGCTTGCTTCCCTCTCCAAAAAAAGGCTCTTGCGAAGGAAGGTAAGATACCATCGGCTAAGGCACTGAAAATAAAACATACTAAATACTAATTGTCCAATGTGCACTATAGTAGAGGAAGATTCACATCATCTCCTAGTTCGATGCCCGTATGCAGTTGAGGTCTGTTGGATGAAACTGCCAATAAATCAACACAGTGAAAGAAGTAATGCAGAATGTGGGGATCGTGGATGGGTCGTCAATTCGGAAAAGAATAGTACATGTAGTGTTTTCGCAAACGTTATGGAGCATTTGGAATGCAAGAAACGAGGCGAGCAAGTACAAGATAGTGGAAGAGATTAAAGAAAGTACATACGACTGGATGGCGAATAGATCAAAGGCGAGGGGCATAACTTGGAAACAGTGGAGAAGCTTTAGTTTAAATTTCTAAATATAATATGTGGTTACTGAACTTTGTAATGTTCAATATAGTACCATGCTATGTTGATATTTTAAGTTGATTCAGTAATAAATGAAGTTTTTGTTGTCTGTCAAAAAAAAGGCTCTTGCTCCACAATAACATGCTACGTCAGCTTCTAAGAGCATTCACATACAACTCCTTAAAAATATCCATACATTCTAACTAAAAAACAACTCTTATATCAATATATTTCCACTAAAAACAAATAATTTTTCTCTCTCCTTTTCAATTAAATAATATTTTTATACCTTTATCATTACATTTTTTCTCTCATTCACTCACAACCACTTTCAATATATATTAAAAAAGTATTGGGGGTGAACACTGTCCCCCAAATATAAAGATGAATAGTAACATTTTTTCTCTCATCCACTCACAACCATTTTTTATACTTTTTATATTTTAAAAACCCCACACACAGATTTTGATTTCCAGGATGTGAATGCTCTAACTTCACCATAACATGTCACGTGGCCTAAATCCATTTCATTATATATATATATATATTAAAACTCAAAAAATGCGTAAAACATAGACAAAATACATGCTTTACAATTTGTTTAGATCTAAAAGTGAGAGAAAATAGGAATTGAGTCAAAAACTAACTATTAAAACTGAGAGAAATTATGATAAGATATATAAATTTACTTTTATACCCTTCATTAATAAAATAAAATAAGTGGTTGTAAAGAGTTCTGTAAATTCTCCCAGTTCTGCAAATAAAAACCAATATATCCTAGTCTTTGGAGGAGGAGATCATGATTTTAGGATTTAAAAGAATTTTTCAAATTATTAAAACAAAAAAACTGATCTAATTAACTACATAAGAACAAAATCGTAATTCTTATGTTATCAGATTTCATTGAACACTGCAAAAATAATAGTAATCATGTATTCTGGGAAGAAATTTGAAACCCATAGTAATGGCCCTATCGGTTATAGCTTGATAGCTTTATCATAACTACCTACCTGTACATATACATAATCAAACAAATTCTCTCTCCTCATAACCCAGAAAAGCAAACGAGTTCATCTTCTTCGCTCTCTCTCTCTCTCTCTACATAATCTTCATCAAATGATTATGTATAATACTTCTTTATATACACGAATCCTCTCATTTCAAATCTAGTGTTTACAGTGGCAGATCTAGGAATTTTTTCCGATGGGTTCATTATTTTTAGATGTTCAAATTTTATATAACCGGACATGAAAAATTTCAGGTCAGTTTGATGGTTTGGATCGGGTCAAGCAAAAGTCATCACATAATCATTTCATGCGTTAGCAATTTAACAATATTCATATAATCATATTCACGTTTTCTAACCTAATAGGAAATTAATAAATTGAAAATTTACATAATTAATGATTCCAAATTAAGAAAAAGGAAACCAATACTTAGAAAGAAAGAACATAATGGAGAACAGAAAAAACATAAATGAACTAAAAGAGAGTAGAAAGAACATAGAGAAAGGAGTAAATTGTACAAAACATCCTTTATGTTTTCTTAAACTTACAGGTTACAGCCTTAATGTTTAAAAGTTGTTAAAAACAACCTTTAAGTTTATTTTTGTTGCGGGTTCAATCCTTTACAGCTAACCACGTTATTTTCTTCAGTTAAGTTCCCTCACATGATCAACCAAAATGACGAATATACCCTCACATGTTATGCATGTGAGGGAACTTAACTGAAGAAAATAACGTGGTTAGCTGTAAAGGATTGAACCCGCAACAAAAATAAACTTAAAGGCTGTTTTTAACAATTTTTAAACATTAAAGCTGGAACCTGCAAGTTTGAGAAAACATAAAGGATGTTTTGTTCAATTTACTCTAAAGAAAGAGAAAAACTAATTTACGCTTCCATTCAGATTGTTAGCTTACTTTGAATAGTTACTGGAGCTTTAAGTAGCTATTCTACAAATGGCATTATCAGTCCTAACACTAGTGCAACACAATTTGCAAAAAAACGATGCTGATAGGTCTCGAACCCATGATCCTTTATTTAATTAAGAGGAGCCTTAACCACGGAACTATAAATTGTTTTTGCTTATGGGTTCATATCCAATAATATTTATGGGTTTACTGCTGTTTTTTATATATAATTATATTAAAATTTCAATACGTCATGGGTTCTCGTGAACCCGTATCATTCAATGTGGATCCGCCCTGAGTGTTTAGTTTGGTATGTGTAATCAGTTGTTTGGTTGTGTATTTGTTCTGATTTTGTAGTGTATTATTCTTATTTGTTGTGATTTTTTGCCGACTGTAAATATTAGATGAATGTTTATGTTATGTATTGTTCTTCCTTAATGTCTTGAAATCCTTTCACTCTAAAGCTAGGGCTTAGTTTGCTGTGTATAATGATCAAATTAGATGTGTATTTGTTCAAACTTCATCATGTAACATTCTGATTTGTTGTATATTTGTGCCGACTTTTAACTCTTGACCGAATGTATATGGATTGTTGGTATGGCGAAATCCATTCATTTTAAAGTTTGGGTTTAGTTTGTTGTGTATGAAGAAAGGAGTATATGTGTAGTTGGCCTGACTACATAGTGTAGCATCCTGATTTGTTATGTATTTGTGCCAGTTTTAAAAATGTTGTGGTTTGATTTTTTGTTCTATCGATTTCATTGTTTAAAAAACAGGTTTTCACTGAGGTTTTTAAAATGGTGTAATCTTTTAGCTTAACAGTTATAATAATACACTTGTGTAAATGAATCGAGAAATAATACACATGTGTATAAATGTTGTGTATATTGATATGTACATATATGTAGGTGATGCAATACATTGGTTTTTTGCGAGATTCTTGTTTATGAATTTCTCATATAATGCTAAAACCTCTTTATTTCTAATACTTCCTGAGTTGATTTTCTTATTGTTTTTAGGTGATTTATAGAGATCAAATGAGGACTAGTAAGTGGAATTTGGTAAGTAATAAGTTGCATATGGTTAATTGTCTCATATTTCGTTAAATGATGTTGTTAATAGAAATATGTAGGGCGAAAAAGCGAATGGATAGCGAGTAAAGCAAAATCGAGATTTAAAAATAAAGCAGAAGACCCGATTACATGTTCTGACGACGAAGAAAGTAAAATTTTGGAGATCTTGTTGTGTGATATGTAATTTAAAGGGTTACTTAGGAATAACAAGGTTCACGTGTGTACTATGTCATGTGCATTATCCAATTAACTTATGTGTAGTACAACTGACAGGATGAAATACGCAAAAAATAGTAACGAAGTGATTGCTGGTTCAAAAGTTGGTGAACCCAAAAAAGAAGGGAGTCACCAAGAAGATTGAAGTTGACTGGCTTACGAATACGATGTCTGACGATGACTTCGAGGCTAGTACAGGTAAGAGACTGTATATAGTGTACTTTGTGTATTCATAATAGTAATTGGGGGCCGAAGTAGGTAATGAAGACAACAGTGGTCTTAGAATAATAGTTGTGAAAGTCTAATCATTCCCATCCTAAACTACAAGGGTTAAATGGTAATTAGAAGAAATAGTGGCGGTTACATAGCGGTTACAAAGTATAGGGGTTGATTGTGACTAAACCAAAGATTGAAACCACCACCCTCAAGGGGTGCGAATCCATGGAGACACATCTCCAAGATCGACGGCTGCGAAGGGACAAGAAAGGACGCACCTATTCGGGTTTAATCTCAACCACACATTCAAGGGACACACCCGTTCACGAGGAGACGCGTCTATTCACTCGCACCCATTAGAAACTATAAATAGGCTTAGATTTCATTTGTAAAAAATCATCACATTGTATTATCACATTCAGTATTCAATAAAGTTACGTTTATCATTTGCGATCTAGAGATCAAAGATCATTCTGGGCAACAATTGGTATCAGAGCATCAGGCTCTACGGCATCGCAGGGATTTTTCGCGATCAGGTTTTATCTTTTCAATTCGCAAGTTTCAATTCGGTTTATTAGTTTCGGTTCGGGGATTTCGAACCAGGGGTTAGAAATCAAGGTTTTGATTTCGGGGTTATAGGCGAAGTTGATTGATTGGTTATTACGCGTTTCGGGATACTCGCGGGTCAGAAAGAAGTTTAGTTGATTACAAGTTTGTTGAAAAGTGAAGATTGTTCGGCCGGAGGATATCTCGGTCGTAACCGGACCGAATCCACAAATAGTAATTTAAAAGGAATCCCAGTTTCAATGTCCAATTTTGAAACCGAAAAATTATACGGTTTGGGCAATTCGCATCAAAACGATTTTGGTAGCAAATGGTTTATGGGAAACGATTGAACCAGGGGAAAATACACAGACAGATGTTAAAAAAGATAAGTCGGCGATCGCTTATCTGTTTCAAGCAATACCGGAGGATGTTGTATTGCAAGTTGCAAGTTGTAAAACTGTAAAGGAGATTTGGGAAAATCTTAAGACAAGACACGTTGGTGTTGATCGGGTACAAAAGGCGCGTTGGCATACACTCGTATCATAATTTGAGTTAATGCAAATGAGGTAAGATGACACTATAGACTCTTTCAGCGCAAAGATAAATAGTGTCGTTACCCGGGAAAGTGAATTAGGGACAACGCTGAGTCAACCGACTCTGGTACGCAAACTCCTAAATGTCGTGCCAGATAAGTTTACTCAGATTGTCGCCTCGATGGAACAGTACTCCGATCTAGAAACAATGACATTAGAAGAAGCGGTCGGAAGGTTAAAGACGTTCGAAGGAAGACTTAAGCAAAAGAAAGGAAGCCCAGGAGAAAGTCAAAACAAGTTAATGTTTACACATCAAGATAACAACACTGGCAGAGGAAGACAGTTTGGAAACCGCGGGCGTGGCAGGTTTAACCCACCCCTGTGGAAATTGGCGAGACAACAGAGATAGGCAAGGCACTAGGAATGAAGGATCTTCATTCAGACCAAGAGGGGGAAATTCTAAGAATTGGAGGAAGTTTGGAAGGAACCAAACAGACACAAGTAAGATCCAGTGCTTCAAGTGCCAGAAGCTTGGACACTTTAAGAAAGACTGTCCTGAGAAAGATGTTGTACAAGAACACTTGAATCTCGTCGAGGAAGATGAAGCACCCGTATTGCTAATGGCAATACAAGAAGAAAACGTTGTTCAAGAAAGGATTCTGTTAAACGAAGAACGCATAGAACCAGAAAGGTACGCTACAGAAGACGAAAGCTTATGGTACTTAGACAACGGGGCAAGCAACCACATCACAGGCGTACGAAGTCACTTTAGAGAATTAGATGAAAAGGTGACGGGGCAAGTACGTTTCGGTGACGGGTCGCACGTAGAAATCGAAGGCATAGGTTCAATACTGCTGGAATGTCTGAACCAAGAACAGAAGATTGTTTCTCAAGTATACTACATTCCAAGTCTGAAAAGCAACATATTGAGCCTCGGACAACTCACAGAAATCGGTTGCAAAGTAGTTATGGACGGAGACTTACTAACAGTCCGCGACAGAAATAGAAAGCTACTAATGCGAGTCAGGAGGATGAGGAACAGGCTGTACAAAGTAAAGTTGAAGATTGGAAGGCCAATCTGCCTACTCTCAAACACAGAAGATCTAGCATGGTTATGGCACACGAGGTTAGGCCATTTACACTTTGACGCTATCAAAGAAATGACTCGGAAGAACTTGGTACATGGAGTTCCCCAAATAAGTCATGCCAGTCAAGTATGTGACGCATGCTTATTAGGAAAACATAGCAGGACACCATTTCCAAATCAGGAGAAATTCAGATCTCTAAGACCTCTGGATTTAGTCTATGGAGACTTGTGTGGTCCTATATCCCCACCAACACATGCTGGGAAGAAGTACATATTTCTACTTGTAGACGATTGCACTCGCTACATATGGGCATATCTACTAACTTCCAAGGATCAAGCATTCGAAACTTTCAAACAGTTTAAGGAAAAGGTGGAGACAGAAACTCGAACCAAGTTAAAGATGCTAAGAACGGACAGAGGAGGAGAATTCACGTCGGTTGAATTCAACAAGTATTGCAAAGACAACGCATAGCAAGACAGCTTACAGCGCCGTTTCCCCACAGCAAAATGGAGTAGTAGAAAGAAGAAACAGGACGATGTTGTCAACTACTCGGAGTATGTTAAAGGCAATGAATATGCAACAAAAGTTTTGGGGTGAAGCAATAAGACATACGCTATATATGTTAAACCGGATTCCAACGAAGGCTTTGGTGAACAAGACCACGTATGAAGCATTGAAAGGAAGAAAGCCGAATCTGGAACACTTAAAGGTTTTTGGCTGCACAGCATATGCTAATGTATTACCACTCCAACAAAAGAAGTTAGATGACAGAAGTGCACCCATGGTATATCTTGGAATAGAAGAAGGATCAAAGGCATACAGATTGTATGATCCGGCAAAGCACAATATATGTGTTAGTAGAGATGTAAAGTTCATGGAGGTCAACCATGGAACTGGGATACTTATATGGAGACAGTAGATTCAGGAAATCCCGGATGGACAAACTTTGTCATTCAAGAAGATGACAACCCACCAGAATTAGAAGAAAATGAACCAAATAGTCCTGGTAGTAACGGGCCACATCATGAAGATTCAGGAGTAGATCAGACAGAAGAACAAGACTCCTATGTAACCCCGCCAGCACATTCTTACAATTAGAACTCATCAGGAAGTTCAAACAGATTGTCAAGTAGAGGTCCATCTACATCTGAAAGTACAACAGAGAGTATTAGCGATACTCCAGTAAAAGTAAGAAGTCTCGAAGAACTATACGAAGAAACGGAGGAAATACAAATAGATCCGCAAGAATTACTACTTGCTGAAGAAGAACCAAGGAATTACAAGGAAGCATCTAGTGACAGAGAATGGATTGAAGCGATGAAGGCTGAGTTAGACTCGGTAAACAAGAATAACACTTGGAGATTGACAGAGTTGCCAAGAGATCACAAGGCAATAGGTTTAAAGTGGGTATTCAAGACAAAGAAATATGCAAATGGAAATGTGGTCAGACACAAAGCAAGGCTGGTAGCAAAAGGATACGTTCAGCAACATGGAATAGACTTTGATGAAGTCTTTGCACTAGTAGCACGCATAGAGACAGTTCGACTAATGTTGGCTTTAGCAGCATATCAAGGTTGGGAAGTACATCACTTAGACGTGAAGTCTGCATTCTTACACGAAGATCTCAAGGAGGAGGTCTATGTCTCACAACCAGAAGGATTTGTAAAGCCAGGAGATGAAGGAAAGGTTTATAAGCTATCAAAAGCTCTGTATGGATTGAGGCAAGCACCGCGTGCTTGGAACACGAAGTTAGATCAAACCCTAAAGTCCTTTAACTTCAAGAAGTGCACTTTAGGGAATGCAATCTATACAAGGACGAGCAAGACTTCTACACTGATAGTTGGAGTCTACGTTGATGATTTGATAGTCACTGGAACATCAAGGAAGGAGATAGATGTTTTCAAGTTTCCGATGGAAAACAAGTTTGAAATGAGCGATCTTGGATTGCTAGCATACTATCTGGGAATAGAAGTTATTCAAGCAGGGGGTGAGATAGCCATCAAGCAGACAGGCTATATAAACAAGATACTCAAAGACGCTGATGTGTTAACCTGCAACGATACGAAGATTCCTATGAATCCAGGAACCCAATTAACAAAGACTGAAGAAGGAGATCTAGTAGATGCAACGCATTACAGAAGCCTGATAGGTTCTCTCAGGTACTTATTGCATACAAGGCCAGATCTATGTTACCCTGTCAGTCTACTTAGTAGATTCATGTAAGAACCAAAGGAGCATCACTTGAAAGCAGTGAAGCAAGTATTAAGTCTAATCATTCCCATCATAAACTACAAGGGTTAAATGGTAATTAGAAGAAAGAGTGGCGGTTACATGGCGGTTACAAAGTATAGGGGTTGATTTGACTAAACCAAAGATTGAAACCACCACCCTCAAGGGGTGCGAATCCATGGAGACACATCTACAAGATCGACGGCTGCGAAGGGACAAGAAAGGACGCACCTATTCGGGTTTAATCTCAACCACACATTCAAGGGACACACCCGTTCACGAGGAGACGCGTCTATTCACTCGCACCCATTAGAAACTATAAATAGGCTTAGATTTCATTTGTAAAAGATCATCACATTGTATTATCACATTCAGTATTCAATAAAGTTACGTTTATCATTTGCGATCTAGAGATCAAAGATCATTCTGGGCAACAAGTTGTTTTGCTATTACAATTTTTTGTAGACCGTTAGTGTTTATTTTATACCTCATATATTCGTTTCATAGGTGAGAAGATGGCCGCAAAAATCAGGATATTGCACGGAGGTCTGATTACTTCAAAAAATTACAAGAGAAATGGTGTAAAGAAGAGTGTAGTAGTAAAAATGTTATGTTTCTGTAAGTTCTACGACTTAAAATCGAGTTATGAATAACTAATGATGTTTTTCTTCACATGTAGCCAGCCAAGAATAAAGTGGAAGAATGTACGGGAAACAGTGCAGAAAATGACATTGGAGTAAACAAAGGGATTATCGGTAGTAATCAGGAAGCAACAATGGTAGATGTTAAAAAGGATATGAATACATCGGTTAACGATGAATTTGAGATTAGTGTGGTTAAAGGAACATCAGTGATTGGTGGAAAAATTGAAGATTTGACAACAAAGAGTAAGAATGGTAGGATATGCGACGACAGTCAATCAGTTAGCAAAGGTTCGTACAATGATGTTTCATATATGAGTTAGTTTTATTAAACTGTGATTTATGGTTTGTGTACTTACAACATTTGTTCTTTTATTTTAACTGTAGGTAAACCAATGGAGAAATCGGAGGAAACTGCTGAACAAAACACGAAGTTAACCAATGAAGAAAATATTCAACCGTAAAAAGAAAAGGAAAACGCAGAAAAACAACGAATGCAGACAAGGTTAACGCAATATGTGTACCTTATAAAGATAACTCAGAAGGTAACCATTCGATTTATAGTAATAAGTTTATGATAAGTATTTTGATTTGATTTTAAATTGCTTGTTTTTAACTTAGAGGTCAATGATGAAGAGAATGAAGCAAAAAAGGAAAGAAAAATTGGTAATGGAGGTGAAAAGAAAGGTATATACACTTATGTATTGTGATATTATAGATATATTGTATATGCTCTAATATAATGAATGTTTTTTGTATTATATTTTGTTATTAGCGGTAGATTATGAAAATCATATGATTCGTATTTCGATTTGGGCTCTAATTAAGCGAACGTTTATTTTTTGTTGATATTTTATTATTAGCGGTAGCTGAATCTGGTTCTACTAGCAAGAAAACCAAATCTGGTAGGTTAGGTAAACGCAAGAGGAGTGTGGAAAATAGCAAAAAAGGAGGTAATTCTCTATTGGCAAAATTCTTATTATTAATAAATTAGTGTATAATATGGATTGTTTCCATAAATGTGGATATGTGTATGTTGTACAGTTGAGCAGGGAGATGAAAAAAGCAGCGTATTGGAAGATTTTTTTAAATACAGAATCGGGAGGCCGAAAAAAGAAGCTAAGAAGCATAAAGCTAAATCCGTAAAGCGTCCAAGAGTAAATAAAGTTGATCAGTTGCTAAGTATTAGGACGCGAACTTCTCCGAACAAACTGTTTGAAGCTGTTAAGAAGATGAGTGTGTGGCAGAGGAATCTTGTTAGAAAGATGGGATTTGGAAAGATTCTTAAACTTCTGGTGGGGAAATAAAATCTGCATTGGGACATTTTGTTGTTGATAGATTAGATACAACAAACATGATAATTAGATTAGGTGAAAAGTTCATAAAGGTTAAAAAAGAATCGGTAAGGAAATTGTTGGGTTTACCGTGTGGCAGTATTAGGGTCATCGGTTTCAACGGGTAAAGACAATTGGGTGTGGGTTCCGGGTATGGATGGTGCCTTCTCAGTCGCTTCTTGCCGATCGTTATTTTCAAGATATTCGGTTCCTTTCGGCCTGGGTTAAATGGGTACCGAAAAAACTGAATATTTTTGGTTGGCGGGGAGCCCAAGATAGGCTGCCCACTCTCAAAGGTTTACTCAGACGTAATATTCATCATGTGCCGACTCTATGCAGAATTTGCGGAGAACGTGACAAAGACGCGGATCATATATTTATCTCTTGCTACGTCGCAGCGGTAATGTGGCACAAGGTCAGCGTGTGGTGTAACATTCCGCAAATCTATGCTTTTACAATGAATGACCTGTTCGACGTATATCAAAACTTGGCGATATCAAACCATAAGAAAAGGGTGATACAAATGATTAGGGGTGTGCATGGGTCGGTTTTAGCCTAAAACCATAACCATAACCGCGACGTCGGTTAATGGATAACCATAACCATAACCGATTGGTTATGGCGGTAGTGGTTAATCGGTTTTGATGGTTATAGCGGGTCGGTTGTGGGTGGTTAACCGTGTATTTAGCCTAGCTAAAAAATAACTTAATTTTTTTTAACATGGAATAAATTGTTATTGTATATTTGTATATAGAAGTGTATTACAAAGTACTAAAAAATACATATAGTCTATAATATTTTTACCGATTATCACCAAATATTCAAATAAAGTGATATGATATATTCCATATATTCAAATAAACATTCAACCAAAACCACAAAACGACATGAAAAACCCCTAAATACTAAAAATCTTCAATAAAAAACATCAAATATGGTGAAAAATCCTAATTTTTACAAAGATTTAATACATGTCGGTTCGATACGGTTATGGTGGGTATGGAAACATTAATAACCATAACCGACCCGCTACCTTCGGTTTTCAAAAAACTATTAACCGACCCGCTACCTTCGGTTTTCAAAAAACTATTAACCGACCCACCGGTTTTTTATTTGGTTCGGTTTTTTCGGTTCGTTTTTGTCGGTTAATTCGGTTATGGTTCGGTTAATTCGGTTTTTTGCACACCCCTACAAATGATTATCTTGGTGGCATGTTGGGTGATTTGGAAGGCACAGAACGATCTAATATTTTCAGGCAGTCGGTCAAACATAGACAAGATATTCAGAGAGTTACAAGCAATGTCTTCCCTATGGTTCAATCAACGGGCGAAACGAAACAGTACAGAATGGAGCAATTGGGTGAATTTCACTGCTGTGTAATAAATATTGTTGAACTGGGTGATAAATGTAAACTGTAATAGGGGAGATGTCTACTTTGTTTTAGCAGCTTGTTAATCATTGTATAAAAAGATTGGTGAGATGAATGAGATATTGTTTGTTGTTCAAACAAAAAATAGGTTCCAGCGATTTGTTACATTTAGAACCAGTTTTAGCAACTACATAATCTTTTAATACCTTTTTTTATCCTTGCAGCCTATCAATTCTTTGGTGAACAGTCCAACAGTCATAGTGATATACTAGCAAGACTAGCTTAGATCATACCCAAGGACCAGGGGCGCAGGATAAGTGATTTTTTCGCTCAATAGTGTTATATATGTAGTTTTCTACAGAAATTTTTGGTCGCCCCCCCCCCCCCCCCGGCTTTCGAGGGCAAGCTTCGCCACTGCCAAGGACTATACGTTTCTTTCAGTCAAAAGATTGGTCCACCCACACGCTTTAGCCTAGATCAATTCTATAAACGATGCACTCTAGTAACGCACGGGTGTCAAGCGGCCTTTGGTCCAATAACGAGATGTCCTCGACAAAGTTGTAAGATGTCAAACAATCGACATCAATATCTTTTAAAATAAACATGAGTCGATTTATGTATATTGAAAATCATCCTATATAAAGAAACAGGACACAATTATAATGTTTAGACCAAAATAAATAAATACAATATGATAAAATTGATCCATTGTTTAAATTTACAAAGAATTAAAGCTTTACAAACTACAATAATTACATTTCTAAGAGTAAGGATCAAATACAAAGGATAAGATAAGTAAGAAGGGTAAGAAAGATTTTAGTCCATTGATCTTAGATTTGAAGGATTGAGATTAACTGTAAGAAAAAAAGATAATAGAAAGGCATAAAAGGAATCCTACATTTATGGATTTTCTTTCTTCACATGCAAAGCACATGCCAATTCCCCTATCGATTTAAAACGTCCATAACTTTTTCATACAACTTTTTTTTAAACTTCACCTTAATAACGAGCATTTTTTATCTTTATACGAGCATCATATTGTCATATAAAAAGAAAATAAAAATTTTCATCTTTATTGGTTTTTTTTTGCATTGTGTTAAAGGTTCACGTCATTGTGTCTTTTAACTGTGTCTTGGGGTGGAGTGGGGGTGTTAGCTTTTTTTTTTGGGTAGGGGGTGGGGGGGTTAGGTTTTTGGGGGGTTTTTGGTGAGGTATAGTTTTCTTTTTTTTTTTTTTTTTTTTTGGGGGGGGGGGGGGGTGGGGTTTAGGTTTTGGGGTTGGGGTGGGAGTGGGAGGATTAGGTTTTCGGGTTTTTGCATGTGTATGTTTTATAAGAACCTATAACACAATATATGACACAATGAAGATGGTGTTATATATGGGTTTTCTATAAATTGCGTTATTTGTTCAGGTCATTGTTTTTAATTTGTTATCCATTATGTTTTAGTTTCTTGGTATTGTGTTTTAGTTTGTTGTGTATTGTGTTTTTAGTTTGTTTTCCATTGTGTCTTCATATGCTCTCCATTGTGTCTTTTGTCTGTTATCAATTGTGTCTTTTATCTATTGTCATCAATTGTGATTTTATTTAGTTTGATACTTATTGTGTTATACATTATGGCCATTGTGTTATACGTCAAGGTCATGGTCATTGTGTTTTAATCTGTTGTCCATTGTGTCTTTATCTGTTGTCATTGATTGTGTTTTTACTCTACTTTACATTGTGTTTTACGTCATGTCCATTATGTCATATAAAACTGGGTTTTTGAATTTTTTTTGATAATTGTAACAATATGGTACTCATATTAAAGATAGAAAAACGCTTGATTTTATGGTATAATCTATTTTTAAAACAAATGATGTATAAAAAAGTTACGGACATTTAAAAATTGGAAGGGGAAATAGCATGTGACTTGCATGTGTATATTCTCTCTCCTCTTTAGACAAAATTACCCTTTCCACTTGAATCATCCTAGGACACTTGTCACTCTCTGGTGGCTTCTTACACTTCTTACAATTAGGAGTTTATGTAGAATAACTTAACCCACATTTCTAAAACATGAAATATATGTTTCACTTACCATTTTGGAAAATGGATAATATGATTTTTGTGTTTCTTGTTTGAGTCCTATGAAATCGAGCTAACTTATATCAAAACAAATATACAGGTAGCCGAACTTTTCACGAAAGCTTTAGAAGCTAAACAGCTACAGACTCTTCTTGACAAGTTGAGCATTTGTGACATTCATGCTCCAACTTAAGAGGGAACAAAGGAGGAGACGATTTATTTTAGATATGATCCCTTAATCATAGGGATTGTATTCTTGTCTATATTTTTCATTGTTCTGTTTAAATATGTAATCCCTTTGTTATTCATTGAGATCATAAACACTATTCATTGAGATCATAAACACTCTGATCCATCAATTTCTTTAGCTAAAGACCAACAACATATAGAATGGATGAAGAAGAAAATATCAAATGTAGGTGTGGAGGAACTAAACAACACGCTCTACGCTTCAAGAGCTCATTGACGAATTATGTCCAAGCGATGAGAATGATGATGGGCGACTAGGCGAATATGCCAGCTAGTGGATTCATATACAGATCAATATGAATGTGAAGAACACTTTTTTTTTATCAAAAACTTTCATTCACAAAACCAGCTGGGAGCTGGACGAAACAAACACACAAAAGAACATGGAAAGAGACAAGAACAAAAACAACCTACAACAAGCAACTAAACAATCAAGATTTTACGATTTGTATCAAAGGATTTCTCTAGAAAAAGAAGTTTAATGTATTTATTTTTGGAATTTAAACAAAAAACATCATATTTTCTCGTATGCACATTTATGTTTTATTTCTCCTAAAGTTGTTCTTCAAACATTTTATAGAACGTATTTTATTTAATTGTTGTCTAAGGTTAGGGAATGAGTATAGTGGAATACTCGGCTACGGATACAAATGACATTCTTGAAGATTGGCCAACTTATGCGACTACCTCTATTTTTAAGTGACAAACCGTATTTTAGGTGTCGACAAATGTATTGACAAACAACTTTTTTTTGCTAACATTAAAATATGTGTACTATACTTGACAAATGATTATGTAAGGGGTAGTTTGGATATGTAAATGTGTATTATTTTTATGAAATAAATTTATTGTTTTTGTTATTATATATGTATCCAGGGTAAATTAGTAATTCTATAAAAATTAAAAAAAATAAACAATTAAAAGTATGATACGCGTAAATGAATGCCATAAATGCGTGTCTTAAATGTATGTCATTAAAGAGTGTTATAAAATGTGTGTCATGTTGTTAGCCGAAAGTAAGAAACGAATAGGCAAGATGCGAAATGATTTAATAATACAAAAGATACAAGATGTGTATAGGGAATGTAAGGTTCTCAAGCATTAATACTCCTTATTTGTCTAATATTGATGGTGACTAAAGGGCTTGGTTAACGAGAATGGTAGAGATGAAGAGGAGATGATGATTATTTTAAAAGAGTATTGCTTAGAAGTTTGTATGAGATTAAGTGTACGTATGACCTTTTATTATTTTAATAACCGAGAATGATAGAGACGAGGAGGATGTGATAATTACTTTTAAAGAGTATAGAAGTTTGTATGAGATCAAGTGTGCGTATGAACTTTTATTATTTTAATAACCAAGAATGATAGAGATGAGGAGGATGTGATGATAATTTTAAAAGAGTCTTGCTTAGAAGTTTGTATAAGATCATGTGTTCTTATAGCCTTTTATTATTTTTAATATTTCCATCTATCATCACATCAAATGGTAATCTTACTTTACATGCTTGGGATAAAAAAGTACAAAAATTGATATAGGTAGGGAAGAGGGATGTACACCTACCTAATGAAAAAGTGTGTATTTTTTTGTTATGAATTGTCTTAGTATAATTTAACTTATAAAAAAATGAGAATCCTTTTTAAACTTGTCTCAATACGAGTTTCCTGGTTATCTCTCGTCTCGTACTTAATTAAGATGCTTCTCTTTCTAACTAAAGATAGTTATTATATAGGACATGTATCTCGAATCAAATACGTTTGTTTATCTTAATAAGATAATGATACATTTGCATTTAAAGTAGGGGCAAACCCATCCTATGCTGTGAGTAGTCGGACAGGCGCACCCCTTGAAAAAAAATAGTGTTATTTTCCATCGTAAATCCCGACCGCATCTCTTAGAAAGTTTCAACCGCCCCTTTAGAAAAAAAAATTATGAAATTATTAAAAAAATGTTAACAAGGATTTTTATTAATATATAAGTATAACTTTATATAATTACTCTTTAACCTATCAAGCCCAATCTAAAATTCATTTTATTAATTTAAGCCCAAACCTAACCCCGAACTAAATAAAAATAACCCAGACCCATCTAAGCATTCCAATTCCATTCTCCCAGTCTCCCATAGTCCCTCCCCACAAAATCACCAACGACGCATTGTGCTGAACCAGACCTATTTTTTCGGAAAGACCAAAATTCCGGGTGGAACCGACCCACATTTCGCCGGAATTCTCATATAGAACGGGTATGATTATTTATCGATTGTCTTTTTGTTGTTTTATGTGAGGATTAAGAGAAGTATAGATGTATAAGGGTTTTATATTTTTATGTTTTTTAATGTTTTTTTGTTGTTCTATATTCCGGTTAATTTTTTTTTTACTCTAGACTTCTAGTTAATGATTTTGTTGTTTTATTTAAAGCTTTGTTTGTTTAAATGATTAGCTACAAGTAATTAACATTTAAAACTAAGGTTTGAATGTTTGAAACTTAAAATTGAAAATTGTGGAGTATGGTTGATGGTTGTTTATTTGTTTAAGTGTCTAGTGTTGTTTTATGGACTTATGGAACTATTTATATGTGATAGGAACCATGAGTAGGGGTGTTATACATAGAGAAAAACTTGCTTAGGAAGGTCTCTTTAGATGATGTTTTGGATAGATTTCAGAAAATAAAAACCCATAGGACCCGATTTTAAATATGTCTATAATCCCATTTGACACTTTGACAAGTTTTTTATGAATATTTAAATTTTAGTTTAATGTTCTTTTGTTTTACATGACCCGGCCTCGCCCGATATGAACTGATTTTTTATATATGTAGGGGCCTAAAATATTTAAAAATATTCCGCACCCTCAGGAAAAAAATTCCCTTCCTGCGTCCGCCACCGGTTTAAGGTATTATTTTCGTCAAACTAGTCATAAACTAAAAGCCAAGTGAAAATAACTAACGAGGTACCATAGCTAATATAAAGTGTACTGGTTCTATCTGAATACTAATTTAACATGGTTTATAAACAAGGTTTAAACTCAAGATATATAATAAAACTATTTAAGTTATATCTCTTTCAGAAAAATGTTATATTTCAAACTTTATGGTTTTACATTATTTTCAAAAGTCATTTTAATAACTACTGTACATTATAAAAAGAGTTAAAT
Organism: Scalesia atractyloides; assembly: GCA_947069175.1. NCBI lineage: Eukaryota > Viridiplantae > Streptophyta > Magnoliopsida > Asterales > Asteraceae > Scalesia > Scalesia atractyloides. The sequence continues at coordinate 7,612,741 of CAMTDV010000014.1, read as the reverse complement.
GCTTGGTTGGTCCCTGTGGTTTGCAAATCTTGCAGACTTGGTCCCAGTGGTTCACTAATTACACACTTGGTCCCAGTAGTTTCAAATTTTGCACTCGGATGGTCCTTACCACTAACCTTTGTTAGATTTCTCAGTTAAGTATATGCAAAATTACTATATTACCCTTGAAATAATAAAAATAAGAAAAATATAAACTGGCATACGCAGCCCCCCTGCCCCCTTTCTTCTCCGATGACCGGAGTCAGTTCCGGCCGGCACTCCGGCGAGCCACCTCACCACTACCATCCTCCTCCCTCTTCCACGCAACACCCTTCACTTCCCCTCTTTTCTTATTCACCTCACAAATCAGCTGCCCCCCATTTAAACGGCCGAATCATTGAATCGGAGGCGGAGGAGGAGGCTGCAAATAAGAAGAAGAGGGCGGTGGTTACGGTGAGGAAGTCGAGTGGTGGTTCGAGATGTCAGGTTTCGGGTTGTGAGACGGATATTAGCGAGCTGAAACCATTTCCTCCGGCTTTCACCATGGACTCAATCGACGACTCCTCCACTTCAATCTGGGACTGGAGTCAGTTTCTCGATTTCGACATCGACGATCATCTCCCCTTACCTACCGAACAAACCGATCTATCTCCGCTCATCTCAACATCTCCGGAGGATATTAGCGAGCTGAAACCATCTCCTCCGGCTTTCACCATGGACTCAATCGACAACTCCTCCACTTCAATCTGGGACTGGAGTCAGTTTCTCGATTTCGACATCGACGATCATCTCCCCTTACCTACCGAACAAACCGATCTATCTCCGCTCATCTCAACATCTCCGGATCTCTATCCGATCGATAATCAACCCGTAGAACTACTAACCGATTCAATGATTTGGCCGTTTAACTGGGGGGCAGCTGATTTGTGAGGTGAATAAGAAAAGAGGGGAAGTGAAGGGTGTTGCGTGGAAGAGGGAGGAGGATGGTAGTGGTGAGGTGGCTCGCCGGAGTGCCGGCCGGAACTGACTCCGGTCATCGGAGAAGAAAGGGGGCAGGGGGGCTGCGTATGCCAGTTTATATTTTTCTTATTTTTATTATTTCAAGGGTAATATAGTAATTTTGCATATACTTAACTGAGAAATCTAACAAAGGTTAGTGGTAAGGACCACCCGAGTGCAAAATTTGAAACTACTGGGACCAAGTGTGTAATTAGTGAACCACTGGGACCAAGTCTGCAAGATTTGCAAACCACATGGACCAACCAAGCATTTAACTCTTATAAAAAAGCACACCCTATTAGTTATTGCTAAGGGTGTTCACATTTCGATTTAAAACCATGAAACCAATCAAACTGTTCATCGGTGTGACTTTATGGTCAGATTTGTTATTAACTTTCGGTTTATGTATTAAGTTTATTAAGACTGTATTTTATATAAATTTATTCAACATGTATAATACACGGGGTTCTTACAGATATTACTTTTATAGTATCCAATATATAAAACATTTATTCAACCCGTGTAATAAAAAAGATTTTTAAATATATATTATTGAAGATATTAATTACATTTATTCAGTGTAATATACGGGGATCTAACGTAGTTTAACTTATATAAGAAAAAACAAGAGCTTCCTTTAAACCTTAAACCGGTCTTAATGCGAGTTGTCTTTTTCATATATAGCCAGGGTCAAGACCCACGTGTTACGGCAAACACGTAAAAGTTTAAAAAAAAAAAAGACAAACGTGTTACGGCAAAGACGTTAAAGTATAAAAAGAAAATAAAAGCGATGTCGAAACGATAAAAATAAATTGAATAAAAGTATAGATAAAAATAAGAGTTAAATGCTTGGTTGGTCCCTGTGGTTTGCAAATCTTGCAGACTTGGTCCCAGTGGTTCACTAATTACACACTTGGTCCCAGTAGTTTCAAATTTTGCACTCGGGTGGTCCTTACCACTAACCTTTGTTAGATTTCTCAGTTAAGTATATGCAAAATTACTATTATACCCCTCGTCTTCTTCATCCTTTCTCTTCTACCACCTACAACTACTCTGCTACCACCACCCTCACCCTCGCCGCCTTTCACCGCCATACCACTCAGCAATACCCTCGCCGCCTTTCACCGCCATCTTCCCCATTGCCACAACCATCCACCAGATTCTCAGTTAACGGAACGAAGAAAACCGTTGGATTACTGTCGTCACATTACGGTTACAAACCAAACCGATGGGTCTACTCCGACCAGCGGCGACACGTTGACTCGCCGGAATAGACCTCAACCACGGCGACATTGCTGGTTACCTACCGGAGGTAACAGACCGAGCTCCTCCGGAATAGAACTTCGGAATTGTCCCGCAAAACCGGTTCGAGTCATAAACTCGAAGACTGCTTGCTTTGTTGATGCCATTCTGGAGTACTTAAACAACATCAAAGGCTGTGACGCAACGATCTCTGATGACGCAGGGCGTTTCGTGTGCAACTATGTATACTATCATTTCTCCGGTTTGCCGAACGCAACGGTCATAAATCCCTTTTTGCACATGTCCCTCCTTTCCCAAGAATCAACGAAGAAACACAGATGAAGTTCATGGCAGCCCTTTTGGAGGCGATTGCTTTTAGTTGTTGATATCTTTCATCTTTCGTTGTTTATTGAAAACTCCCATCACTTTTTTCTTATGGTTTGTATGCTTTCGGAATGTTTCTTCGGTAAATCTTTATGTTTTAAATCCTTTTAGAGACTCTGGTTGTGCATATTTTTGGTCTTCTTTTTTTACCAGATTTGTGGGGTTTTTTTTCCGATGTAGATGGACTACACTCAGTAAGTTAAATCCGTCAAGATTGCGGTAACCAAAACTCTTGGGATGATTCGAATTGATTAGAGATCTTGGTTGTGGCAATGTCAATGTTTGTAAAACCGAAAGATCATCGAACTGGCCTTAGTCATAAACTCGAACCGGTTTTGTGGGACAATTCCGAAGGTCTATTCCGGAGTGGTATGGCGGTGAAAGGCGGCGAGGGTGAGGGTGGTGGTAGCAGAGTAGTTGCAGGTGGTAGCAGAGAAAGGATGAAGAAGACGAGGGGTATAATAGTAATTTTGCATATACTTAACTGAGAAATCTAACAAAGGTTAGTGGTAAGGACCACCCGAGTGCAAAATTTGAAACTACTGGGACCAAGTATGTAATTAGTGAACCACTGGGACCAAGTCTGCAAGATTTGCAAACCACATGGACCAACCAAACATTTAACTCTAAAAACAAAAAGAATCCCACCGATGGTCAAACCAATGGGAGAGAAGTACTCTCTTTCCAAGCCACTTGTATGTACTTGATTCACTCCAAGCTAGCTGTATGTAGTTGGTTTAAATTTTGAGTTTTGTGGGTTTATGTTTTATAAACTCTTTTTTTTGTCTATCTCTCTCTCCCCCTCTATACCTTCTTTTGTTCTTTCAACTCATCCGTGTTTGATTTTGAAGTTTTGTGTTTAGTTTTAAAGGATTTTGAATATTTGTTCACGTGTGCAACCTTTTTCTCATGAAGGTTTCAATCCGCTCAAGGCCCCAGATCCACAAAAAGTATGGTCCCAATGGTCAGGTTTATAAATTTGTGTTTTATTATTTTAATTTTAAAGATGGGTCGACAAAAGTTTTGGTATTTGTTGAAGTTTATTTCCAAACTGTTCTTTGTTCTTTTATGTTCGAGTCAATAACGCTCCAGATTTGCAAAACACGTTGGTTTTTTTTTTTCTTAATCATTTGTTATGTGTATGATTTGATGTTTGAGTCAATTGATTTTAAATGTGAAGGTTCCGATCTAAAAAAGACTCCTAAATTCATGTATGTTTTTAAAGTTTTGCTCCAAATGGTTGTTTGGAAACTTTGTTTATGCCTAACAACTATGATATTCACACACCCTTGTCTTATTTCCACACACCCTATGCGCAACACTTTGGTCAAAGAGCAGCATATAGGTTTGACTGACAGTCTTTGTCTCATTGACCTGGTACCTACATGCTACATTTTGGCCAAAGTGCAGCGCAAGGGTGTGTGGAATCCTATACGCTGCTCTTTGGCCACAGAGCAGCGTTTATGGTTTTCATCCGACAAAAACAGAAATGACCCTTGACATTCTGACAAGGCACAGTGTCACAGCTACCTATATGTTGCGTTTTGGGATATGAGTAGCGCATCGGGTATACGGGTGAATATTCTGGATGAGTCTGTTGTTCCAGATTCTTACGACGGGACCACTATTTCTGACTCGTACAAGAAACTGGTCCCGACCAACATGAGGGAGGAGGAGGTTGTCTCCGCTTTTCGTTATCATGATAATACGGTGCAGCTGGACTTGAATATCCCTGTGGAACACTCATATGCACAACATGGCTATTTCTGACTCGTACAAGAAACTGGTCCCGACCAACATGAGGGAGGAGGAGGTTGTCTCTGCTTTTCGTTATCATGATAATACGGTGCAACTGGACTTGAATATCCCTGTGGAACACTCATATGCACAACACGGCTATTCGAATTACAGATACAGAGGTTAATTGTATCCTCAGTAGGGATGGGCTTTTTTTCCCAAACACCCGTACATGTACTCGTACCGTCCGTTTACCCGTACCGATTTTAGGTATTCGGTACATGTATCAGTACCCAGTTTTATTGATTTTGGTTTCGGTACTTTTTGTAGTGGTACGGGTACGTGTAAAGGTAAAAACGGGTTCTGGTACCAAATTTTATGTAGAACTTTAAAAGATTTTTTATATTATGTTTTATTTCGTATTATAGTATTTATAGTACTTGTATCGATTTACCTATTTGGTACTCATATCATATTGGTATTCATACCGACTTTACCTATTTGGTTCGTATTGTATGATACATGTGCAGATTTTACCTATTTAGTACTTGTAAAGTGCTCAAAAATTAAATAAAAACAAAACGGTATCAAAACGGGTTCCGTAACAAAATAACCGTACCTTACCAATATATTCGGTACGGTATTTGGTACCCAGTTTTGTTCAAATTCGGTACCGGTATTTTTGATGCCGGTACGAGTACGGGTGCAGGTACGGTACATCCCATCTCTAACCTGAGGCTAAACCTATTGGGCTCTTATTTTTGCCTTCAATTATTGATATACTGCTAAAGTTTTCTTGTTTGTTAAAGTTTTACTTCGGTTGTTGATATTCTGTTATTGGGTTGTAGGTTAATTATGCTTGATATTCTAAGGCTGAACATTCAATTGAAGATCATTCAGAGCGTTGATAATTAGTTTCATATACATTAGTTATTATTATTTATCATATGTTACTTCTATGATGTGACACTTGTAATTTATTGTATCTGTTTAAAACAAAAGATTAGTGATTTTACATTAGACTATGTAAAAAACTATGAGGATCTTTAAACTGGCTTTTTCAAATATATCGGACGACAATTACCCGCAAAGGTTCGTTTAAAGAAAGTAGCAGCACAAGATCTTTTTGCATTTGGTTGAAGCTTTCAAAAGGGATAGTCTCCCAAGTTCAAATATTAGAAAGGTATGACATTTTGACATTATTTTTTTCTTTCTCAAATGTGTATTTTTGATTTGATAAATGTGTTGTTGCGACAGTTGGCATATGCACTTCTAGCACTATCACGAGTGTATGGGGTTAAAACTTTAGAGTGGCCTATGAAAGGTGTGCCTCTAATTCTAGTGACTGCAGCAACAACCATGAAAAAATAACCAAAAAACTAAAGGGTAACAAAAACATCTGCAAGGTACTCATCTGCTTAATGGGTCAAAAGTAACAAAGTACAGACTTTAAAAAAAAGTAACAAAGTACTGCATAATCTTTCGAAATTTAACCAAAAACAAGATTGTTGCTCATTGTCTAGTTCTGCCATTTCCATCCAATAATCAGCCTCGGCAATTCTCCTTTGACTCACTTACAACCACCTCCAGTATGTTCCCTGAACTTGAGTATGGAATTGTATCTTTGGGTGACCTGTAGTAGCTCATTATCTTATCTATTGCGTTTATGTTTCCTCAAAAAAATATGTTGTTTCTTGCTCGAGCAACTTTTCATAACGTACCCTGAGAGCTGTAAAAAAAAACCAAAGTTAGGTCATGGACAATTCTGATTTCCGGCAAATGGAATGCCTTCTAAAATTATAACCGACGGTATTGACATATAAAACTTGTTCTACATTTTCTTCATAATAATACATACAATTAACAAATGCAGTTTGAAGGATTCTGTGAACAACTTGATATACACCAAATGTGAATTTGTATCCCAGACTTCGAATTCTTCTTTGAAGATGGAAAAAAGAATTGTTGTTTGCAAATCTCTAATGGGAAATGGTGGTCAACACTTGCTATACACCAAACCTAAGACTATGAGTGACTAATAATTCCCGTACCTGAGAATCCATTGTTAATTCCGATTCAGTCAAGGTTTGATTTTCGGTTAACGCCTAATATTTGCTCATCCCTACCTCAATTACAGCAAGTCAATTGCATTTATGTTGCACAACACTCATTTATCAAACAAAAGAAAACTATTATTTTCATCAAATTGTATGCACACACATATAAGCTGCAATGATTGCCACTTACGGTCGTGGATCGACAATAAGTTGGTTTTCATACCCAAATTGAAGATAAATGTTATAAACGATAGTTTCGTTTAGTAAAAAAAATAATAAATGTAGTAAATACATGTATGAAGCGGAATTTTGATTTGAAAATTTCCATATACCAAATGAAAATATATATATAACTTTGAAAAATTCTAAGCTGCAATGATTGCAAGAAGCCTCTTAAACATGGTGGGTTTTACATTTGAAATCAACAAATAGAACCTAAGACTACGAGCCACTAAAACTTCTTGTCCAAACAGTCCGTCAATTCCAGTTCATTCATTGTTCGATTATCGGTTAATGCTTAATATTTCCTCACCCCGTACCTGAATTATATCAATATGATCCCTCTAACCCCAACCTGAATTATATTTGTTCACCCCTACCCGAATTATAGCCATTTCGGTTTAGACACTAGATCTAGCATTAAAAACTGCATATAAAATCACTGATAAATTCACAAGTCACAATTAAACCCTAGATCTAACAATAAAACACAAATCTTCAATTAAACTCTAGATCTAACAATCAAATGAAATATTTATGAACCCTTAGATCTAACAATGAAGCAAGTAATATAAAATCACTATGAAAACATAAGGCTAAGAATGCAAAGAAACCAACTATACCAGGGGAGCCCATGATCTTCTCCACAGGAGCTAATGTTGTTGTAACCCGCATCGGTGCCGTCGATGACATTGCATCATATCTCCTCCTGAGAAAGCCATTCACGAAAGTATCGCATATAACATGTATCTTCAATTGGTTATGAAAACCAACCTAGTGTCGATCCATGTAACACCCCAATCCGGAATGTGTTGACGTGTCACTATTACAAATATCAAATTCAAAAACTAATTCTGAAGTTAAGAAAAAAGAACCTAATTACATTTTTATTACATTACCGTAATAAAATAAATTCTTATCTTCACGGCACTCTTCACTTCTTCCCCACGTTTCCCCAAATTACCTCTAAACAAATAAGACAAACACAAGAAAGAAACTACGTCTGAGCCAAAAAGTTGCTCAGTAACGGAGAAATCAGCAGTAAAAGTAAGGCAAGCATACGGAAGCAAAACAGATTGGTACTGACACTAAACAAATCTGAAAGATGGCACTGGAACAAATACTTATATAACTTGGATCCCAAAACTTACACTGAACAGATAACAAATACTGAACATAATCAGATGCATATAAACATATCATAACAGAGACAAGACATACGTGACAGCATGTAACAGTAAAACAAGTCACGTAATATAGAAGCACCCACGAGCCTAAACAGAGGGATACACAGCTAGCTAGTCCATGCACCGAGACAGTGCGTATAGGCATACACACACTATTCCATCTCAACAGGAGTCAAGGAGTCAAAGCTAAGATCGATCTATTCGTCTCTAGGGGTCAGGTGCTACACAAACACAAACTAGAGACGCCGTGAACTTTAGTTACGCACCGTCACGATGAGTACCATGTCGTTGACGCTCCAACGACATGACTTAACATATAATTGCTTGGGTGACAGAGTACAAAGCCATATCAGAAATAAACGTATCATTGACATAAGTCTAAAAGGAACATGTAATGAGCTAAGGTCTATTGCATGCTACAATATATGCTAATTATGTAACATTATGAAACAGAAACAACTCGATAAAAAATCCGTACTACAAAGTAACGGACTTGAATAAATGTCAAGAAAAGGAATCTGTACCAACGAGTAACGAAAAATAAAAGTATACTATGATGAAAAGAAAACAGAATCCGTACCTTTAGCAAGCAACAAAACTAATTAATCAAGTCGATGTCGAGAAAGTCAAGAACCTATAATCCCATTACAACCCAAATTAGATTTATGATCATTTGTGAAAAAAATGACTCGTCCGTAAGACATTCCTGACGACCAAAACTATATCAGAAACCTTAAATTTAATAATTGCCGAGTTGTGGAGTCATCTTAATTGATGACAACGTATGTACATCTTTTATATAAAAATATATAGTTTAACCTTTAGGTTTATCAAACCAACTTAATAATAATATTTAGTTCGTAAACAAAAATACAGTATACATAATATTACGAGTGCTTCAAATAATTTTTATGGCAAGAAAGGGGCATGAGAGTTCTCACAAGCAGAAGCCAACTTGATCAACTTCTCCCATTACTAATTTTGGTAACTCGAAAACAATTAAGTTTCAACATGTTAGAAAAAGGCATACACATATTTTCTTATTCCTTTACAAACTCCCCATATCTTTTAATTATATTTCCTATTTGTTTCAGTCTCTGAGGCCAGGAAATCATATTCGGACAGAAAGTTACTCGCATTAATACAAACCATATGTGATTAAAGAAAAGTCGAAATCTTTACCTCCACCAACAAGTGGAACAAACAGGTTAGTTTTGCGGAGACGATTTGTCTTGACCGTTATGTCCAATATAACGAAAGAAAGCGCTCAAGGACTCTTATTAGGGACAGATGGCGGTAGCTATAACGACAACGACACAGCGATGCAGTGTGATGGCAACGGCCTGAACAAGCGGTTGTATGTAGCCACAAAGCAAAAGCAACCACGACTGAGGTGGTCACGGTTGCCGGCGAAATAGTGGAACAGAGTATCATAATCAAAAGACCATATAGGATTGAGGGGATGGTATTTGTTAAAACGAAGATAACGATTGTGAACGGGAATACGGCGATGGAATAGAACTTAATGTAACTGATTATTTTTATATTATTTTTCTTTTAAACCTAGTGAAAACAACCATTGCATTTGATTAACAAAATCCTTTCCATATATCCACAATTCAAATTAATCCATCATTTATCAAGTTTCAAAAATAACAAATAATGTTTCTTCTTAAACAATACATGGAATTTTATCTACTTAACATGGGATACAACTCAATATAAAGGAATTTGACATATACATGTGCAAACTAAAGTTCAGTTACAAATAAACTTAACATATAAAACGTACAAACCGAAAGAAAAGACAAAAAAATGCGGTGGCTTTTTTGTAAATATTTGGTCGTAGGGTAATTATCAAAATTACTCTACAGGATCATTTGTAGAGTGATTTTGGTCTTGTAGAGTAATTTTGTAAAATGTTCTTGTACAGTAATTTTATAAAATATTCTTGATTCTTGTAGAGTAATTTTGATTAAAAAAACTAACCCCCTCCTCCTAAAACTAAAAGCTAAAAACTAAACCATAAAGCTAAACCTTATAACTAAATGCTAACAAAATTAGTCTACAGTATCATTTTACAAAATTACTTTACAAGAACAATTTACAAAATTACTCTACAAAAGATCAAAATTACTCTACAAGAACATTTTACAAAATTACTCTACAATACCAAAATCACTCTACAAATGATCCTGTAGAGTAATTTTGAAGACCAAATATTTACGAAAATGTCACCACGTTTTTGGCTTTTTCTTCAGTTTTTACGTTTTTTATGTTAATTTTATTTGTATTTGATCTTTAGTATACATGTGCATTCACTTTAAAACGAATTTAAATTTTTAGTCCACTCTTTTTATCGTTGGATTTATATTTATATTACTATTATTATTAGTGCATTTAGAATTTCCAAATGTTACAATCCATGACCGTAAGTGGCAATCATTGTAGCTTATATGTTTGTGCATTATTTTGATGAAAATAGTAGTTTTCTTTTGTTTAATAAATGAGTGTTGTGCAACATAAATGCAATCGGCTGGCTGTAATTAAGGTTGGGGTAAGCAAATATCAGGCGTTAACCGAAAATCAAAACTTCATTGAACCAGAATTAACCGAAGGTTTCAGGCGCGGGAAGTATTAGTCGCTCCTAGTCTTAGGTTTGGTGTATAGCGATTGTTAACCACCATTTCCCATTAGAGATTTGCGACAACAATTCTTCTTCCCTCTTCAAAGAAGAATTCAGAGGTCTGGGATACAAATTCACATTTGGTGCTCAAGGAATCTTTCAAACTGCATTTATTAATTGTATGTATTATTATGAACAAAATGTAGAACAAGTTTTATATGTCAATATCGTCGGTTATAATTTTAGAAGGTGTTCCATTTGTCGAATCAGAATTGTCAATGACCTTACTTTGGTGTTTTTTACAGATCTCATGGTACATTATAAAAAGTTGCTCGAGCAAAAATCAACGAATTTTTTTTGGTGAAACATAAACACATTATAGTAGATAATGAGCTACTATAGCTCACCAAAGATACCATTCCATACTCAAGTTCAAGGAGGGAATATAGGGGAGATGACTGTAGGTGATATGAGTTACGAGACCAGCCTCGCACTCAAGTTCGGTAATGCACAGAGACTTACCGTCACAACAAAAGACACGTACAAATAAGTCTAATGAAATTATCATATAAAAACTATTTTGAAATTGCTAACTTCCTACGGGTCTTATTTGTTTGCAACATATGAGTTCTTAAAGAAATGTGAATTCGTGAAATATCATTTATCATCGCTCATCACACATGGGGCGAATGTAATTTTTGGGGTGAATATTCAAGAATTGGACACAGATCAAAGGGTGAGCGGAGTTAAATACACCACGATTAAAATCAACCAGTTCCATGATGGGACTTTAATACGCCCCTAAAGTATAGAGTAAGTAATACTTTTATAGCAACTTTTATACTATCATAACATACTAATAGAGCTTAAACATGCAAGAAGAACCAAGATCTTGTTCATTTATTCTACAAAAGGATTGGTAAATTGATGAGCATTGACGGCGATATACTATCACCCATAAAGAGAAGGGCCCTTATGGGTTTTGGAAGGTGAACAAACTGCAGACTCTATTTGTATGAAATGACAAGTTTCCCAGTAGGGGAATTCCTTTATATCTTGCTAATTATTTTAAAAGAGTATTGCTTAAAAGTTTGGTGAGATCAAGTGTGCGTATAACCTTTTATTTGTAACATTTGTGTAAAACGGGTTTCAAAAACCCGCACCGTTTACTTATCAAGTATTGGTTAAAATGTTCGATACGTACTTAATTAGGGTTGATTATGTTATTTTTATTAGCAAATATTATTAGGATTTAAGTCTTATTTATTAATAATAATAATAATAATAATAATAATATAATAATAATTAAAATTAAATAATAATAAGAAGAAAGTTAGATTAACCATTTAAAATAATGAGACGAAAAATAAAAAAAAATAAAAAAAATGGAGAAACCGGGAATCAAACCGGGTCTCCCGTATACACCCACACCAAACACCACTACACCAAACACACACTTGTGCCATAATCAAAACCATTAAAGTCTTATATTAAAAAAAACCCGCGTAAACCTGCACATTCGAATCTGTAACTGCCGATAGCTTGAATTGAGCAATCAAGTTCAATAAACAAATTTCGATTTTGACCAGAAATTTATAACTGTCAGTAATTTAAACCAAATGATTCGAAAACCGAAAGAATCATTGATTAAAAACCTCCAAAACCGAAATCTTGTGCTTGACCATTTGCATTATAAATACCGACACCTTCCATCACAAACACCTCGCCCTTTTCTCTCTGAAGATTTGCACTAAAATCCCTTGATCAACTTTCTGTCGTCGGAGCAATCACAGTTCGCCGGGGTTACTTCGTCGGAGAACCGGGATCTCCATTGGTGTCGGTAAATTCTTCACTTCATTATTGTATTTTGTTCATCAACAATACTTTGTGTTCACATATCAAAAATTCTTTTAAACAGTCAAAATCGAGTTCAGTACTATTTTTATTTTCGTTGAAAGAGATGAAGTTTGCCAGAGTATTTGTATAACTAAACTTGGTGTTTTAAACGGGTTAGACACACAGTCCAGCGGTGGACTGTGTGCATTTTACACACGTGACACCGGGTTCGAAACTCTACCACGACGCCAATTTCCTGAATTAAACCCAATGTTTTTAACTAAGCTGATGCTAATATCCAGTAACTATTTAAATGAAATGCAAGTCGGGAATATTATGGATTAGACACCCAGCCCAGTTGGAAGGGCTGGGTGCGTTGCACCGCGGAGATTACGAGTTCGAACCCGAGCCTAGTCATTGAACCGGTGATTTTTAAAATCTTTTTAAATAAGGAATTTCTTATATATCCTAACTTGTATATAAGAGTAATAAAAACTGGGTATCCAACGGGTTAAACACACAGCCCAATTGGTCGGGCTGTGTGCACACACGAAGCAAAGGTCGCGAGTTCGAGCCGGTTCCATGACCCTGTCTCTATAATATACAAATCTTTTGTTAAATCAGAATATAGTTTAATCTAAATATATATAAATATAATTAAAATCAGAAATATTTCGGGTTAGACACGTAGCTCAGTTGGTAGAGCTGCGTGCACGTATACGGGAGGTCACAAGTTCGAACCTCACTCAGCGCATTATTAAAAGCAGTTCGACCGGTCAAAGGTCAACGGTCAACATGGTCAAAAGTCAACATTTTTTTTATTTCTTTTTTAATTTATTTAATCAGAAAATTATTTAAAAATACTTAAAAATAATATTTTTAAAGTTAGAAAATGTCCTTAAACTCCACAAAAATAAATCTAAAAATCCTAGTAAGGTTATGAATTAAAATTATTAATCTCAAATAAAATCCATTTATTTACCGAACCATTTCGTTATTATTCTAGGTTAGTTTTCCTCGTCGATCAAATCCTAAAATTCGTGCGCATTCATCGTCATCTAGGAAACTCACCCACTGTGAGTGAATCCTTACAAATTCCCCTTTTTATTCATGTTTTGGGGTGTATCATGTGTCGCTTTAATTATTTCGTTTATTCAAACTTGTGCTATTACCATTATATGACCTAAACTTATGATGTAAATATTGTTTGTTATGATACGTGTTTACATTCTTGTCAAGTTGTGTGCAAATCATTCATTAGGCCCATCAGTTCCTCGTGGGAGACGAGTTGAGCATCAGGTGCCTCATTTGATCGGCTCCGTTTGTTTGAGCCTTGATCTCATTGTTCATCATTTGGTGTGTGTGCTTGTGCATTATTTGATATTATGTGTTTTGTGATTAAATTTACATTTACGTTTATTCATATTTGGTTATGCACAATTTTATTCAAATAACCAACATAACTAATCCTTTCAAATATTTAAATACGATTCACTCGCCAACTTTTGTTGACCCAAAACCCTATTTTTACACATGATACAGGTGAGATTGAGAAAAGAAACACATAGGATGGCCTAGAAGAATAAACAAGTTGATGCCTTGGAACGAACGTTTAGTTTTGTTTTCCTTTGTAATTGTACTCTAGTTTGTAATTTGAATGAAAATGTATTTGAACATGTTGTGTTGTATGTTTATTGTAACTTCTTCTTTAAAGAGAAATAATAAATATGAAACTTTATAGTAAATGTCATGAGCTTTGATGAGAACCCAATCATGCCCCGACTACCATTTCCGCTGCGGGTCAGGATGTGACATTATTGTTTTAATATTTCCATGTATCATCACATGAAACTATAATGTTACTTTTACATGCTTGAGATAAAAAAAAGTTTTACAAAAGTTGATATTGGTAGGGAAGAGGGATATACATCTATCTAATGAAAAAGTGTGTATTTTTGGTTATGAATTTTCTTAGTATAATTTATATTTTAGAAAAAAGAGAACCCTTTTAAACTTGTTTCAATACGAGTTTCCTGTCTATCTCTCGTACTTAATTAATTATGAATATTTATCTTTTTAACTAAAGATATCTAATATAAGACATTTGTCTCTAATAAACTATGTTTGTTTATCTCAATAATATAATGATGAATTTGCATTTAAAGCAAGGGCAAACCCATCCCATGTCGTGAGTGGGTGGGAAGGCGCACCCCTTGAAAAAAATAATTAGTGTTATTTTTCGTCGAAAATCCCGACCGCACCCCTTGGAAATTTTCAACCCCCCCTTTAGAAAAAAAATATGAATTTATTAAAAATGTTGTAAACACCGACTTTTATTAATATATAAGTATATAACAAACTTTATATAATTACTCTTTAACCTATCAAAGCCCAATCTACAATCCACTTTTATTAACTCAGGCCTAAACCCAACCGAAAGAAATTTGAACTAAATAAAATATGTCACACCCAACCGATGGCGGAATCATCGAAGTGAGACGAAATAGATTGCTCGTCACACATAACACAATTTGCAACCATATTTAAGTTCAAACCATTTCATTAATAATCATAGATTGTCAAATACATTGAAGAAAATTTAAATACAACAATTTAAAAGACAAGTACAACAAGTTCAACATAACAAAATGTCCAAATCTAGTATTTCTTGTGCGTTTCTGTGTCGTACTTTCTAGATTCGTCGTAAACATCATCATCAACATGTATCATGTTAAAAAATATATGGTTCAACGCAAAAGATTAGCGAGTACACAAGTTTTAAATTAAATAGCATAAGTATAAAAAGAATTTACTCGAATCCACATGGCAACTGTATAGAAGGTAAACTAGCATGCAATACTAAATGTCAAACCCCAAGTGTCTACAAGAATTAAGTGTTCATCGCCACAAAAGTAACGAGACTATTTATGAATAAAAAAGCTTAACAATACCCCGGCGGGCGGCGTGCTACTCCTATAGCGCTATATATGTTAAGTTGGGCTAGCTAAGTTAATGACAAGAAGCATGTATGTATCTAGCATGAACCTAAGCATAACAATAGTCATGTATAACGAATTGAGTGTTAAAGTATGTTGTGTGTATTTGTGTATTTTGTAAGTTAACATGTTACATGCAAATTGTGTAAAAATGAAAATGGGTTAAGTGTACTCACAAGTTTGCATGCTTTCCAAAGTAACTGAGTCGACGAGTCGTGAAGGGTGGAACACCAAAGTTATCTTAGAAAACTTGAAAGTATTCTTCTTTGCTTGGAATTCTTGAAAGGATTAGAGAGTTTGGGAGTAGATTCGTGTGTGGAATGTGTTTAGGATGTGGTGGAGGCTTGTATTTATAAGTGGGGACTAGGGTTTGAGAGTTAATGAAGGTGGAAGGTGATTGGAGAAGAAACAAGGTGGAAAAGGGTGAATATAATTGGCAAAAGAAGGGTGGAAGGTGATTGGAGGAGAAAGAAGGTGAAAAATGGTGAAATCTAATTGGCTAAAAAAATGGTGGAATGTGATTGGTGAAGAAAGGATGTGGAAAAGCTTTTGATTTTGCTCACTTTTAGTCCATGCATTTTGTAACTAGGTTATTTTATGTTATAAAGGTGTATGCAAGTATATTATAAGTATCATATATATATGAATGTGATTCGATAAAATATAATCTCGATGTATGTCTCGTTTTTAAATTAAAACGTGTATTTCGCGACTGATTGCATACTATGCATGTATGATTAAACAAGGTTAATATTAAAAAATGATTTCCATTATGATCAAAGTCTCGGGGTTACAACGATTTTAATAAATTAAGAGTACAGGTTTCTAAAAATAGAAATATGATCACAACTTTCTAAATATGGAAAGTAAAGAAAATGCGGAGCGTTACAGTCTCACCTACTTTAGGAAATTTCGTCCCGAAATTTATTCAAGAGAAAGACTTGGGATAAGATGGTATTTTGGTGGTTTGATACGAGTGATAATCAGTTAAAATGTTTTTGGCTAAAACGAGAAATCTTGATGCTTAGTGCCGAAGCAACGTTTATGTATCAGCATGTAAAAAAATGCACGTTTTCAAAAGTTTTGGCTAAATAGGTAGTTTGTGGTTGATTGAGCATACATAGGCAATTTTGAGGGATAAAAGATAGGTTTGTATAAGTAGCTCGTTTGACTAAAGTGATTTAAGACATCAATCGTAAGTAAGTATAAAAATAAGTAAAACGTGTATGTGTGCGTATAGGCAATGCGAGTTTGACCGAGTTTGGACAACTCGGTGAAATGAGTGTTTTAAAAAGAATGTGTCCTAAGGAGAAAAGTTTTAGTATAAATAAGGATGTAATTTGCGGCCCGCACCGTAGTTTGTAAGAAAAGTCTTTTCGGTTCCAAGGCGTATTAGTAAAGTCACAAATCGTAATGGTGAGAAAATAGGATGGTAAATATTTTTTGTTTCAAAACGTTTTGGTGGTAATAGACCCGCTAGTTGAATTGTGTGTGTATATAAAGAATGGAATATAGTTTTAAAAAGAAAGGAAATATTTTGACAGAACGGAGCCGGTGAGGACATTTGTTAAAATGGATTGAACGTTTAGGCCGATTTACTGTAAATAAAGTTTGGATGAAATGTTAAGGGAAGAATTGGAAACACAGGTCTCGTTCGTTCACTGTGTTCGTGAACGTTCGGTAATATGTTCAATTACGTTTGTTCATGTTCATTCGTCCACGTTCGTTTGATTATATTAAAAAATAATAAATAATAAACATTTTATTTAAACATATTGAAAACTTGAAACCTTTTTTTTTAATCTAAGTTTGCTAAAATTTGAACATTTTTTAGATAATTATGTCTAAGTTAAACTATTAATAATTATGTCTAAGTTAGTTCAACTTGATTCATCGTTTGGTGGTTGTAGTAGATTTCTTGTGTTTTGATTTATGATTTGATGGTTGTATTTAACTACTTATGTCCAACGTTTAAGGATAAAAATATTTTTATTTTTTATTTTCAAGTTAAATGTTCGTTTACGTTCGGTTTTATTTGCTTGCATTCGTTTGTGTTCGAGATCCGTGTTCACAAAATGTTCGTGAACAAGTGAACTTCCTTAACGAATGAACACGTACATAAACTTTTGTTTGGTATGCGTTCGTGAACAGTTCGCTAACATGTTAATTTTCCTTAACGAACGAACACGAACATGACCTTGTTCGTGTTCGTTGAGTTCGTTTACAACCCTAACTGCACTACAAAATCGTTTTTGTGATTCACACAAACAAAGACTTTCGCTGCCATACATAATCAAACCCAACCACAAGACTTAACTTAGAAGCATTCTAAGTGTCGCACTAGAGTAAAAGAATCACTCCGTGACAAGTGGGCACATGCAGGATAAAAGTAGAAATAAAAATTTAGAAAAAAAACCCCACCGATGGTCAAACCAATGGGAGAGAAATACTCTCTCCAAGCCAGCTGTATATACTTGGTTCAAGTTGAGTTTTGTGGGTTTATGTTTTATAAACTCTTTTTTGTGTCTGTCTCTCTCTCCCCTCTACCGCCGCCTCCTCTCTCTCCTCTATGACCGTCACCGTATGGTCTCAATGGTTTTTGAATATTTGTTTAGGCGTGTAGCCTTTTCTCGTGAAGGTTTCAATCCACTCAGTGCCCCAGATCAGCAAAAGGTATGGTCTCAATGGTCAGGTTTATAAAATTTGTGTTTTATTATGTTTGATGGATCTACAAAAGTTTTGGTATTTGTTGAAGTTTATCACCAAACTGTTCTTTGTTGTTTTATGTTCGAGTCATTTAAGCTCCAGATCTTCAAAACATGTTGGTTGATTTTTTTCTTAATCATTTGTATGTGTATGATTTGATGTTTTGAGTCACTTAAACTTAAAGGTGAAGGTTCCGATTTGCAAAAGACTCCTAAATCCATGTATGTTTTTGAAGTCTTATTCCCAACGGTAGTTTGAAAACTTGGTTTATACCTAACCATCAAATATTAATTTTATGCCTCTTGTGAGTGTATATACGTGTGTATACCAATTGAGACGAACATAATTTTGTGAGAACAAAAAAACACCATTTAGCAATCATATTTTTTTCTTTCATTTTCTATTTAATTTAAACTCCACCAATTTAGGAATCTAAAATCATTCGGTCCAAGTTTTATCCACAAACTTTTTGATTCATATTCCAATTACCATCAAACCGTTTTTTTAGTGATATTCAAGTTTTTACATTACTTGATAATTAAACGATTCTTTTAAATATATTGAAGACCTTAAATGAATTCAAGTTTCTAAAACTCCCTTCTGATATTTTTATTTTTGAATACAAGCTTTATCCACGATTTTTTACGATACTTTCACTTCAAGCTTTATCTACGAAATTCTTACAAGTCTTTTGAATTCAAGTTTTACCTGTTTTTTGTATTTACGTTTTTGAATAAGTTTATCATTTTTATCAATTTTATATTTAAGTTTTAGAATAAATTTCCGAGTCTAGTTTAGAGATGACTTTTTTTTTTCTTCCAAATATCCATACTTGAACCCGTACCGATTTTAGGTATTCGGTACATGTATTTGTACCCAGTTTTATTGATTTTTGGTATTCGGTACTTTCGATATATAGACCTTAATTTTTTTTATATATTATGTTTTATTTCGTATATGGTATTTATAGTACTCGTATTGATTTTACATACATGGTACCCAGATCATATTGGTTATCGTACCAACTTTATCTATTTGGTACTCGTACTATATTGGAACTCATGTCAATTTTACCTATTTACTACGCGTACGAATACTCACAAACTAAATAAAACAAAATGGTACCAAAGCGGGTACCGTACCGAAATACTCGTAGCGTACCAATATATTTGGTACTGTATTTGATACTCAGGACCTTGTTTGTTTATAATAACTTTTATATTATCATAACATACTAACAGCGCTTAAACATAAAGGAAAAACCAAGACCTTTTTCGTTTATTCTATATAAAGGCTGGTAAATTGAGGAGCGTTGGAGGCGATATACGTATCACCCATAATGAGAAGGGCCCTTATGGGTTTTGGAAGGTGAACAAACTGGCAGGGAACGCAGACTCTATCTGTATGAAAAGACAAGTTTCCCAGTATGGGAATTCCCTTTATATGTGAATCGAAAGGAGGTTGAGATGCATCCCAACAACAGGAGGTGGCTGTAGATGATATGATTTACGAGAACAACCTCGCACTCAAGTTCAGTAATACACAGAGACTTACCATCACAACAAAAGACACGTACAGTTAAGTCCAATGAAGTTTATCATATAAAAATTATTTTGAAATTGCTAGCTTCCTCCGGTCTTATTTTTGTTTGCAACTGATGAGTCCCTAAAGAAATATGAATTTGGGAAATATCATTTATTCTACATAAAGGCTGGTAAATTGAGGAGCGTTGGAGGCGATATATGTATCATCCATAAAGAGAAGGGCCCTTATGGGTTTTGTAAGGTGAACAAACTGGCATTGGAACACAAACTTTTTTGTATGGAAAGAAAAGTTTCCCGATATGGGAATCTCTCTTTACATGCAAACCGAAAGGGGTCTAGGATGCATCCCGACAACAGGAGGTGGCTTAGATGATATAAGTTACGAGAACAACCTCACACTCAAGTTCAGTAATGCATAGAGACTTACCATCACAACAAAAGACACGTAAAGTTAAGATCAATGAAGTTTATAATATAAAAAATTATTTTGAAATTGCTAATTTCCTCTGGTCTTATATGTTTGCAACTGATGAGCTCCTAAAGAAGTATGAATTTGGGAAATACCATTTATTATCACTCATCACACATGGGGGAATGTAATTTTCGGGGTGGATATTGAAGAATTGGACACAGATCCAAGGGTGAGCAGAGTTAAATACACCACCATCGAAATCAACCAGCCTCACGCTAAGACTTTCAATACCAAATACGCCACTAATAGTATAGAGTAAGTAATACTTTTATAACAACTTTTATACTATCATAACATACAACAGAGCTTAAACATGCAGTAAAAACCAGGACCTTGTTCGTTTATTCTACAAAGGGCTGGAAAATTGATGGGCGTTGGAAGCGATATACTTATCTCCAACAAAGAGAAGGGCCCTTATGGGTTTTGGAAGGTGAAAAAACTGGCATGGGAATACAGACTCTATCTGTATGAAAAGACAAGTTTCCCATTGTGAGAATTCCCTTTATATGTGAATTACATGTGATCTAGATCTAACAATGAAACAAGTAATATAAAATCACTATAAAAGACATAAGGCTAAGAATGTAAACAGACCAACAGTATCAGATGAGCCCATGATCTTATAAGGAGCCAATGTTGTTATAACCTGCATCGCGGCCGTCAACGACTTGAGGAATGGCTTTCTGAGTAGGAGATGTGACGTCATTGACAATATGATGAAAAGTGTTTCTTTGAGTAATGGTTATGGAAATTTGATAGAAATGCTACACGGTTTTCATTTGTTCTTTATGAGTTAACAAAGTTTGGCTACTGAACTTTGTTGAATTTTCACATTGGCTTCCACCGAATGAAATATTTCACATAGCGTCATTTTCAACTAATTTATTTTGTATATATTTTGGTTTTGTATTATAATTTTTAGAAGTTGACGTTTTATAAAATTTCGCATATATCATGTTATTTGCTTGTTTTTATCTACATTTCCATAAAATAAAATTATTATCTACAAGCAGGTGTCGGTCTTGAGAAAATGTGTCGGGTCAAATATATTATACTTTTATTGGTATAAACTTTTGTTGCTACGGTGAGTATCGGTACCAATAAATTGACCGAAATAAAACCAATCCATGTCAAATATAGTATATATTTATATTTAGAAAGTCAAAAACGTTGAACAGAATATCAGAATTTTGTATTACATATAAGACACGATAAGACTTGTTATTGAAAAATACACCACATGATATTTTATTTTATTAAGACTTGTTTTTTGAAAACATACACTACATGATATTTCACTTTTAAAATTAGGAGGTTATGACTTATCATTTATTCTTCTTGGTACATAAAACATACAACGATGTTATAGACATAAGATATAAAGCAGTTAAACTAGTTGTATTCACGTTTAATACTTATTATTCGTGTCGTTAGAGACATGTTAAGACACGATTTGTCATCCCTATGCATGATAGATTTTTTTTAATTACTAATTGAAAGTTCTGGTAGTTTTAACTATTTGATTTTAAGTAAAAAATGTTTAATTATTGGAGTATCTGATTCGAGTCCAATTTACCAACACAACCTAATAAATACGTTAAAGTTTTGTTAAAAGATAAAAATGCCCCTATTTGTTAAAAAATATATACATAAATTACTCTCTATACGTAAATATAATACATATACACACACTTAAACATACTATCTCTCTCCACACCCCAAGCACCACCATTGCACATGCACCACCATCCACCATCATTCCCCACCTAAATCAGTGAACCACCATCCACCACCCACACTGCACGCGGACCCACCTAAAGCACTGAACCACTGCTTACCGGTTACCTCCCCCTAGCACTGCACCACCACTGCAATAAGAAGCAGATCGAAACCAAACCAAACACCTTGTTGCAATGGGTGCCGGAATCTTTGGTGGTGGTTGGACGCACCACACCAAAACTTGTTGCAATTGGTGTAGTAACCAAACCACCGTTCCACAACCACTTCGATCGGTTGTGGGTAGGTGTCGTTAATGTTATTTGCAGAAGAGAGAGAGAGAGAGCGATAGGGGAGGGGATGGAGAGAGAGAAAGAGAGAGAGAGGGGGTAGAGAGATAGTGGTAATGCGGTGGTCGTGCAGATAGTGTAGTGGTGAGGTGGTGCATGGTAATCTTTTCAGAACCAGATCGGACGTCGAACCAGTCTCCTTATCAGTTCGGGGATCCGACTGGTCAGATCGGTCGGTCGGGACGTAAGAATCGGGAGGTGTTGTAGGTATTATAAAAATTAATAGGGTTAAATTTGAAAAAAAAAACGGTCCAATCCCTTTAAAAACCAGTTCGACCAGCCGGTTTCCTGGTCCAACCGTCGGATCACTGGTTCAACGTTATTACGGATTGATACCTTGACCTGGATCGGCAAAACCTCCGGTTATCGGTCCGACCGAGGGGTCCAGTCCGAGTCCGGGTCTGAAACCACTGGTGCATGGTGATGCAGTGGTAGTAGTAAGGTAGTGAAAGAAGGATTACGTAAAAAGAGAAGACGATAGGTAATGAGCGGAAGAGAGTAATTTCTTTAGGTATAGTCTTAACTATTTATTTATTTCAGTATTTTTTATGTATGTAGTGCACTAAAGGGTTGTACATTAGGTGTAAATGACAGAATTGCCCAACTACTTAATAGAAAATCTAACACAATAAGTAAATTGGACTCAGATTGTTTCATTTTGGAAAAACCAGGTGCTTAAATAGTTTATCATCTGGATTTGGACTTAAGTAGTGAAAACCATCAAAACACAGGGACTCAAGTACCGTTTTACTCTATTTTTTGGTTTAGAGCAGCGTGAGAAATAATCGAATCGTTAAATGAAACCAAACCAAACCAAACCAAAAACTGATGAAATGAACCGAAATTTACTGAAAACCAAATTAATCGATAAGCGATTAGCCGAAAACCGAATTAATTGAAAATTAGTTACCGTGTTTTTATACCCTCGGTTAACCGAAATTAACTGAAATCTGTACTATTCATATTTTCATATATTTCTAGCTTTTATAAGCTCATTACATGTATAAACCTTTATTTCATGTATTTATATCTCCATTTCATATATTTATAACATCCATTTCATGTATCTTTAAAGCCCAACTTTGGTTTTGGTTATTAACCAAAGTTAACCGAACTGAAAACCGACAAACTAATCGAATAAACCAAACTCATAACCGAAAACCAATTGGTTAATAAAATTGATTACCGATGACTTCTATTTTCGGTTGACCGAATCGAATCATGCATGCCCCTAGTTTAGAGTATTCATATTACCAAAATCAATCTCGTAACACGATCGTCAATGTTGTAAGACTGTGTGATTTCACTTTTCACACCTCATGAACAACCATGTATGCATCACATTGTTTTTAGACAAGTTCCACATATGGAAGGTGTGGTGTTCCACTTTCCACACGTGTGGAAAGTACCACATGTTTACATCTCATTGCTCCATACCACCAACCTTGGTCCCACCTCTTCCACGCCCATCGAACTCTACGCGGCAAGATTTGACGGCTACAGTCTATGTTCAGACGGCTTGGTTTCACTATGTTAAAAGGCAGCAAGGTATGACCACGACTTGGCCACCTTAGCCTACAACCCTTGGTCTAACCGGATATATTAATGTTTTATATGATCTTAAAAAATAGATGAAGTCTTTCAAATTTGATAGAAAATTAAATTTATTAAAAAGATGTAATTATTTATACGTAATTGAGTATTTAATATCTTTAAGTAGACTTCGATGATGAGTTTAAGATGGGGTAATAATAATATACCAACTAGTATCAAGGGGGTGGTGGTCCATTGGTAAAGGCAAAACGTTTAAAGACCTTGGGAGAGGAAGGTCCTGGTTCAAATCTCACAGACAACAGGGATTAAAAGAAATTTTTCGTCAACCAAAAAAAATAATACGAACTCCGGAGTGGGTGTTACTTCACAGCTGACAGTTGACATAGTTCAAATGCAAGTATGTAACCAGAAAAGTTCAGTATGACAGAAGCCCATAACAAAAATGCCCAGAATCATCCAAACAAACAAATTTCTTTGTATTCATATCATCAATACACTTATAAAGAAAGCCAAAAAAATATAAGAAGTTAAAATTTCGGAAATAAGCCAGATTAGCCATGAAACAAGCCAAAAAGAAACCGATTACATTTATACAACGAAAACATATAAATATATACAACTTAAAACAAAAGCCGAATCCACAACCCTTTTGCAACAAACACCTCTAGCCCCGACATGCAAATCCCGTTCAACCCGAAGACAAACAAAATGAAAGAATACAGTGGACTTCGTTACTTCAAAGCTCAAACTATAACACTTTGACCGGTTAACCCATCATCAAGCCGCAACGAGCCATCCTTCATCAAGTTAACACTTAAGCTCTTGAATCTCTCTCTTGAATATTGGCGTGATGCCTTCCTCCAATCAGTTCCCGCTTTCATCATTGCAACGAATTCCTCGAAACTAATTTGACCATCCTGAGACCATGTTTGACCAACAGTTAAAAGTCAGCAAAAACATTAGATTAGAGTCAGATGATTCAAGAGGCGGAAACTGAGTCGATTCTAGTTGTGTTTTCATCTCTATAACATGTTATGATTAAAAAAGAAATGAGCTAAAACGAATATGGTTGAACCGTTCAAACAGACCAAAAGTAGCCCAAAATTTATTTTAAAAGCGTAAATCCATTTATTCAAAAATTAAATTATTACTAAAATAATGTGATTTTTCTGATTATATTTGGTTCAACCCAATCAAGTCCAGTCCATTTCAATCCATACAAAAATTTCATTTTGACCCGTTACCCAACCCGTTTGGGCCACCCATTTTCCAGTGACATTCCAGTAATGTACCTTGTCGGTATCAACTTCTTTCATGATTTCATTAAGTACTTGGATATCTGCTTGACCCGGTTCATATAACACTTGTTCTAGCTCATCAAGCTCAATATAACCACTTCCATCCCTATCAAAAAACATAAACGCTCTTCGAAGATGTTCATCATTCTCCATCTTTTGCAAATGAATGGTTACTGCTACGAACTCTCCATACTCAAGTACTCCATTGCCATCAACATCGGCCTTGTGAATAAATAAACGTTAGAATTTTAGTACTAAAAACATTAATATCGAAAATACTATTTGTAGAGAAGTATATGATGTACCACATCCATGAGCAACCGAATCTCGGGTTCAGCCAATTGTGAACCGACTTTCTTTAATCCGGCTTTCAGTTCATCAAATGTAACTTTCCCATCACCGTCTGAGTCCATCAATGTGAACATATCTTTGATTACTTCAACTTCTTCAATAGACAAGTGCTCTGCAATCACCTACACCATCCAACCAACAAAACAAGATCTTAATTACACCTGAAAATAAGATCTAAAATGGAATTATTAGTTTCTAGATATACATATATTCGAAACAAAAATTTGGATGCTTACTCTTAATGCTTTCTTTTTGAACCTATTCATCACTGAGAATTGCTTGAGTCTCGTTCTCACAATATCTCCCAACGGAACATTTGAAGCTTTCTTCTCGTTTTGTATCCACGGATGTTCTACAAGAAAAGAGAAAATGACAGATAATGTTAAGTTGACTTTGACTATGTGGTCAAATTACAGACGATTCCATGTCATTACCAAACATGATGTCCTAATTTCAAGTGAAGTTAAAACAATTAGTCCTCGAGTAGTATGAAACTTTGACTGGAAAAAGTCAAAAGACATCACTTAAACTTACCAAGAACCTGTTGGGCGGTTAATCGCTTCTTGGGATCAGGCTCCAACATCTGTTTAACAAGACTTTTAGCATTTTCAGAAATTTGAGGCCATGGTTCTCTCTTGAAATCGATAACACCTCGAAGAATTGCTAAAGCGACACCTTGTTCGGTTTCTATAAACAAACAAGTAAAGATAAAAGATTAGCATTAAAATATCAGATTACATAATCCAATCAACATATCTAGTGTTTGTAGTAATACCTGCCCAAAATGGAGGAACCCCGCATAACAATATATAAAGAATAACTCCGGCACTCCATATATCAACTTCTGGCCCATAATTACGCTTCAAAACCTCAGGTGCCATGTAGTAAGGGCTACCCACAATTTCAGAAAATCTTTGCCCTGAAAACATAATTAAATAAAAGGCCAATTAATTGCTATAGCCATTGTGTTTTTACAATTTTACTAGTATGAACCACTAAGTGATGCCTAGAAGTGCAAGATAGGCAGGTTGGCAGGTCAGGTAACGGGTCAAAATGAATTTGTGTCGAAACCATGACAAATATTAGTAAATGCCAAAATAGTTCGGGTCAAGTTGACCCAAAAACACTTTTGAGTTTTGTCTACTTCTAAAGATTTTTTTAACAAAACAACAAATGCATGGGATATGATTAATTAATGATAAAAATCTTCGAGTAAAGCGATTATTAGGTTGGATACTTTAAAACTATAGTTTTGTGTGATTTTAAGTTTTTAACCCATTCAAACCCATTTCCTTTTCAGCTAAAACGTTTATTTGACCCGTTTGAGATTAAAGAACCACAAATTAACTCCTTCATAAGAATACAGGCCGCCACGTGTCCAAGAGACCAAACTTGTACAAGACCAACCCCGAACCGGGGTGCACCATGGCTCGAACCCATGAGTTGTTACGTTAGTCAAAATGCAACAGCTTATAAGTTTCTTGATCTTGAGATCTTGGCCCCAGATCAAGTCTACATATTTTGACTAAATCAAATATGAAAACGACATTCAAATGGAATCTAATCATTCAAATCCAATACCAGCTACAAACCTACTCCAAATCTTCCATACCCCTTTTGAAAAATTCTTAATCTTATCAAATTAAACTAAAAAAAAATTATATAATCTAAATCTAATCAAATAACTATGCATAGATCAAATTCAAGATCTAAAGATTTCAACACACCCAAATAAAAAAGTTTCCAACTTTACCTTCTTAACACACAAATTAATCCGATCAGACACTAACCCAGAAAACTTTACACAAAAATATTAAAAACAAAATAATTTTAGAAAAAAAAAACAATAAAAAACAGATGAAAATACCTGGCTTGAAGAACACAGAAAGCCCAAAATCAATAGCCTTCAAAGCCGAATTCTCCTTCTTATTAGCAAACAAAAAATTCTCCGGCTTCAAATCCCGATGAATCACACCATTCTCATGACACATCCTAACCACCTCCGCCACCGTCTTAGCAATTCCGGCAGCCGCACGTTCACTATAATGTCCTCTAGCAACAATCCGATCAAAAAGCTCACCACCTTCACAAAGCTCCATAACCAAATGAACCGCTTCATGATCCTCATAAGTAGCCCGAAGCTTCACAATATTCGGATGCTCCGGCAACGTCGACAAGATCGCCACCTCTCGCCGGACATCCTCCACATCAACAGCTGTTCTTAACTTCTTCTTCGAGATTGATTTACACGCAAACGCTTGTTTCGTTTCTATATCGGTACAAAGATACGTTACTCCAAACTCCCCCCGGCCCAACTCCCGGCCCAGTATGTACTTATCGGAGATTCGGGTCCGGTGAGTTGCGAGTTGGGAGAGATCGGTTAAAACCCGGATGGGTACCGGGTTTTCGGCGTATGGGTTGGGTCGTTTTTGTTTGTGGTGGTGGTGGGGGGACTTTTTTTTGTCTTGGGGGGTTGGAGGTGGTTGGTAGTGTTTGGATTCGGGTGGGTCGGGGCGGAGACAGGTGGTGCAGTTGCCCATGGTGGTGGTGGTGGTGGTGGTTTAGTATGGTGGTGTGTGGTAGTTGGGAAACGGAGTTGTTGATATTATTGTTGTTGCCGGAGAATTGTTGAGAGTTAGAGAGGCGGGCATTTCACGGCAAATGGAAGTTATGAAACCGAAAGGATGTTTTCTTTTTGCTAAAAGTCAGTTATATTGTTCTATGATATCTATTGTGGTGGTGTTATTATTTTATGTTATTGTTGAACTTCAACCCACACTATTATATTTTTTTCTGAATGTTTGTTTTACAAGTTTTGTGATATGTTAAGACACGTATTTTGTATTGAAAGATGTTAAAATACAATACTTATTAAGGTGCGGTAATTATGAATATCACATGCGTGATAGGGTTTATCCATGCATTATTTTGTTGTTTCTTATGACCATATGCGTGATTATAGTCACATGAGTGATTTTGTTTTTTGTTCATGTGTTATTATAGTTTTTTGTCCATGCATGATTAGAATTTGAGTTTATAACATGTGTAACTTATTATCGTATCTTAAAAACTATTGTACGTTAACCTTCCATTTTAGTATTAGGTAATTAAATTTTTATGTGATCATTTAAAGAACTAAAATCTTATTTTAACTTTTATCGAATTATTTGTATGTATGGTAACTTTTAGTTTTCTTTATTGTTTTGTCTATATGTTTGGGTTCACTAATTGTTTAGATATACTTAATTTTTTTTTGTTTTTTATCGATATTTATGTGTGATAGACTTTAGGGGGTGGATAATTCGAATAAACTACTTATCGGTGAACTGATGAGAATACGGAAGAAGAGTGAAGAAACGATCTATAACTCAGTAATATAATAATAAGGCATATATAACAACAATATTAACTAAGTCCAGATATTGGATAATTGACGGTTATTATTTAAACGAATTTAATGTGTAAACTAATATTACTGCGTATAATAAAAGGTTCATTTGGATTTCTATGACAAATTTTGATATATATAATTTTCCTTAATCTAGTCTTTTTGTTATAACATATCAACATTTTTATCGTTACTGATCCATGTCAATATTCTTCAGAGATTGATTCTTTAGGTGTATTTATGAAATATGTTTTTAGATACTAATTTTTTTAATATATAGGTATAATTTCATTCATATTCATATTCATATTAGATAAATTTCCAAATGGGAAACGGAGAAAACTTTGTGAAAATATCACATTTCTTAGTATGGACAAACATAGGCCGTTGAGTTACTCTATAACTCAACATGGAACAATATGATATTGATTGAAGACCAAAAATGTAAGATGGATTAAACAAGAAACGCTATACATAATTTATGCTTGTGTAATCTCACTTATCGTAATCTACAAACTTTTTGTGTTCGGTTGATAAGTTTTTCAAACTACTTATTTTAACCTTCAGGTGCTCTAAATATACATTCTATAAAAACGGAAGTTTTCTATTTGAAAGGTAATAAATAAACAAAATAAATCTTATTCAGGTTGTCACCAGGGAGGCAGCTTTGAAGGGGCCCACGGGGGAGGGGGAGGGTGGGGGTGGGCGCCTGACTCCCCGAACTTTTCGCTCAGTAATGTTATATATGTAGTTTTCGTATAGAAATTTTTTGGTGTATACATTTTCGATCCCCCGGATCTATATAAAATTTTGGGTATATACGTTTTCGACCTCCGTCGAAACGTCAAGCTTCGCCACTGGTTGTCACAGTGAGTTATTAAAAAAGTGGACTAATGTGACACTCTACTGAATTTTGTGTAGTTGATACATTATAAGATGTTGATATGAAATTAAACCTTACAAACGTCAATACATTAAACCTATAATACCCTATAAACGTATCTTTCTTCTCAGTCCAAAAAAAAAATGATAACAATCTGCTTAAAAATAATCGTTGTTGCTTTTGATGTAAGAGTAGTACTATTATAGTTTTGTTTAATCATTTTAAAATTTAAATCTAGTAGTGATTATTAAATGTTAATCATACTTTCTTATGAAAATAATAATTTTATATTTAATATTTTGTTTAATAAAATGTTTCTATAACATAATATGCATTTACTAGTTATAAGCAGAAAAATCCATAGAATACACGCACATACATTATAAGTGAACTACTATGCATTGATAAAATATAGAAACGATGTATCCAAATTAACTACAATGATGCATCTAAGTTTCAATCGTATGATTCATAATTCATAAGTGAACTACTTAATTATAGTGATACATACAAAATTATAATTTAATGGACACAACCACCGTCTCCTTTAAAAACACTACATGTAGACACGTTATGTCATGAATTATTACCACCTTAATATGATATTTTTTTTATATGCATGCAAGTGTTATGTACTTATATGTGTGTATATGATGTTGAATGTAACTTTAGTTGTTGATGTATAAAAAAGGCAACTCACTTTAGGTGTCAAATTATCTTGTTTCTTTTTTGTTGTATAAGGCATGAATGCTATAAAATAAGTTATATAAACCTTTTTAACAGAATTTATACCATAAAATAACTAGTTTTATCAATTGTCATTCAACAGAATTTACACTATAAAATAATTCGTTTTATTAATTGTCAATGATACAATATCTGGCTTATGTAACTAATATTTGAAATTAACTTATTGGTTTAAATCGTTATCTAACTAAATTTATCTTTGTATGCATTTCTGTTATTTTCTAAAACTAATCTTTGATGTAATATAAAAACCCCAATGACATAATGATTTTAAATATGTAATATTCGTTGATTATAAAAATCAGAAAGAATAATTTCAGTTTAGGTGAGTTGTTCCATTTTAATGACATTTACACATTGTTGTTTATTGAAAGTTTGGTCATTTTCGTCCATACTTGATTGGATTTTCTTCTAGACGACATTAATTAAGAAGAAGGTGATAATTTTAATAATATAGTAATATGTGAATAATATGATCCTGAATCAGAAGATCTATAGTATATTACCCTGAATATTTTTAAAGACCGAAACTCACTATCGTAAAAACCGAACCGAACTGAACTGAACAGTTACATCTAAACAAAAGAAGTTAGTTTTGCTTGTGTGTGTTTTTTTTCTTTTCTGTTTTAGGATTTTTATTAAATTACAAAATTGTAGCTACCACTTTGTGGACAAGGTTGACGACGAAATTTTTAAATATATATTAGATAAAAGCTTATTTTACACGTCAAATTTAAGTTAGAAATAAATCCAAATATACCCAACAACCCATTTAGAATAGCAAATTACCTCTTTCAGTTAAGGTTAGAAACTCGTGCATTGTATGAGTTAAAAAATTTTAAGCAGTTAGCAATGAAAATTTGAAAAGGTGTAATAATATAAGAAGAAAAAACAATACTGGACGGATTACGATGTGTGACGCAACCATTTACTTATTTATTATGTATAGTTGTGTAGGTGTATGTATATATATATACACATATGTATGTATATTTTATTGGTGATGACCAAGTCGTATTAAGAAAGATAAGTTACACATGACAAGTTCGATGGAAATTACGGAAATGGTGATGGCGTTACACAAGACCTTCTAGATTGAGTCTTGAACACGTTCTTTTCATATCTATTTAATAAAATTAAAAAAGGTTTTTGTTTTTTTTTTCTGGTAAAATAAAAACTATGTTTTATGAGAAAAATATGACAGGATGAATTGTTGACTCAATGATGGAAGACATGTAACTAATATCAACATCCGGATAATCTTTTACTTTAAAAAAGTTATTGTATTAGTTATCGAACATGGTGTGGTACCAATTAGGTGTTTTTTCTTTATTCCCAAGATGAACGATTTGAAGGGTTTCTGTAAAAAGAGCATGTTTCGTACAAAGTGTAAAAAGTCTATTGGTGTTTTAAATTTTCGGTATGATATTTTATATTCTTTTGACATAATATTATATAGAATAACACCAGACATGACAATTTAAAACACAACTAAATGTATTACAGACATGAAATCTAAAACACCATACAAAGAAATTAATCAGTGTGTTTAAATTAAATGTCTAGAATACATATGATTGTGTTATAAATTGTTATGTTTGATGTTTTTCTATATTATACCATATCCAAAGAATATAAAATACCATACCTAAACTTTAAAATACTATGCTTACATAGACGTCTTACACTTTTTAGTACACATGCCCTTTTTACACTAACCTTACCCTGGGAGTATATTTTTCATTAAAAATTGTTTTGCGTTTTTCTGCTCATTTGAGTGTAAGTGTTCTTGATTCTTATAAGATGATGAGGGTAGGAGTAAAAGATGTGAATATACTAAATATTGTAACAAAGTTTTAGTTGGATGAATACTTAATCTTAAATTAAATATATAAATCTCAAACGTAATAAGTTTGGTGAGCTACTTATTTTATTGTTGGTTAATTAACTTCAAACTGTTCAAACCCATATGTGAGCTTACATTTCATTTTATGATAGTTATTTATTAATCAATTGTAATTGTTTTATATTATATAATTACTTTGAAAACACAATATGTCAGTACTTATAATTCTCTGAATATTAATGGAGAAGTTTGTAATTTGCAATTTATCTTATTTTCACCATGATTACTTTGTCTGGTGGTCATGTTCTCTTTACTAGTTCTATTACTTAATTAGAATTATATTATCTATAAATCACTAGTTATTCAAATAATTAAGTAAACATTCAAAAGTCAACAAAGAAACAAAATAAAGACCCTTCAAAAGTTTTTTGGCCAGGTTTGAAAAGAAAGGTTTTCTTGTGACGACTTTAAACACTGAGATATTAGTTATTTTAGAAATATTTTTAATTTACTTTAAATGATTCATTTAATTTTAAATCATTTAGTTTAGTGTAATTGTTATACATGTATATAGCCATATACATCACGCGGTGCTTTTATTTAGCGATGAGTAGGGCTGTAAACGAACCGAACGTTCAGCGAACAGTTCGTGAACCGTTTGGCGGAAAGTTCGTTTATGTTCGTTCGATTAGCTTAATGAACGAACACGAACAACAAATTTCGTTCGGTTAGCTTAGCAAACGAACACGAACACAGGTCTCGTTCGTTCGACTGCGTTCGTGAACGTTCGGTAAGATGTTCGGTTACGTTCGTGAATGTTTGGTAAGATGTTCGATACGTTCGTTTGATTATTTTAATAATATAATAAATGATAAACCTTTTATTTAAACATATTGAAAACTTAGAAACCCTATTTTTTTCTAATTTAGCTAAAATTTGAACATTCGAAGACATTTTTGGAATAATTATGTGTAGGTTAGTTAGACTTGATTCATCGTTTGGTGGTGTAGTAAGCTTCTTGTGTTTTAATTTATCATCTAATGGTTGTATTTAACTACTTATATCTAACGTTTAAGGATAACAATGTTTTTATATTTCATTATTTCTAGTTAAATGTACGTTTGGGTTCATTTTTATTTGCTTGCGTTCGTCGGTGTTCGAGACCAGTGTTCACGAACTGTTCGTGAAGAACTGAATTTCTTAACGAACGAACACGAACATAAACTTATGTTCGGTATGCGTTCGTGAACAGTTCACGAACATGTTAATTTCCTTAACGAACGAACACGAACATGACCTCGTTCTATTAGTTCGGTTCGTTTACAGCCCTAGCGATGAGATTAGTACCGCACTGAAAAGCACTGATACCGAATACGAGTAAATTATAAAATGAAATTCGTAGCGATTAAGGCGGTAATATAATATAATATAATATAATATAATATAATATAATATAATTACCGCAATTAACTTACTACACAATTACTAACTTGATGATTAACTCGAGACAACTAGTCAGATCTAACTGAAAATGTTAATATCTCCGTCCAAGTTCCAACTAAATAATATTGATCGTTTATATCATGTAGTTTTATAAAAAAAATGTAACATGCTACATTATGTGTGAATATATATATTTGAAAAATGTGACGTTCAAAAAACTCATAAAAAGCTCCGTATCACCTTTTGAGCAAAACCCCATTTGCACATGACCAAAAGGGCAAAAATGTATGAACTGTAAATGTTCACAAAACCGTTGGTGTCTGCATGAATAAAGCCATGGATGAGCATTAAAATAAGGTCTAGAAAGAAATAAAATACTGAAATGAGGGGTCCAAACTGGAAAGTGAAGATACAAAATATAAAGTTTGATTAAGGTCCCTTTAAATTATAGAAATGATGAAAAGGGTCCTTTAACTTAAAGTAAGGGCAATGGGCCAAGGGCTTTACTCAAGTATATAAGAATGCTATGTTTGTGAGATGGAGGCATAATAATGATGTTTAAGGTAATGGCAATTATTTTATATATGTTTAAGGACTAGGCCAACACATGTCAGCAGTGGAATACCGGGCAATTCTTAAGTACCGGCTAATGATCCATCTGTTTCCGGTTGATGAGCCCTGCCCAGTTTGTCGCAAGGCTTGTTTAGATACTTTCGGCGAACATGCGGTCCATTGTAAGGAGTTACCTGGTTTTAAATACCGACATGATTTGGTAAGGGATATTCTCTATGATGTTCTAAAGCGGGCAGGGATTTCGGCGAAAAAGGAGGCTCCGGTGAACTTTCTGACGGATCCGCTCGACGGGAGGTCTACTCTTCGGCCAACTGATATTCTTGTGTTTGGGTGGGCTGTAACATCCGTCAAAAAACGGATTTACCAAACCCGCTCCGTTTATTAACCGAACAATCAGTTAAAAATTTCGTTGCGTATTTAATGCCCAAAATAATTTTAAACGATACATAATTAATAAGTATATTGGAATATATAATTTGTTTTTGAAAAACTGTTAAAAAATGAAATAAAAATAAAAAGCAGCTGTAGGGTTTCGAACCCGGGTCAGCCAGCGAGTCAACAACAACTTAGCATTCAACCTTTAAACCACTGCGCCGCTTATGTTTCTTGTTCATAAATGGAAAAAATTAATTCATAACATGAGAATCGAATTCAAAATCGACGCGCCTATTTGCAGTCGTCAGAAATCCCGACTAACTCGCCAAGAATTGACGGTTTCTTCAGTTATAACGTAAACCTTAATCACTACATCGGTTATAACCGATGCCTGAGTCCGCGACACAAGCTATAACCGCCGGAGAATTTCTAACCGACGAATCAAGTCGGAAATCGGACCAAATTCATCGATGACCTGCCCTATAAATACCTCCTCGAACCATCTGCAAGCTTTTTCGCTCAAAACCGCACCCTTTCTCGACGAAAACTCACTCGCCGAAAAATACCTGCAAATCGCCGGAAAACCGGGTTTTTCACTTCTGTGCCTTACTCTAAACACTGAACACTCAGAACTCATACCGAAGCCACCCACATTCATCTCAAGCTCGTTGAAGACTCTCTGCCGCAAGACACAAGTCGCCGGAAGTTTCTGCTGTCACCGGAGTTTCGCCGGAGAAACAGAGGAGTCCAGTTTCGGTATATCTAACACTTAATCTTTCATTCTCTTATATATCTCACCTGTAATTAACTGAAACACACAAACGATTTTGATTAAAACTTCGAACCAGTCGGAACTTCGTTTCTTGTTAAATTCAACGAAGAAGACGAAGTTTCTGTAGTGTATATGTTTAATATAAATCAAGATATTACTCGGGTTAGACACACAGTCCAGCGGTGGACTGTGTGCATATTAAAAACGTTTACGTCTCGAGTTCGAATCACGTCCCACGCTCCCTCGCTTTAATAAAAATGTTCCTTTTTATTACTGAACCGGATTCATTTCATATAGTTGTTAAGTTTAATAAAAACAAGAATAATAACCAAGTTAGACACACAGTCCAGTGGTGGACTGTGTGAATGTTTAATCACAGGTCACGAGTTCGAGTCCGGTCTACTGCACTGATCCGGACATTTATCCAACTTTTTAAATAAGGCAGAAATGAAAATGTTTAGTTTGTATATAAGTATAATAAAAATCGGTTTATTTAACAAGTTAGATACACAGTCCAGCGGTGGACTGTGTGTTAACTCAACCCACAGGTCCCGGGTTCGAGACCTGTGGAGCGCACCGAGTCTTCGCATTTAAATCGTTTTTAAAGATAAATGATTTTCGGTTTAATCTAATTAGTATATAAATATAATTAAAAACAGATATATTTCGGGTTAGACACGTAGCTCAGTTGGTAGAGCTGCGTGCACGCGTACGGGAGGTCTCGGGTTCGAGCCTCACCCAGCGCACACAATAACACATTCGAACCGGTCAACAGTCAAGGTCAAAGGTCAAATGGTCAACGGTCAACGGTCAAAAAGTCAATTTTTTTATTATTTTTATTTATTTATTTTATTTAAAAATCAATTAAAAATACTTAAAAATAACATTTTAAAGGTTAGAAAATAGTCTTAAACTCACAAAAATGCACCCAACAATCCTACTAAAATGGATTAATAAAATCCGTTTACTTACCGAAATATTATGCCATTATCTAGGTTAGTTTCACTCGTGGTTAAAACCACTTCGTACGCATTCAACATCATCAACCGAACGCACCCAATGTGAGTGAATCTTACAACTCCCCTTTTAATTACACGTTTTGGGGTGTGTCATGTGTCACAAAAAATTAACTTGTTTATTTAAACTTGTGCCATACCATATTGTGATCTAAACTTAGATTGTTTATATTGTTTGTGTTTATGTATTTCATTTTGTCAATTTATATGAAATTCATTCATTAAGCCCATCAGTTCCACGTGGGAGACGAGTTGAGCAACGCGTGCCTCAAAACAAATCCATTATTGTTCGTGTGTGTATTATTTAGGTTATGTTGTTTGTAGTTATATATTTATATTGTCAAGTTTATGCAAATCATTCATTAGGCCCATCAGTTCCTCTTGAGAGACGAGTCGAGCAACGCGTGCCTCAAAACGATCCATTATTGTTCATGTGTGCATTATTTAATATTTAATGATTGGTGTATAAGTTTACATCTATTTTTACTCATGTATGGTTGTGCACTCAATTTTATTATCAAATAAATAAACTTGTTCAAATGTTTTCCATAGGATTCACTCGCCAACTTTTTGTTGATCCAAAAACCATTTTTACACATGATACAGGTGAACATGATGAAGAAAGAAAAACATAGGAAATGCCTTAGAAGAAAACAAAGAAGCTTAGATTGATGTTAGGTCATGATGTAATTATGATTGTAAATTTCCCATTAAATTGTATTAATGAATATGAAACGTTATAGTAAATGTCATGAGCTTTGATGATAACCCAATCATGCCCCGGTCACCTTTTCCGCTGCGGGTCGGGGTGTGACATGGGCTAGGGGAAAACACGCTTGTGTGGACCTTACAGGAGTGTCCCCTCTTGTTGGACTCAGGGATAATGGGTTTGTTGCTGGCCAGGCTGCGTTAAAGGCGGAATCAGGCAAGGTCGCTAAACACGAGAAGGCTTGTTTAGAGAATCAACACGTGTTTATCCCATTCGCTTTTGATACATTTGGGTCCCTAGCCACAGAGGCTGTGGAATTTCTAAACAGGGTCCAACAGGTTGTGAATAGTAATCTTTCAACCTTTAAGGGCCGTTTCGTCTTTAGTAGGATTGGTTTTGCAATTCAAAAGGGGGTTGCGGCGAAGCTTGTTGCCCGTTTACCTGCCACTTGTTTGTAATTTGTTACTTTGGTATATAATTGAGTATTTAGTTAAAAAAAATAAAAAAAAAATAAAAAAATTACACAATTTGTCTTTAAGAAAAAACATGAAGAATAAAAGTTGAGGTTGTATTCTTGTTGGATTTTTGTAAAAAAAAATTGAAGAAAGTTTTTTTTTTTTTTTATTTTAAATATATCACGGATTTTTGTTTATATTAAACATGTCTAGTTAATCAACAAAATAATGTAGGTGTGTTTTTTTTTAATCTAAAGAGCTAGTTACTATTTTTAAGAGTAAAAAACTATAGTTTTAGTTAGTAAAAGAAAAAAGAGTTAATTACTGTTTTCGTCCCTGTGGTTTGTCAAAATCACTATTTCGGTCTATTAGTTTAAAAATTGCGATTTCAGTCCCTGTGGCTTCACTTTCGTAACCATTTCAGTCCCTGTGGTTTCACTTTCGTAACCATTTCAGTCCCTGTGGTTTCACTTTCGTAACCACTTCAATCCATTTATTCTGTAAGTACAGGGACTGAAATGGTTACGAAAGTGAAACCACAGGGACTAAAATCGTAATTTTTAAACTAATGGACTGAAATAGTGATTTTTGACAAACCACAGAGACGAAAACAGTAATTAACTCAAGAAAAAAAGAACCTGAAACTTTTATTATGTTTGACATATTGCTTTTGATAGCTTTATATTTTATTTAATTTAAAAAAAATACTAATGTATAATGGGAGTGAGATAAAGCAGGGTACGTTCTGTAAAATGTTTGATGAACAAGTTTAGGAGAAAAAACACAAATTTGTATACCAAATAAATATGCTTTTTTTAAATTAAATTCCAAGACTAATACATTGAACTTATTTTTTATAGAGAAATCGTGTATTTGTATTTGACACACATTAATATTTAGTTGGTTGTTGTTTTTGTAACTCATATAAGTGGATGGGTGGATAAATCTTTGGACCGAAACAAACATAAAGTTCTTGGGCTATGATCTGGGCTACTCTTGCAATTATATCACTATGGACTATGTTGGATTGTTCGCTAAAAGAATTGATGGGCTGCAAGGATAATACTATGTTGGACACTTCCCCACCTTGGTCTTTGTGACTTTGTGTAATCTATTGTGCAAGAATATGAGAAGTTGGACTGTTCACCAAAAGAATGATGGGAGCATTTAAGCTTAAAAAATAATGGATCTTTTTTATAAATATATCCAACTTAAAAAAGTATTAAAAATAATATGGTTGCTAACAACAAAAAAATCAGAATGAAAGTAACACAAATAATCAAAGTGAAAATAATATAAATATTCGAAATAAATATAAAACATAAAGATACAGTGAAAACATAAGCAGCGACATTTCCAACTTCACCTACAGTTATAAGCTAAACTACTGTAATACCCAATTACATATCAATGATTCAACAATCGGCCTAGACGACGAACTTAAGTCAATAGTTATGAGATTAGAAGATAAAATCCGATTTATATAGTTTCAAGTGGATCATACCTAATCCACTCTACGTCCTCTTCTTGATTCTTCAGTCAGGAGTTTGCTCAACTAAACGTCTCTCTGTAACGATATAGATCAAAGGTATACAATCTTCTCACTAAGTGTAGGTTGCGATCACCTTACAAATGTCTCACTATTACAAGGTAGTGATCACATTCTACGTCTCATTAAATAACGTAGTGATCACCAAACACAAGATTTTGAAGACAGGATGTTGAAGCTTGAAATTCTTCTCTTGCTTTTATTTTAATCTTCCTTATAGATAAGAAATATATTGTTGAAAATGAGAGATTAATTGGTAATACTTTTTGGAGTTTTAGTATTGCAAGAGGTGAGTTGGAAGTGTGTGAGAAGGGTTTGATTTATAAGAAAAGTTGGACAAGCCAAAAAGCAGATTTTTGGCCGGATGGTCAATAAACAGTAGATTCTTGGACCTGCGACACCAAAGTTATAAAAAGTCTATATCCGTTGCATCATTTGACCTTCTTATCCATCTTGCCAAGCTTAACACAAGATTGGTAATGTTAGTTTTGTAAAATCAAAGGTATGAATTATGTTTTCACAAATGTTTTGGCGTTTAAGCATTTGTAGTTGACTAGTGTTTTCAAGGTGAATGGATGTTGGGTTTTTTCCTTATATGAAAGATCCCATCAACTTAAGTTCAAATTTAAATGTTTGACAACTTCTTTGAAGATTGTTTATTTATGTGAACTATCAAGTTTTAATGACTTCGTTATTATAAATCTTATATTTTCATAAACGTCACTAATTTTGTAAAACGTTTTCAAATTGAACCCATTTAATCATTTATCGATCACATATTTTGTTTTTGTCATTCTAATCACTGGGCTTGATCTTTTACCGTGTGTGTGGTTGCTTCATTTGACTTGATGTATTTATTCGTCAGATGACTTAGTATTGGATAACTTGTATGAGGCACATGGTAAATCATTGTCAGCAAAGATTTATAACATGCTAATAAAAAATATATTAATCGAGAATTAATTATAAGTTCTAATAGATTATTCTTTTTTTAAAGGCTAGCGAATTTCATTACCAACAAATAGGCTGCAAACGAACCGAACGAACACGAACAAGACCTTGTTCGTGTTTGTTTGTTAAAAAATATATGTGTTTGCGAACCGTTCATGAACACTTATCGAACGAGATTTTATGTCGTGTTCGTTTGTTATGGAAATGAACTTGTTCGTGTTCGTTTGTGTTTGTTATATTTAGCAACGAACAAAAGCGAACATTGACGAACACAAATGAGCACAAACTAATGTTCATGAACACAAAAGGAAACAAGCGAACACAAACATGCGTTAATGAACATAATATGTAATACACAGACACTTATTAGATATTTAATTTGCCGGAATTTTAAAGTATTTAAATATTTTTAAAACTAAAAACACTAATGAACAATCGAACACAAACGAACACGTTACCGAACGTTCACGAACATAAACGAACGAACGCAACTTCTGTTCATGTTTGTTCATTTAATTAAACGAACAAAATTTCTTGTTCGTGTTCGTTTGTTTAATAAACGAATGAACACAAACGAACTTCCCGCCTGATGGTTTACGAACTGTCCGCCGAAGTTTGGTTCGTTTGCAGCCCTACCAGCAAAGTTAAAAATCCTTCTAGAGGAATATAAAATTAAAACCTTACACATGCCCTTCTATTTTTCTCCATAGCCTTGACGCCATTTCACGAGCTTCGGTGATGAGTTATGGAAATTAATATTGTAAATAATCCTTACTTTTTATAACATATTACAGCACATGCCCTTCTATTTTTCTTTTCTGTCTATCTCTTCCCAACATAAATAAAACCTTTCATTAAATCTACTTTTATAATCAAACAAGACGTGTGTGACTAACTGAGTGCTTATCATCGATCGTTAAAAGCTCGAACTAAGCCTAGATTAAATGAGCATGAGCCTAGAGACAAGCTTGTTCAATAAACGAGCTCAAACCCGTACTACGTTTATCAAGCACAAGCTAGCTCGTGAGCCTAAACAAGCCTACCATTTATATAGTTTTTAGTTAATAATACATGATATATTTATGTAACTTTTTCTTATAAATAAAAGGGTATGTTAAAAAAAACAAAATAATAAATTTATGTTATAAAATTTTTAAAATTATATATAGGAAATATAGTTGAATATAAATTAATTAACAAATAATCAACAATCCGATCCCAAACCAAACTCAAGTTATAAAATAACCTCGCTCAAGATTAAAAATAAATTTCGAAACGAGGGGGCCTCAAATGCTTGTAAGTTAAACATGTGTGGTGTGCCCATGCTTAGGCTCGATTCATTCACAAACCTATTTGGATATTTATGCGCAATCTAATAAGCGAACACGCATAATAAATTATTCAAAAAGAAAACTAAGTGTCATCTCGTATGAGACTACAATTATAGATACCTTCGGGACAAATCAAAAGCCTTGGCCTCAAGTGTTTGACCTATTCTTTTGTTTCTTCATCCAATTTTTCATGAATTTATAAGAAGAAATAATCAAATACAAATCAAATAAAACTTATGTATAAAATAGTATTATTGTAATTTATAATACAATGTGCTTATTTTAATTTTATTTACCAAAATATATAATATATTGTATTAAATGGTAAAAACAGTTGCTAAATTTCTAAATATGTCTGATGGGTTTTCTCTGATTCAATATCTTGTAAGCAGGGGCGGAGCTACCTTATATCAAGGGCGATGCGTCGACGGTAGTGTAAAAAAAGATAAAATTTGACATTTTTTTCGATTTTATTACACCTATGAATTTTTTTTAAATGTTACCCTAATAATTATTTTTTTATTTTCGCCACTACTCTCTAAAAATATTTTTACAAAGGAAGATAGCATAATGTACACAAAACAAAAGACACATATTATTATTATTATTATTATTATTTATTTATTTTTATTATTTAGAGGCTACAAGTTAGAAAAAAGCATATAAGACAACCTGCGTGGCCTGTGCACCATGTTTCCTAGCTGTGAGTGAAAATTTTTAACCAATATGTCGAGTTATTAGGGTATGGGTATGAGGCGTGGGTTGGGGAAACGCCCATGTGACCACCCTGGGTAGGTTTGGGTTTGGCGTGGTCCTTTTAGTATGGGTTTCAGCCCGGGCGTTGGGCGGAGCTACCAATCTGAGCTGGCGGGTGTACATTGGGTGCACCCTACCCTATATTATCCATTAATTTAAAAAAAAGAAAAAATAAAAGGAATTTGGCCAAGCCACTCCCAAACCCAAGCCCCACTATACCCCCAATTTTTTAGATCTTGCCAGTGAAGCTCACCCAACCTACGTGTCAACACATGCCCCAAACCCTTGCCCCACCAGTACCCAACAACATCCCTTATTCTTTTGGGTAAGATATGTAGTCAAACTAAAGGATGGGAGTCTACTATTTGACCTTTTTAACCAATGTGTCAGAATCTTTCACAAATATTACCAACATATATTTTTCACCAATAAGGCGATAATAATAAGTTGATATTGACTAGGTTAATGTTACGATAAAGCTACCAATGATATCTTGGCCTAGTGGTGAGGTGAAAACCTTTCTTC
Organism: Scalesia atractyloides; assembly: GCA_947069175.1. NCBI lineage: Eukaryota > Viridiplantae > Streptophyta > Magnoliopsida > Asterales > Asteraceae > Scalesia > Scalesia atractyloides. Next base: position 7,570,169 of record CAMTDV010000014.1, on the reverse strand, counting down.
TTTTAGAGGTTCTAGGTTCAAGTCTAGACAAAGGGGGTTTTAATTAATACTAACTTGGTGATACTAACATATTAACTACTAACCCGGTTAGTGATATTCTAACCATACGCCGTTAAAAAAATGTTATGATAAAGCTATAGGGTTAGGAGTCATTATTATACTTGTATATACATAATCTAGACTATATAAAGAAAAAGGTTGAAATACATAACTTGTTGGTGATTTAAGCTCACCTTCACCTTTTGGATTTGTTCTTTTAAATTTGAATCAAAATGAACATGTTTATGTGTTTATTGTTTGATTTATTATGGTTTTGTTTAAACATGATAACGCGCTAGATCTTTAGTGTTTGATAGGGTAGACTTGTTTTGCCATGAGAGACAACTACTTGACTTATCTCGCTATTGTTGGCTTATACATTTGTCTATTTGTTTTATCTCCTTAGTGTTATGTGGATTTGAGATTAATCACCAAGAATTTATGGTGCACTTAACTAGGTTAGGCCGGGTTATCATCTTAATTCGGCTAAATTGCAAGAAAAGGATAGCTTTTGCGTGATTCAGAATATAAAACAATTATATGAGGAAGTTACAAAAAGATTATTTGAAGTGAAAACGCGAATAAGACTTAACTCATGACTAATATTGTGAATATTAGAACTAATATGTTAATCCATCAAGTGAAATCATGGCAAACGATTGCACATTCGCATGTGATTATTCCATTCTGCATGTTCACATACACATAAAAACTGTAACTAAACCTCAAATTTCGAGATACAAATTCATAACCTACCCAGTATGTTAGTTTGTTTAGTTACGGGGTCTCGCTATTTGGCTTATATGTGCACCCCTAGTAGAGTTAGCTTTCAAGAAATCCACCACAACTTACCACTGCATAATAGTTTAAGAGATGAGTCTTCATACGGAGGTCAAGTTGTCATAGCACAAGGTTTTGGCAGCTTAGCCGTGCTTTTGGAGGCTTAGCCCCCGCCTTTGGGTGTCACCTAGGGCTTAGTCTGCGCTTTTTGAGGATGACTAAAGTTTAATACCCTTGGAAGATAAATATTATGTTATGCTCACGCTTACGAACACGTTGATCCACTAAAATCTGAAAGATAAACATTACGTTATGATCTTTGCAGATCACACAACATGTTAAGGCATGTCACATTCACGAATTCTAGCTATACACATGTATGTTTAATAACGTTAAACCATGTCATTTAATTTGGTTTCGAAATATCGATTCATGTGGTGTTCCAAGACAGATCGAACCAAAGTCACCAAAACAAAATCACAAAAGAGTTGAATTGTCACATGGCAACGTCGCCACCATCAAAAGTAGATCAACTACACCAAGTAATATCATTACGCCAAGCAGGGGCGGACATACCTTATTATAAGGGGTAGCCTCCGTTACCCCTTGGCGCTCCGGCGGTAGTGTAAATTTTTGAAAAATTTGACGTTTTTTTCGATTTCGTTACCCTTTTTTTATAAAACGTTACCCCTATGAAGATTTTCTAAATCCGCCACTGACACCAAGTCCAAAAGAACACGATCATAACGCGTATCGTTGATCCTGCTGTCCTTTGCAAAGTCCTTTAAATCAACATTGAAGACGATACGAGCACCAAGCTTTGTCAAATTAAGTATCTGAGACCGAGCATTTCCATACCTTATCTCCAATTCACCTGCTGAACAATTTGCACAAAATATTTTCAGTTACACTAAAATAATATTCAATATAAAGTTCAAATACAACTTACCACAGCCATATGGTGATATGACAACAATCTTGCTTGCATCCCCTAGTGCTGATGCAATGCGGTGAGCATGGCTGAAATCCCCGACACATGCTATCAGTATCTTTTGAGACGTGTTGTATCGCTCAGTGATTTCAGCTGTCCAAGGGCCTTCTTCATCCTTTTTCACATCCACCTCAGGCTCTTTCTTTTCCAACGGCTCCTCGTTTTCTTTTTCCGTTTCCGGTTTTTTGTTCTCCTCCTCTACTTGCAGTTGGGGAGCTTTCAAATAGCCTGGTTGATCATTGCTGTACAGTCTTCCAAACATTATATATATAAATAGAATAATCAGGTTGAATATTGTATAACTAAAGTGATATAACATATCATCACATAAAGCATGCATTATGGCACATTTAATGTCATGTCACATAATTAAATCAACAAGAAGCTATTAATAAATAATATATAACAATGACCATTGTGTAACCTATAGTAAAAGAAGTAATTAAGTAACACTGACCATTGTGTAACCTAGAACAATAAAGATAAGCAATTAAGCATCATCCCACAGGCGGTTTACTTGCAAATAAGTATAAGTGTAGAGCACATAAGTCGCCTAAAGTATCCGATATGCGATTGCATCACTAACACACCCCTTTAACCCGAATTACATGTAAATTTTTTGCATATTGATACTTTAAAATTACAAGTTTAGGACGAAAAATTACAAATGTATCTAAAACAGTTACATTAATCTAATGTAGAACACATTTAAAAAATTAAAATAAAAAATAATGGGTTGTATAAAAAAATAAAAAATAAACAATGTTTTTAGCTAGTTTTTTTTTTTTGAAACTTTCTAGTAGCTAGACAAAACCTGAAAAGTCATAAAAATATAAATATTACGCATAAAAACATACAAACAAAGCCCTAGATTAAGAATAAAACATGAAATCACAATGTCAAACAAAAAATGAAATAAAAACTAGAAAAACGAAACCTACAAGAAGAATAAAACAAATAAAAAATAGGAAATGTAGAAACAAAGGCACCTGAACGAGCTGATGAGCCAACGGCGATGGATCGACCCAGAAAGCCCATCGTCTTCGGTACCACAAGCGGCGAAAACTGTGTTACTCTCACCGTCGTTCGTAAAGCAAAGTAGCAGCGGTTTGACTTGGTCAACGTTCTCCATAGCATGGACGCCATCTTCTTCTTCGGTGATGAGTGAGAGTGAGAGTGAGAGTGAGGAGTTACGAAAATGGAAATATCCTAATTTTGATTTTTAGAAACTTGCAAAACAGTCCTTTTACTTTCTTTTGTAACAGTTTCTCCCAACTTAACTAAAACTTGACATTCTTCTATTTTTTTAATGCTACTTGAGGGTTTTTTTTATACGTCGACCAAAATTCAGCCAATTTATGAGTTTTTATGAACGATTTTTTAAAGTTGACAAATCTATATATGGCTCGGTCAAAGGAAAATGTGCATTAAATCCATTAACGTGGTGGCATTTTGGGTTTATAGAAAGCCCGAAATAATTGAGATTATCACTTAAAATTATACTTGTAAGGTTTAAAACCCACACAGTGTGTATCTGTGTGGTGCGGGTGGGGAGGGGGTAATGGTTTGTTGTAGATTACATGATAGTGTCATTCTACCTTAGTTAGTGTAGTTAATGAATTATACACATTATATTTGTGTAACGAATTAATCATTCGGTTTTTACATATGAACCCTTGCTAGGTCTTAATCGGTGTGTGTTTTTTTTTATCCGCGTATTAATTTTGTCTTAAATTAAGTTTGGATTGTAGTTTTAGATCAAGTTTAACTTGGTAATCACAAAACAAAAATCATTAAACTTACTCTTATAATCAATTAAGATGTGTGTTGCTAACCGCGTGATGAATAGGATATTTAACTTACACTGGATTTTTCTTGATCTTGATAATTGTGGTTAGAGATATATAAATTGATTCGTCATCATCCAGCTAAGTTAGAGTAAACTCCTTAAATGGTACCTGAGGTTTGGTCATTTGTTTTCACTTTAGTTCGAAACTCAAATTTTTTGAATCTGGGTTCATACGGTTTCAATATTGTCATTTTCATCTAAAAGCAAAATCTGTTCAGATTTTTTAGTTAACATCAGCTTTTTTGTCATTTTTCTCGCTTTTAATGAAGGACAAAATGGTCAGATTTTTATAATTTGTTATAATAAAACATTAAAAGCCCATTTTGCCTTTCATTAAAAGGGAGAAAAAAGACAAAAACTGGATATTAACTGAAAAATGTCGACCAGATTTTGATTTTAGATAAAAATTATATAATCTTTCAAAAAGTAACTTAGGGTACCTTTGACTAACTTAATAATTGTGTCTCTTCACATCACACCTCTTGAATTAATAAACAAATGTTATGCTAACCATCACCCCAATATGTCCCAATATACACCCCCTTAATTATAATACCCTTGAATTAAACACATGCTCTGAAAACAGCCACCCCCAATGAATTCCGAATCCTTAACACTTCTTTGTTTAATATCAACCGACACATCCAACCAAAAAATTATGTATACTCATTTTATTATAATAACAAAAATTAACTTGGGTTCCGTCCCTTTAAAATAAAAGTCACGTCCTTTGCCAAATAACGGTTGCATAACTCTAAAATGAAAAGTAGGGAAATAAAAATGGTTTTGAAAATGGATCACAAAATTATATATATATATATATATAAACCCATTAAGTCTAACTACCTTTCAAATCATCTCCACCGTCGGATCATGCTGAGATTAAATCTCAGCCCTTTAAACTCACAAAAAAAACCGCTCTCATAGTGGCTTCAGTCGGTTTCTAAAGTTGGTGGTTACCTTCACCATTTTCTGCCCATGATTTCCACAACTCTCCTACAATCCTGGGTGGTGCTCCTACAAACAAACATGTGTGGTGCTGTCAATTCAGTTCCTAAACTTTTTTCCAATATTCAAGCCTTTCAGCAAAACTTTCTCACCCAGTCGTAAGCAGTTTCACAAACAGATTACAGTTTTTCAAAATTCCTAAAAAAACAAACGGGTAGTGGAACCTCACAAGTTCAGGTTTCCTGTTTTTGTGGAATGTTGGTTTTCGCCCACGAATCCACGATCCCCATTACCCAACCTCCTCTTTATCTTTCCCACATCGCTGCTGGTATCCCTCCCTATATATATATCACATACTCTGGCCCATTTGCTCACTCGTATCTATTCCTGTAGGGTTTGACATTTGAAGAGGTTAAGTTATCACCATGCCCGATTGGAATCATCTATCAGCCTCCAAAACTTGATGAACCATAAGTTTTTCTTCTTACTTTTGACTATTATGTCTTCTTCCTTATCGACTTTCCATTCTCATAAACAAAATTTTCAGTTGTTTATAATGGGTTTTGTTTTTAGTCGTTTATGTTTTCCTAATTTTATTTCTAATTGATTTGGATTCTAAATTATGTTCTCTATGCAGGAACTTCTCAGTTCTTGCTGTATTCAAGCTTTTCAGGTACCAACCAACTCGATTCTTTTTGTGATATTATGAGTTTCTAATCATGTTTTACTCATTCTGCTCTGATTTTTTTTCTGCCCTAATTCTGTTTAATTTAGTCTGTTTCCAGTTTCAGAATCCAATCCAAGTTGTGTCACGGGAATCATGGTAGTTTTCTTTATACCCATTCAACACACACACACTAACTGCTCATGTTCATCTTATACTTTCTCTATCATGAAGTTAGATTCTTTCAAGACTCCGTTAACTATTTTGCATGCTTATGGGTTTTGTATGGTATGTCGAGCACAAGAGCAGACTATGCAGTGTGAAGCATCTCATTTGTTATTCGAAACATAAAAATTAAAGTGAGATATTTTATAAGTTTGTAATGGAGTAGTTTTTAATATGTGTGTTATTTTGGTAACTGGTCTAACTGGATAAACGGGTACGGGTCATGGTGAGTCGTTTTAAAAAAAAATGAGCACTTTAGTTTATGTCAAAACAGGTTATCTTAAAATGGATAGGGTTGGAATGGGTTTTGCGTAGACTTACAAAATATGATGGAAAGTTGCACTTTGCTTGTAGGCATCTGAATGAATGGTTTGTGGGACATTGGATGCTCACGGAGTCACGGGTAACGACACAACAACCCAAAATTACTCTCAAAGGCTGATTTGTAACAGAAAGGAGTCATAATATTATATGTGAAGGGGTTTTGCAGCTGATCAGGGTGGTTCATCGTGTAAAAGAAGGTTTAGCGTCATCTTAAAGCTATAACAAGACGAAATTATGTAAGAATCATCAATGGTAGGCTAAAATTTACTCTTAAAACACAATGTTTATCTTATCTTTAAGCACTATAGTTCTTTTTGAGAGTGTTTATGAATAATCTTAGTTGAAAAGGAGAAGAATAGCAACAAGAAGTTCTTAGCAGTAGCAGTTTTCAAAAAGTCTTTTGTTTGGTAAGTCCTTAGCCTTAAATTTCTGTTTAAGTAGATATGTATAATATATAGCATACATGAATGAGTAGTGTGCAGACCGGGTCGAAGAAGTTCTGGAGTTTGTTAAGTCCAAAATTGGGTTAAGACTTGGAAGAATGTGGTTGGAGTTGTGGTGTTCGCAACATTTTGGAGATTGTGGAAATGTGGAAACAGAAAACTGTTTAACGACAACAACATAACAATATTCCAGCCCCTAAAATCGTTGAGTTGATTAAGGAAGATGCTTTCATAAAGAATAGATATAGGTTTGCTTCTTCAAGTTAGGAGACGTGGATTGATTTTAATGTGTGTAATCTATCATAAATTCTAACTTTTGCCCAGCTCCTTGCTGGTGTTTAGCTCTATGTTTAATTGATCATGCCCATAGCACTCACATTAACAACCCTCGCCTTGTGAATATCCTTTTCAGCCACACAAATATATTTCCATGTCCTAGGCACACTGTTACAAAAAGGGACCCCAAATTTGGACAATTATTTCTTAAGCACATGATCAGTGTAATCAACATTCATTTTAATGCTATAGTTGGCTGGAAAATTGAACGGCTACCACCATATGAAGTTCAAATAAAGTTAGTTTTGTCATTTTTTGGTTCATATAAATATTGCATATAGATAATAGTTAATTAATACTATCCAACCGATGCATATGGAGTTTTGTATGTTTTAAATGGAAGTTGGTCGTTTTATCCAAACCTACTCCTGCTTATCCCCAATTAAATAAGATGTGCGTCGTGCGTGCATGTTTCATGAATCATTCCACTCATTTTCGCTTTTCTTTACTGTACATTATTACTTGGTGACTCTTTGTGTTATTAATGGATACAACCATGATATTAGCATTTTAATGTATATAGATTGAGATTGCCCCTTTTTGTTATGATATGAACAATTGAATTCAGTGCTTCAAATCATTGAATTGTGACAATCATTTTATTATTAGATATGGATCTATATTTCGAACCAGTTTACTTGATTCACGAGTTAGAGTATCAACTTAATCGGAACCAAGTTATATGGTATTTCAACAAGAACGCTGATCCTTTTGGAAGTTGGTACCAACAGAACTATAAAAGGTATCTCAAAAACATGGTGCTAACTTGTAAGTAGTCTCCAAAGCCTTAAAGAATATATTTTCTAAAGTTGAAAGTGTAGTAAAAAGAAACATGGATGGGTGGCCTTGCCTAGAAATTGGAAATAGTGGTGGAATTGAAAAGTATGGTTGCAGTATTGAAATTGAAACGTGTAGTTGCAGATATAAGTATTTTGTTTTCAATTCATGGCAAGTAATTAACTCTTATTTATGATATCATATTGGTGTTTAATCAGATCATATTTGTCTACACTTAATAAAAATTAACTTTTTTTTACTCTCACCAATGTTGGTTTTACTTAAATTTTTTTTGTTTCCTCCTTGTAAAATCCCATTTCGCATCCCATCTTGAAAATAAAAAAAAATTCATGTCACTATGCGTGAAATAATATTTTAAACATGCTTTTTTGAGTTTTTCTTTTCATTTTATTATTTTCTGTCTATTTTCTACTTTCTTTTTTATTTGATTATTTAACTAGACTATGTTTGAAAGGTTAACTTTAATATATATTTTTTTTCATGTAATCTTTATACGCCTTCCGAAAAATTACGAACCTTCCATTTATTTTTATCCTGTAACCGTCATGCGAACAATCGCATTGGTTCAAGCGGCACGTTGATTTAATCACAAACTTCAAAAATAAGAATATGTCGGTTCGCAAGAAAAACCACGCCGGGTCATAAACGAAAAGGCATGCTCACTCGATTATTATTGGTTATATTTGGTTGCATGTGTTGAATTGGGTTGTTAAGTACACACAAAGGTGATTTGAAAGAAAGGATATGTTTATTCTTAATTGTCAATCCCTAATGAACAGTTGCGAAAAAAAATACATTGACCAAGATTTGTGGCATTGTCAACCCATGATCAAATATGATAAGTTCCACACTTACATTATTAATTACCATGTTTAATAAGCTGAAAATTATGTGTATAATAGTCAACTGTTTACATTCAAACATCATATACAAGTATATGTGTGTATATAAAGAGTACGATATGTGTGTGTGTGTATATATATATAGAGAGAGAGAGGGGGAGGGTGGGGTGAGAGCGCCACCACACCACCACTATCGAACTGCATTGCAACAACACCATCAACTGAACATCGCCATCGGATGTAGCGGTTGCGAAAGTGATGAACAAAATCATTAGTGTGCATTTTACTTAAATTTTCAAATTTAACCTCAAAGGTATAAGAAATTACAACTTACACACTATAGTTTGTTCATAATTATATTAAACCTTAAAGTCTAATAAAACAATATAACCAATTAAACTAATATAAATATTAGTACCATTAAAATTATTTACTGATTTATTTATTAGAGAATCATAGCTTATTGTTAAATAATATTTATTAAATTAAATAGAATGTTTGGTATATTGCTATAATCAATTAATCAACTTTTATAAAGTATTGTACTCATTTAGGATCCGACCTATAAATTCAATATTTATAATCAACACAGTAAAAACTTTCATTATCAACAACCCGCTGCAACGCGCGGGGCCAGTGGCGGAACTAGAACGATTTAGTTGGAGGGTCATCATAAGCTTATTTTCTATGTTGGTTCGAATTAGGGGGTCAATCTCTAAGTTTGTTTTTCAAAATCTCAAAATTTATAAATAAAAATTTAAAAAGTTCTAGTGACCGGAGGGTCAACGGACCCTCTTGACCCCCTCTAGTTCCGCCCCTGCGCGGGGTAGCTTTAACTCGTGACAACTAAATTGAAACCACAGAAAACCATATTCAAAAGATTTGAGTTTTGAACTAAAGTGTTAAAACTGAATAAACCAACCATTTTGACAGTTTACTCTAGAAATTATTATTAGTGTGGCTTTGATTGTATTTTATCTTATCCATTAATGACGAAATAAAGAAATAAAAGTTAAAAATTGATTTTTGACTTGCTTTTATTACGAGGAGACTGAAGACCTAGAAAAGATGGAGCATGAGAGAAAGGGAACAGTGTTTTGTCTTGTATATAGTGTACTGTTGCAGTCATACCGATGGTGAAGGTAGGATTTTCGTCACCAAGAAGATAAACACAAGATAAATATAAATAACTGGGTATTTATTAATGATAAGAATTAAGAAAAAAAGAAAAATGTCGTGTCATAAAAGAGTATGGCCAAGGATATGAGATTGTGTAAAGATTTTGCCAGACTCAAATCTTCTAATATATAGCATAATGTAAAATCACATGATCACATCTATCCTCTAAGTTGACCCGGGGTGGACTTTTGATACCCGGTCACGTGTTATGGGCCTCCGCACACCGTCGCCAATCATTTGTTTAACACGTTATACTTTGAACGCGTGATATATATCACGCGTTTTGAATTCAAAATTTGACCGTTGGTTGGTTTGTGTACCGTTGATAAAAAAAACAAATTCATTATATAAATACCTTCCATTTTATAACCATTTCACCCACATCAAAACACAAACAAATATAAAAAATTTTATAATTTTTATACCATTTCACAAATGGATTTTCCTACGGTTTCGACGTTTCCGATGGACAGCGATAGCAATAGCCAATCGTCTTCCGATAATGAGACGCTTAAATTTTTCATCTCGATGTATAACGATCTTGAAGGAAGTTCGAACCGCCCAAAGAAGAAAATGGTGGATCGTGATCGTATACATGCCAACGAAGTCTTAATGAACGATTATTTTGTGGAGAATCTGGTCTACAATGCCCAAACGTTTAGAGATCGGTTTCGTTTACCAAAAGAATTATTTTTAAAGATTGTTGGAGACATCGAAGCAACCGAAGAATGGTTTCAAGAAAGTTACGACGTGAGGGGCAAACCAAGTTTCACGCCGATACAAAAATGAACGTCGGCCATTCGTCAACTAGCGACAGTTAACCCTCCCGATCAATATGATGAATACCTAGCTATGTCGGACAGAACTTCTCATGAATGTCTGTAGTTTTTTTGTAACGCGGTCATTAAATTGTATGGTAAAGAGTTTTTACGTAAACCGACGAGACACGACATCTCACGTATTTACGCCGCACATGAGGCTAGATGGCATTTTCCTGGGATGCTCGGTAGCATCGATTGTACACATATCGAGTGGAGAAAATTTCCAAGAGAGATGCGAGGGGCGTATGTTAGGGGTGAAATCAAAAGGCCAACCATCACACTTGAAGCAGTGGCGTCGAATGATTTATGGTTTTGGCATTCATATTTTGGTGTTCCGGGTTCAAACAACGACATCAATGTTTTGCACACCTCGCCGTTGTTCCAAACTGTAACGGATGGTACCGCACCCTCCTGTCCATTCTATGTGAATGGACGAAATTACAGACGTGGCTTTCTTCTTGTGGATGGTATCTATCCAACATAGTCTGTTTTTGTGAAAGCTCCTTCGTTTCCTGTCGAGCCTAAAGAAGAGACGTTCAAAAAGTTGCAAGAATCGGCAAGAAAAGATGTTGAGAGGACTTTTGGAGTTTTAAAGGGTAGATGGGGCATTCTAAGTCGACCCGTTCGTGCGATGAATAAGAACTCAATACATAGCATAGTATATGCATGTATCATATTGCACAATATGTTAATCAAACATTCGGACGTTCAATATCTCCAGATTGGGTGCCGGATCCTCCTACACAAGTTCACGTTCCCGGAAATATTCAACAACAGTTGCGTGATGAACAAACTCACTTTCGGTTAAGATTCGATTAAATCGAACTAGTTGGTTCTTTAGGTTTGGAATTTCCTAATTCGGACAAGGAGTAGAGTTTCTCTATGTATTTTTTAATTGTAGTCTAAAATATTGAACTAGTATGTATTAATTTTATTGAAATTTTAATGAAATTTTATAATTTATAATTTTAGTGTTTTATTGTTAATTTATTAATCAAAAATAAAAATAAAAAAAGTTGCAAGTGATGGAATTTAAACAAGTGATGACCATTTCCACTAAAAAAGGTTGTGAATGATGGAATAATGGTTGATGACATGACGAAACTTGATTGAAAGTTAAGAATGAGTGATGGGTTATGACCACCCCTACCCCCTAATACAATAAATAGGGTGATCTATCAATGTTTATTTATACCCAAAAATACCATGCTTACTTGCTTCTCATACTTATCTTATACCCTCAAAAGCTTTTGAAAATTCGGTCCTCAAAAGCTTTGAACGACAAATTTGGATCAGAAATCGTTGGAGTATCATCATGTCACATGCGAAACCACCCGATCATATCCATCTTCATTAGGCATAATGCTTATACACCAATTCAAGAGGAAGCCCAATAAATACTAAAAATCCCCTTGTGAGAATCGGACCCAGGACCTAATGGTCCCTAAGCTTTATCTCACCAGGCATGATGCAATGTTCAATATGTTTTGTTCAACCTACTTTGTGAACTTTCTCCTTAATGACATGCTATAATTTTTTCATGTAACATAGAATGAAAAAAATTCGTCACTAAGTATGAGAAATTAAACATAAAAAGTTATTTATCCCGACCTAAAGTTATAAACGGATCTTTATCATGCTAACTATAACCTTTTCCAGGGTAATGAAGCTACGTTGATATAAAGATTATAAGCACGACATGCGTGTCAAACTAAGATAGTCCGAACAAGTTCAATAATACTAGAGTCCGTATGACTTCTTTTCGTAGATGACTTGAGTATTAGATAGCTTGTATGAAGCACATGGTCAATTATTGTTGGAAACATTTATAACATTTTAATCATCAAGGATTGTTAATTTCTAATAAAAATCCTTCCAACAAGCTACTGGAAAACAAAATTACAAAAGAGTTGCATATCATACAGCAACATCAAGAGTACGTACACCTATTACACCAAAAGAAGCTTAGAACTATTTTTAATCCGTCTCATTTTTTTACGTCTTCCACAAACTTAAGGCTTGAAGTCCTATTTCCACTGATCCGACAAATCCAAAACAATTCGATCGAAACGCATGTGGTTGATCCTGCTGTCCTTTCCAAATTCACTAAAATCAACATTGAAAACGATAGTTGCCCCAAGCTTTGTCAAAACGAGCATATGAGACCGAGCATTTTCATACATCATCTCCACTTCACCGGCTAAACAATTTACACAAAATGTTTTTACTTACTTTAAAATGTTCAATATACTGTTTGAATACAACTTACCACAGCCACATTGTGATATGACCTTGCATCCCCCAATGTTGATGCAATGCCGTGAGCGAAACTGAAATCACCGACACATGCTATCAGTATTTTCTGAGACGTTTTGTGTAACTCTTTGATTTTTACTGTTGGCACGCCTTCTTCGTCCTTTTTCATCACCGACACGACCCGTTTAACCCGAACTACATTTATTTTTTTTGCATAAATATATAAGTAGAACACATTTAAAAAATAAAACAAATAACAAATGAGTTATACAAATCAACTCTAGAAACTACCGGGTTGACATCATGATGTGAAATTGTATTGTATGATTTGCAACCATTTAGTCATTCACCATTTGTATGATATAATAAAACATATGTTTTTTGAACGACATAATAAAACATATGATATAATAAAACATATATTTTTTGAACGACATAATAAAACATATTAAAAAATCAACAGTGAATTGCAAGAATTGTCCTTTATCTTTATGCCCTTTTGCAGACGGTGTTTTTTATGTTTAACATTGATAAGTTTTATACTTTATGTTTTAAAATCCATCACGTTTTATCCTTTAGGCCTAACCCAGTTTATGTTAAGTCTGATCATGTGACTTGCATGTGAGGGCTTTTTTGTCATTCTACGTATCAAGGACTAATTTGTGTAAATAACTACCAAATATTAAAAACAATTTTCTCTCTCTACTCATACTCAGTGTCCTTCAACCATACAACCTCCACAACCTACTTGTACCACTACCTCCACCTCCTTCCACCACTGCCGCCAGCACCGCCACCACAATCTCCTTCTACCACCGCCACCGCCACCAACCTACCACCATTGAAACCGCACCATAACCACCCATCCACCACCACCGCCACCAATGCACCACCGTTGAAACCGCACCATAACCACCCATCCACCACCACCGCCACCAATGCACCACCGTTGAAACCGCACCATAACCACCCATCCACCACCAAACCCTAACTCATCAATTTTATAACATTTCACCTAAATTTCAACCACAAAAATTCAAAATCTCACTTGTTAATCTTTCCTATAAGTTAACACGCAGAACCATATCCATATTCGCCAAAACCATCTGATTCGGAAACGCCGTCGTGCTCGTTCCATGTCCACCCTCGTCATGCTCGTTCCGAGTCCTCCGACGTCAAGCTTCTAGGTGGTTAGGGTATCAACAATTAGGGTTTTTGCGGGGTTGATACTTATGACCGACGGTGGTGGTCGTCTCTCAACCACCACCTGTAACATTCTAGTGTTGCAGGTTTTGGATTTTTGTTGTAGGTTCATCTCTTAGTCAGTTAGTCACCACCAGATCTAATCTTATGAGGATGTGGCTGGTGGGTTACGGCTGGAGGGGAAAGAGATGGGTGGGTTGGAGGCTTTGATTTTGAGTGTTTGTTGAAAGAGACAAAAGGAATTGATGATGGTGGTGTAGGAAGATGGTGATAGAGATAAGAGAGTAATGAAGATGAAAGAACTTTTTGTTTAAATATAAATTTTTTTATTATTTATTTAAATCTTTTGTTTTTGAAGGTTTTTTTAAAAGGGGTTTTGTATTTAATTTATTTACATATTTAGTCCCTGAAAAGGTGAAAAGACAAAAAAAGCCCACACATGCAAGTCACATGATCAGACTTAACTGAAAAATCAACTGGGTTAGGCATAAAGAACAAAACGTGATGGATTTTAAAACATAAAGTATAAAGCTTATCAATTTTAAACATAAAGGACACCGCCTGCAAAAGGTCATAAAGATAAAGGACAAATCTTGCAATTGACTCAAAAATCAATATTATGCATCAAAACATACAAATAAAGCCATAGGTCAAGAATAAAACATAAAATCACAATGTCAAACTAAAAATCAAATAAAAATACAAAAACGAAGCCGTAAAACAAGAATAAAACAGAAAATCAAGATGTTAAACAAAAAAAATCAAATAAAATTAACAGGGAAATATACAAACAAAGCCGTGGAACTAAAGAAAAAGAAACCTGTACGAGATGGGCCAATGACGATGGATCGGCCAAGAAAACCCATCGTTTTTGGTACTGCAAACGGCCAAAACTGTGTCATTATCACCGCCGGTGGTAAAGCAAAGCAGCAGAGGTTTGACTTGGTCAACGATGTTCTCCATAGCATTGACGCCATTTGACCTTCTTCTTCAGTGATGAGTGACTATTGACTAGTTATGAAAATAGAAATGAATATATTGTAATGATAATAATCTTACAACACAGTCCCTTCTACTTTCTTTTGTATCATTTTTCCCCAACATAATTACAACTTTTTACACTTCACGAATTCAAAACGTACAGACTTAATTATCCAAATTCAAATAATTATTGCCCGGCGCAGCTTGTTACCCGGCTACCTTATGTTTTGATGTAACTTGGCAAGTTTTCTAACTTAATAATTATTGTATTTTAATTTAGGCTAATGCAACTTTTAATAGGCTAATGCAACTTTTAAAAAAATATTTAAAATTGGGATACTCTAATGAATATCTACCCCATAAACCTATTAAGATAGGTACGATAGTTACACTTTAGGTAATCACTGTACTAGCGGTAAGGCTGGCTCAACTTCTTTGGAAGCCTGAAACAAAATATAAATTCGAGGCCCTCTATTAGGTTGATGAAATATGTTAATTTCAAAAGTTTTTGTTGCAGATGTAACAAAAATCTTGAAAATAGTTGATTTTGATTATGTGAGCAAAGTATTAGATTTTATTTCTTTGTTTATTCAATATTAACTATTAAGTGGGCCTTATTTTTGAGTTGGATGAAGTCTTATTTTTATTCAACAAAAATCTGTTATAGGGGTATTGCTGTAGAAACTCTCAACTCTTAAAGAGTCAGGTCTAAGGCCAAAAAAGAAAAAAAAAACCATGCTTGGATTCGAATCAAGATCTGCATTTAGAATATATTGATTTCCTACAAGCATACTACAACAACATTAGTGGTTTAGGCAATCAAATTAAACATTAATACCCACATTAAGTTTATTGTTTTTTAAATGAAGACCCTAAAATTTTGGAGGCCCAAAGCCCTTGCTTCACTTGGATGACCCTTAGACCGGCCTGACTAGCGGATCTTTCTAATTAAACTAACTAGATTTTTTAACGTGATCAGGATTAATCCAAGAGAGACTTAATCACTTATCGGAGGGGGGCTCTCCTCATAAGATATAAAAAATTATGCATACTGAAAATAATATTAAGAAGTTACAAAAAAGGTTACTCTTGAGTGACTTTAACATAAATAAGGCTTACCTCATATTTACTTGAAGGGAATTCATGGTAAACAATTGCATGTGATGTAATCCATTCCTTTCCACTTGTTGCTAAGATTGCGGGGTATGGTAGGGCGGGACTTTAGAGTATGGCCCGACACGTGGCTTGAGTGAGCTCCGTTGGGCTGACCTACATTGAAGACTGTATGGTGGAGCGGGGGTTTGGGGTGTGGCCAGCCCAAACCTTTATATTTTTTTTAATAATGATTTAAAAATACAAAGAAAATAAAAGAAATTACATTAAAAAGACTTAAAAAAACTTAAAATTCATAAAAACTTCCTAATGCTTGGAATATTTTTTCTTTATCGCTTCTTTCGTCTCCAACGTTAGTTCCAACTCTTCACCTGATAGGTCTTCGGTGGGCTGGGCTAGAAATTTCATATCATCTCGTCTTTGTTTCAGGGCGTTCCTAGCTTCTTTGCTCTTCCGAATTTCGGCCCTTTGTTGTTGGAATACGTTAAATGTATCTAACTTGCTTGCAATGTCTTCCAACTGATCGCTGTATACACCCCTACGCAAGCCCGAACTCCCAACTGAAGGCGATGGCGTACCCGATCTTGATTTTTTAGCGCGCCTTTTTGCGGCGTCTCTTCCGATTTTTGGCCGGCTTGGCGAATCATCCAACTCATCGAAGTTAAGATCAAACTCTTGATCTCATGCATCTGATTGGGCTTGGGACGAGGGTGTCCTAGCCCTTTTGGATGACGTGGTAGTTTCGCTACCACCGGGGATATTCGCCCATTGGGATGGAACTTACAAATGTCCCAACAATGCATGAAACGGAAGTCGCTCCCCACATTCTTTTTGAATGTAACCAATGCATTCGTAACAAAGTCGGCGTCGGTTTCACCACTTTTTGGGTTTTGCCTTGACTTATAGAAATAACCACTAAATTTGATGATTTGCCCGCTTATCTCGGTCCACTTCGAGGATAAGCTATCATTTCACAATAAAGCTCCTTTCCATTTCTTCGTGGAATACTTTACTGACCGCATCCCACAAACGGTTTCTATGTTGAGAATTTCCTATTTAAAAAAACATTTAATATATTACAAACTTATATAATCAAAAACATAAATATTAAAATAAGGGCTACAAAATTTTAAAAAATACCTATAATTGGATGTTGAGATTTCTGAACCCAAGCCATCGCCAATGCAACTTCTTTTTAAGGACTCATTTTTGTTGTTTTCGTTTTGCCGCTTTCAATTGCTTTCTCGACCTCGGTTTTTTTCTTGTGACTTCTCATCTTGATGGGTTTGGATGCGGAAGGACCATCGATGGGGGGTTAAGTTTCGGGGACGGTTTCGGTTTGGGAAAGGTTGATGTAGTTTTGTTGATTCGGGCTAGGTATAGAATTGTCGTTATGAGGAAAGTTAGTATACTAACGATTCAAGAGAAACGATGCGTAACCGGCTATATCCGGCATAGCGGAGTGTATTAAAAAGGGAGCCATTGGACGATTGGATGGTGGGCTAGGTGTTAGTGTTTCGTGGTATCCCCACGGATTGTTCGGGTCGAAAACCACGATAATGAGGATTCATTTTTCGTAATGTGGTTGAATGAGATTTTTTTAAATAAGATAGAGATGATTATAGAAGAGGTGGAGTAGTTTTTGTAAAAAATGAATAGAAATGTGGGTATTTATAGTGAAAAAAAAGTTTTTTTTTACACATAGTTGTTGCCCAACGGCTAGTTAGGCCAAGCCAATGAAGAACCGCCATGTCATGTGGGTAGCCCCGCCCAACGCCCTGGCTGATTCCCTCGCCCAACGGGCCACACCGAAACCCAATGTAACAACTCGAAAATTCGATTGTTATCTTTTCTTTTGTTTTCCTGTTTACCTATCTTTTGTAATTCCGAGATTCGACTTATAATAAAGTTTATGTTGATTAATTATGGTGTTGTACGTTATTATCGTATCTAATCGTTATTGAATCGCATCGCTAATCTCATCGCATCGCAAATCGCAGTTATTTATGTGTTATTAGTGTATTTGTGGTTGTGTTTACACTCACTATCGCATCGCTCTCGCACTCTCGAATCGCTAAATCACACTATTACATCAATATATCGCTTAACGCTTTAATTTAACGCTTAATATAACTATCTAATGTAAACCGAATAACCAAACGAACTCTTAACGCGAAATTGGCAAACGAAACTTGGTCTTCAGGCCAAGTTCGGCCGAACTTGACTACACAAGTTCGCCCGAACTTGCCTGAGACACAAGGATCCTTGCCTTCTCTCAAGTTCGCTCGAACTTGTACATAGTTGTACAAGTTCGGCCGAACTTAGACACCCATTCTTGAAATCCTAGCAAGTTCGCCCGAACTTGCATGAGATTCATGCAAGTTCCACCGAACTTGGTCTCACCAGCCTTCATTTTTGCCTTCGCCTATAAATATTCAGCTCATTTCTCTCATTTGAACTTGCTGTAAGTTCGCCCAGAGCTCTCCCAACCCGAAACCTTTGTGTTCTAAGTAAGAATCGACCCGATTTCACTGCAACAACGTTTATCAACAACCAACAAAGGTTTACAACGATTTTGGCACAAGGCATAGCCTTCGTTTTCATCAAAACTCATTCTTTTACGAAAACTTCATCTTTTTCTTCAAAAAAACTTCTGTTTTAAGCTTAGATCTACACAATACGAGTTCGTTTGGCGATAGTAGAGACTTCCCAAACACGAGATCGTAAGATCTCGGCTTGTAAGTGATAGATCTGAGAAAACTTTTGACAAATATCAATTTTGACACAAAATACGAAACTTTGAGGATGTTTTGTTCATTTTCTAATATGAAACGAAGCATCTATCATTCAAGATCCCAGATCTGGAAGCACAAGGATGTTTATGTTGGTTTACACAAGCCGGACTAATCCGAACGAACCCCGAGTTCGCCCGGATTAGCCCACGCTTTTGTAAAACGGCTAAAACAGCTCTAAAAGACCTCTCCGGCCTACGTTTGCTCAGTAGCACAGGGTTGGAGGGATGAACACTCGATTTTCCTCAACAAACGACGCAAAAATGCAAGATTTTGGACCCAAAAACATCAAGTTTGCTCGAGAATCACCAGCTTATCAGGTCAAGTTCGACCGAACTTGTACCCATTTGGGTCAAGTTCGACCGAACTTGAGTATTTCTTCATCAAATTTTCTTGCAAGTTCGCCCGAACTTGCCTGGTATCTTAGGAAACCATACAAGTTCGACCGAACTTGCCTTGTTAGTAAGGTTTTTCTACAAGTTCGACTGAACTTGGCACCAAACTCAGCAAAATCATACAAGTTCGCTCGAACTTGTGTGTTTACACACAAGTTCGCCCGAACTTGGCTATGCCCAACCAAGACTTAACCGTTTCAGCTTTTCGGAGACTGATTCACTTTCGTTCCCGTATGCAGGCTGATCCGGCGCTCTTCTCGACTCTTCTCAGAATCTTAAGTCTTACCTAAACGCACCCACAGTGAGTATACTTGACCCATTTTCACTTTAACGCACTTTTTGGGTGTTACATACGTTCCTATAAACAAAATCACATCACGAATCAAAACCGTTTATCACATGCGAATAATATGATTGTATATGCTCGACACGTGATACTAGAAACATGTGACTAGGACTTATGTTCGTTAACTTGCCTCCTTAGCTAGTATGGTACTATAGTGTGGCTTACACCCGACGGGGTCTAGTTAGGATGGATGCGCAAGCCTTCTCACGGTAGTTAGCATGAGAAATGAGCCTATGTTATGTTAAGTGTTTTGGTATATCATGATATGTAATTAGATTGTTTCGCAAACGCTTTCTCGACTATGCTAGTATTATTCAAACTCGTATGCTCACCTTTACTTAATTGTATTGACTTGTATTTTAACGTATGTAACAGGTTGAGGATTTATGGATTGGATGCCTTGGATGTCGCATGCGTAGTTTAGTTTATTTTGTTTAGTTAGTTTGTTTATGTATTTTGGATTTGGAACTTATGTATGAAATCTAGGGGAAATCGAACCCGTTGAATTTTATGAGAAATCTCTGTTTTGTAATAATTGTTTAAATGTTACGTTTAATAGTATGGGATATTAAGCAGGTTGTGATATGTTAAATGGTTGTTATGGAACATCTCGTGAAATCAATCTGGTCGCCTAGTGCCACTAACCCCGATGATTCCGCCATCGGTTGGGGTGTGACACCAAGCCCACCCGGGGTGGTGACTTGAGCGTTTGTACCCAACCCCCGCCCCATACCCCATAGTCTAACATGAGTGAGTTGGTACTATGGTTAGGTTATGGGTCGTATATGTACATATAACCGATCCAGTTTTTAATAATTTTTAAGTGGAATATTGGATTTTAATAATCCTTACTATCCGCCGTTGGCCGCCAACAGTCCAAACTTTAAAAATAACCACTGGCAGTCCCAACTATTGATATATTGGCCACAAATGGACCTCGACTAACAGAACCCTAACGTCGTTAGTCTCCGGTCGCTGGAAAACCGTTTTTAGCCAGAATTGGGTTTTTAAAGGTCCAATCTAAGGTTATAAAGAGGTTTGGGACGAAGATGTTAAGTTTCCCGTTCACAAAGTTGAGTTTTCAGGCCAAAAACAAGTTTTTCGGCGAAAAAAGGAGTTTTCCGGCGATTTCAATAACTGGGGCTTTTACTAGAAAAAGGTTTCTAAAAGTCCGTAATAAGGTTACAAAGAGGTTTGAGACGAAAATGTTGAGTTTTTCGGCGACCGGAGACTAACAGCGTTAGGGGTTAGTCAGGGTCCATTGTAGGCCACTATGTTAATAGTTGGGACCGCTAGTGGTTATTTTTAAAGTTGGGACTGTTGGAGGCCAACGACGAATAGTTGAGATTATTAAAATCCAATATCCCTTTTAAAGTTATTTTTCGTTGCAAACGTTTATTTTTTTTAGGGTAGAATTCAACTAGCCATCAACTAATGTTTATATTTTCAGTTAGTGATTCTACTCAAATTTTAATTGAGACAATATTGAAATGGCCGGTAAGAGGAGGATATCTAATTTATAATAATACTTTTCTGACACGAAGTATATTTTTGTGACGATTCGATTAGGCTATTGTAACTCATAAAATCATGACCAAACCATTGGTTTCTTAGTTTGTTCGATTATTTTGGTTACGGTATCCCAACTTTTCTACTGACAGGTAAGTAGTAGTTAGCTTACAAGAAATCCACCAGGACTTACTAATTCATATTTTAAACTTGAACATATACAAATCAAACGTGACTCACCAGTCCATACACAATGTTGTTTAGTTCCAAGGGAACTTACTTGTAGACTTGTAGTCACATGAACAATAAATTAAACACAATTTTCGCAAATCACATCCTTCTTCAATATCACTACATTGATAATATTAATGTTCAATAGGCCCTTTGTCTGATCCATATGAATACTATATCGGGTAGAAAGGCACACCATCTATATACGTCGATCCATCCAAGTCAGATAAGGCGGGTGTTTTATGACCCACAATGAGCGCATTTATGGTACTGCCAATGGAACGGTGCAGTTCCTTTCTTCTCACAATCATTGCAAAAAATGTCCTGAAAACAAAAACCATATTTCAAATTTATCTCAACAATCGACTATGTATAGCATTATTGCAATATCTGTGTGTATAAATAATGTCTATAACCTGTGTCTTGCCCAAATGCTCCTCAGGAATTTTCTCTTTAGCTAGCATTAAATCCAACATCCCAAAGTATGTCTGTGATTGGTTGAATATTAGTTACACTTTTCTTCTTCTATATATTATATTCATATAGATATACGAAATGGTATGTTATTGTTAGTTGTTACTAACAAACTAACCTGCATATCCCCCAATGACTTGCTGCATATGGGGCAAGTGTAGTTGGAGCAAGTGTAATCCTGATAGAAGCAACATCGATCCAAGAATCTGTATACTATCTAATTGAAGAAAAACATAAAGGTGAATATAGAATACCTGAAACACGAGGAATGCATTATATGACCACACCGAAGGGACTTCACAGGTTTCCTTGATGTGAAGATGAATTCATGGCATATCGGGCAGTTATCTTCAAGACGACTTCTAATGCAGGTATGCTCTGCCGCTGGCAGTGACATACATGCATTGCAATTCATGCAATGGAAATAGTCAATCCCCGGACCTTTTCCCACTCTGCAAATGTCACAGTGTGGGCAGTGATAGATTTCCCTGTTCACACATTTCTCAGCAATCAACAAACAAAAACTACCTACATATTTATTAATAACCATGCAAATAATTTAGTAAGTAAATCACATCGAACAGTTTGCAGATAGGACAGCAGTATCTAGCCATAGATAGACTGTTACAAGAAATGGTTGAGCATGTTGGACCAATTGGTTGAATTATTAAGCATTTCATGCACATCATCATAGTTGTGGCTTTCCTGCAGCTTATAAAGAATGTGAAAATTATATAAATGTTTTGTTATTATGTTCATAGAGAGAAAAGTTAGTGGTGAGTCTACCTAACCATTGAGTGATCGTTTGCTTCATCATGGCAATGCCTGCAAGTGTAAAGTTTGTTGCAACATGAAGCAACAAGCTTGCAGTTCCTCTTACAGTGTTCACATCCAAACATTGATTCGTTAGAGTTGCGATAAGATGGATAAACACCTTGATCATTGTCTAGCGCGCTGAGAAAAACAAAACACGAAATAACTCACAATTCACAAATTAGTAGAAATGGAAAAGAAACAAAGGTATAAAACTGATCACACTACTACAAAAAAGATTTGTTTAGGCAGTGTAAATGGGGATTATGAGCGGTTTTGTGACCGCCTAAACAAATGTCGCATGAAAAAATGTATAATTTATTTCAGCGGTTAAAAACCTGCCCAAATTAAAACAAATGCCGCCCAAAAAAAACATGTCAAAAAATTGTGATATTGTGATTTTGGGCGGTGGTGTAATATCCCAACCGCCCAGAATTAAGAATTCCTAAAACTAAACGTTGGCTCAAAATAATGGGTAATGGAGAGCTCAAAATAATGGCGAGCTAGAAAAGTGCATACAGAGCAAGTAATAGAACAAACAATACTCAGCAAATATCATAGAAACTTTTGATTACATAATAACTTTCAAAGTTTACAGAAGTTCTTCAAAACATAATAACTTCCAAAGTTTACAAAAGTTGTTCAAATAACTACACTAACCAAACCTATAGCAATAAGCTATCAATCTTAAAAAACTGCATCATGATTTATTCAACCAACCTACACTCTTAAAAAACCGCGTCATGATGTTTTCAACCAGCATGTCGATTTCCTCTTGTGTTACGCTTCTTATCTGGGTCCAAATCTAAGAAATCAAATAACATATATTAGTTAACCAGAAACACCAAAAATAAACACAAAACCTGAATAATACAACCTTAAACTCGGATGGATAACCCCAACATGCTAAATTCAAAATAGGTAAATTCTAAAAGGAATACTTACATTGTTTGGAAAACGAAATCGCTTCTTTAAAACAAACTGGACCATAAACCAAATCACCATGAACCCACACTCCCAAGACCCGTCTTGTTTCATACACTGCATTAAATTTAAAGAAAAAATCAATTAGTAAACTAATCACTTAATTGTATAGAATACAAGAGAATTAATCCGTATAATACTAATAACATACTTGGACGATGGTCCACGTAAGTCCACTTCCAAAAGAAGATTCTATTGCTCTCGAAAGAGGATAATCATCTTTATTCTTGTTGGCCTTAACCGAAGTCGAATCCAAAATCCAAACACTTCGTTCCTTAGGAGAAATGATAAACAAAACCCAATGTGCACTAGAAAAAAGAAAGGTATAAAAACTAGTGTAATAAAATAAAAAAAATTAACTTGAATACACCAAAAACAATAAAATATATATTACCTATAAGAAAAGGGTGCAAGAAAATATTTTGTGCCCTTTTTAAGTTTGTAGACAGTTAACAAGTGTTCTTTTACACTTGCAAAATTTGTCTCGCACTCTTTCCTAGTTATTTTGTGGATATTGAAGTAGGCAACTTTAGGGTCTTCTGGAACTATTTTGTAAAATACTATGTTATACAAATATCTGATATCAAACAAAAAAAATTACAAGGTTAAAAATTCAACTATGTTTAAAAATAAATTTATTACACGAGATAAAAATAATAAGAAAAAACTTACATTTGACACCAATGTAAAAGGCTAGCCTCAAGCAACCCGTTCGCCAAAAACTGTAACATCCCCTCATATTCGATGGATTCAACTTGGATATCGAACAAAGTCTTGGGGTACATCTCCTTAGGCACATTAATCTCAAGGCTCATCTTGCCATTAAAGAGATCCTTTAACCTTGCAGCCCATAACCTATTCAGGCCGCTCATTTTCGATCTTCAACAAGGCATTTTGTATTTGTTGTTCAGCCTTTGACAACTTTGGAGCGGGAGGTTCTTCATCGAACTACATAATTAAACAAACGATTTTCAGAGTATATACACACATATATATAACATGTTTAAGTTGTTGATTACCATCGCATCGAGGCATTCCGACATGTGTAATCATCGGACAAAAATGCACCGGAAACAAACTACATTAATTGAAAATTTGATTATTTGTACATTGTTTATATATATATATATATGTATATATAATGAGAATTTGAGCTGTTGATTACCTCATCATCGAAATTTTCTATAGTAGTCGAATCAATATGATAATGTTGAGTTTGATTAAGTTCATCGGGTTGCTCAAACTACAACAAACGAAATTGTTGCAATATAAAATAAAATTAATATAAAATATATATTACCCCGACCAAAGTAACCAGACCACTAACCTGTGGCTCATAACATGTGACGTCCTCCACTTATTGTGTCACTTCTTGGTTTTGGGGAGTTGTCTCTGTGTTCAAAAGCTACAATTTAACAAACATATTAGTAGAATCTTTTGTAAATAAAGCCACATGTATAACGTATATTAAGTTACCTTTATTGCAAAACGTGGCCATTGAACATATTTACCACGAGCATCAGCTAAATCTGTAACATCGCCATAACATGAAACTGGAGGGAGAGGACTGCTCTTGAATTTTGGATCGATGATATCTACTTTGACTTTCACATAGCCGTCCTCCATTTGAACCTCATCTAATAACCTATCCATAGTAGGATACACAAGCCCCGAACCGACTACTTTTTCTTTCTTAGAAAAGCCCGGGAATAACAATTCACATTCAGCATGCTCCTACAAAATAAGATAACATTTTTAAAACAATATTATTTATAAAACATTGTACAAATACAATTACCTCTATAGGTGGATACTGAATATGGGATCCACAAACATCACTCGCGCCACGGATACTAGGGCTCAAGCCCACCCCAAACCTTTGAGTGGTGAACACGTCCGTTTGACTTTGTTGTCCACCTCCTTGAAACAATCCTCCCTTAGCCTTTGTGCGTCCTTTAATCAATATTTAACAACAAGTATTAAATCCAAATACTCATTATATATTTATCTATATAATAATATAATATTACCTATAATATTAGAAACAGTACGTAATCGCCCTCCATGTTCCGGTCCAAGTAGCCTACTTAGTGGATCCTCCACCCCGGAAAAATAACTACCATCTGCCTTCATTTCTATTTCGCATTCGGACTATATAATATATACAATTGTTATTGTTACTAACAAACTAACCAGCATATCCCCCAATGACTTGTTGCATATGGGGCAAGTATAGTTGGAGCAAGTGTATTCCTGACAGAAGCATAAGCATCATCCAAGAGTCAGTATATCTATCTAATTGAAGAAAAACATAAAGGTGAATATAGAATACCTGAAAACACGAGGAATGCATTATATGACCACACCGAAGGACCCTCAAAGGAGTCGCGGACATGAACATGTATTTATGGCATATCGGACAATTTTTAATGCAGGTATGCTCTGCAAGTGACAATGCCATGCATGCATTGCAATTCATACAATGGAAATAGTCAATCCCCAGACCTTTTCCCACTCTGCACAGGTTACAGTGTGGGCAGTGGTAGATTTCCCTGTTAACACAATTCTCAACAATCAACACATAATACCCAAATCTTTATTAATAATCATGCATAAGTAAATCGCCTCTCATCATCGAACACTTTGCAGATGGGACAATAGTATCTAGCCATGGATAAACTGTTACAAGAAACGGTTGAGCATGTTGGACCAATGGGTTGAACTATCAAACATTTCATGCACATCATCATAGTTGTGGCTTTCCTGCAGCTTATAAAGAATGTGAGACTTAAATAAATGTTTTTTTTTATGTTCATAGAGAGAAAAGTTAGTGGTGCGTCTACCTATCCATTGAGTGATCGTTTGCTTCATTATGGCAATACCTGCAAGTGTAAAGTTTGTTGCAACATGAAGCAACAAGCTTGCAGTTCCTCTTGTAGTGTTCACATCCAAACACTGATTCGTTAGAGTCGCGATAAGATGGATAAACACCTTGATCATTGTCTAGCGCGCTGAGAAAAACAAAACACGAAATAACTCACAATTCACAAATTAGTTCAAATGGAAACGAAACAAAGGTATAAAACTGATACCAACCTCATCATTGGCTTATGGGGGACGACCGAAGCAAATTAGAGCAGTGGTGGCTGGAATAGTTGAACCGAATTTATAGGGAGTTAGGAGTTTGGATGATTGGGACGTTATACCAAACGACACAAAGGTGTCACGTTAGATATGAAAAAGGCATTAAACATGCCTCCCCCACTCTATACCATTTACGATTATTATTCTGACTTCAAGAATCAAATAAATATTACTCTCCGACAAAAAACAAAAAAAGAAAAGAAACCCTCATATGTGTTATTCTGACTTTAGATATGGACGTTTTTTTTAATTGGTTATTTAATGTTATATTATTTTGGCAATCAATCCTTTCTAAATGAAACGATCTTTGTATGTAAGAGAATAATTTTACAAAGGCCTATCATTACCTACCTTTCAAATTTAATATATTCTTTTACTAGGTTATCACCCGTGAATACTCATGGGTTGTGAATCTATTTTTCTAAAAAAATAAATATACATATATATTAATAAATGAAAATTACATGATGAATAAGGTAGATTAACCCATGAAAACAACGTCTGTAAAATTAAACAGTTATAAAAATGTAATACTGACAAAAAAAAGTTGTTTTATATTCGTTCTATATCATAGCTTAAAGAATTCTAAATAATTTAAACGGCAACTTCTTCATTAACTTCTTCTATAACACGTGCATGACGTCGTTCAGGAATACGGACCAAAGGTTCTGTGCCTCTAAAAACCATCATATAAAATTTTGACTCGGAAATCATGTCGAAGACAATAAAGTGTTCATCTTGAATTTTCATGTCTTCTTTGATGTGATTCCATCCGGTAGTCATATAAAAGTTTTGACCATGTTTTTCCATAACAACCAACCATGTACGGTTAGGAAAAGCGGGTATAGTAACATGTTTCGTAGGTACTATGTTCTTCCTCTTATGATAACAAAAAATCTATCGATAAGCTGCAAGTACAAAAATAATTATTTTGTATTAAAGAAAGTTTTATACAATTTGTCAAATACTAATATAGTACAAACTTAAAAAAGAAAAATAAATAATTACCAAATAATCTTTATGTTCAGAGAACTGGAAGGTTTGGCAATATAAGAAATCACCCTGAGCAAGTGCCAAATCTTGACAAAAGTATATTAATCTAAAAGTTAGACTACCTTGATACCGAAACAAAAACAATGAATCCTTTGGTAATATTAATGATTGAATCATATTGGACCATCCGACATCCGTCATGGAAAAGTACGAAGAACCTGCTTTCGTAATTTTAACAGTAAAAATTCTTCCATCCATCGATAATGATTCGAACCATACCATCAGGAGCTAACTTGTAATCAGTTACCCAATTGTGGCAACTCCTCGGTAAATTCTGTATATAACGAATAAAAAATTAATACAAACATATAATATAGAAATAAGTTTGATACTAACATCGGAATACCTAAGAATTCGTCTTGTTGTTTGATAGATAAAATAACAAACAATTAAACATCTTCAATGATGTATGAACTTTGAATTGGATGAAGATGATTAGGTATTATGTATATTTATAAGACAAAATTATTTAGGTTATAGTAATAGTCTAATTGTGGTCCAAGTAATGTCTATTATTTGCACAAATAACATGATTGTAAAAAAGAAGATATATTACTAAATTAGAAAATTTACAAAATTGTAATTACAAAATCTATATATATTAAACGTTATTCATGAAATTATATATGATATGTATATTTATAGATTTTTTTCGGATAGTTTATAAACAAAAAAATATTTTACAAATTTGTTATTAAATGTATTTAATAGTTTCCATAAATTGATTATATTGTATATTTTAGAAACGGTTTTATTTTGTACATATATATAAATCGACTATCTATTTAATAGTTTCCATAACAATGTTAATAAAAAACACTTTCTGAAAATAGTTGTACAACTCTATAATTAAAAATAATTCGTGTTATTTATAAAAAAAATAAATTTTACAAGTTGGATTTTAAATGTTCTATACAATATTATCATTAATTTCACACAATGTTGTTCCATGATTATATTAATCTTTTAAGTATGTGAAATATTACTTATAAAATCCGTGATTACCAAACAGCTTAATATTTATAAACAATAAAGAAAGTCAGCATAAATAAAAAAACACTAAAAATACTTGAATTTCTAATATAATCATAACAAAAGGAAATAGCAAATCCAATAAAGTTAATATAAAAAAACAATACAAAAAAAACTTTGAAGTTCTAAAAGAATTCAAAATGTTAAACTACAAATTCCTAAAGATCTCTTTGTAAACAACGTTCGTCGTTTGATTTGTCGGCCTCCCATCCTTGTCAAATATTAAAAGCTTGACGCCATCTTTAGTCTTTACTCTCGACAATGCAACATCAATCGGTAACGCTGAGAAGAAAAAAATAACGGATTAATTATCTACTTCATTAATGAATTATATATCTTAAATTATAAAAAAATAAAGGAATAAATTCATATTATAGAGTTTACCAGTTTACTTTCAGCCTTTTTGGTGAACTTAATGACTGCATCATTATTCAACCTATTGACTGTAGAACATGTACGACGAACAACATCAGCAGAGCCTTACACTTTGGTTTAGCCTAAATAATTCAATGATACACAATTAGTATGATAATTAAACAGAAATATAAAGTTTTGATGTATGAAGTTTATTAATAAAATTTGTACAACAAAACAATACATGGTTGTCAAAATATTCACTGGTTAATTTAATGTAGGGGCACTTACATCTCTGTTTTCAACAGGCCTGATAATCTGAAGGACCATACAATCATTAAGTCTTGGATCTTTAGAACGTGTACGATAAGCTATATGAGACTCATCGTTCACCGACCTGATAGCTTTAAGTCCGGCTTGGCCTAAAAAGTTTAACAAAAAATAGTCAAATACATATACATAAAGAAATAAAGCAATATGATATAATAAATTAATGGTTTATTTTGAAAGTAAATAAAAAAATAATATATCAGACATTACCATATTTTTTTTCTTGGGTACCACGAAATTATGAAGATCAACTGTAGAAATGTTTTTCGACGTCTCCTCATCTAAAACCGTTCTTCTGACCTTAAAAACGTATTAAAAAATAAAATATATGTGTAAACAATACAGCTAATGGTTTAAATACATAATAAAATAACATAATATAAAATGATATTCTTCATCAGAAGCAACTTTTGAAGACAACCTTTGCTCACAAACAACAACATTTGATTTTCCTTTCCGGTCAACCTAACAAATATAAAACAATTAACAATTAACATACGGCAATTGTTCTCCCACAATAACGTAGCAAAATCATATGGTATCTCCTATCAATTTAGACAAAACACATATTAGCAGCAACAATATTTTAGTAAACTGAAAAGTAAAAAAAACATACCAAAAATATTGGATCATCATCATCGATTACCTTTAAAAAAGGACTGTTGTTATTGGGATCCTTATCTGCAAAAGAAATAACAATATTTTTTAAACTTAACAACAGTAATTTATTTATAGAAACAAAATTATAATACCAAAAATAACAAATCACACCAAATTAAAAAATAAAAGAATATATTTTATGAAGTTAACAATGAATAAAATAGGAATAATTATTACAAAAAAAACTAACAAAACACAAATTCTAAACATTGATTCTTAAAATTTCAAAATATAATTACAGAACATAAACTTTTAAAACAAACAGTATACCGATAAACAAACAACAGCAAATTTTAACTAACCTGTATTGTTGGACGAAGAATCCGAGTCCGATTGTGACGAAAGAATTAGGATTATCATGAAAAACAAATGAAAAAAAAAACATCAGCAAGTATCATAATAGATGAACTCATAAAGAAACATCCATCATATTCGTAAAACACAAAATCAAAATCAGATATGAAAAATATACAAAATCATCAACACTTCAGATAAAAGATATACAATACATAAAACACAACATCTAAATAACATACCTGCAAGTTATGTTTACGGATATTAAAAAAATAAGAACAACGACGAAGTTATTATTTTCCGAATGAGTTTGTAAAAAATCAACTTCATATATGATCAACATCATATATGCACAATAAAAAGAAAAGTGATCAATAGCTTCGATTAAAGATGAATAGAAGATAAAGAACAAAATAAAAGAATATACCCGCAACTTTTAAAATCGGATCTACAAAAAATACAGAAACACGACGAAGTTAATGTCATTC
Source organism: Scalesia atractyloides (assembly GCA_947069175.1). Taxonomy (NCBI): domain Eukaryota; kingdom Viridiplantae; phylum Streptophyta; class Magnoliopsida; order Asterales; family Asteraceae; genus Scalesia; species Scalesia atractyloides. The sequence continues at coordinate 7,539,478 of CAMTDV010000014.1, read as the reverse complement.
GAAGCAATCTTTATATAATCTTGATTCTATCTAATCAAGTAAGGAAAAGAAACCAGACTTAGGCTTGATTTTGAAAGATTTACCTTTGATAATGATAGATTACTTGATAAAGAAAGAAGATGATGAACATGAGTGCTTGAGAAGGAACAAAGAAAATTGATGGTGTTGGTAGGTGGGATTATCACAATAACTGAGATGAAAAGAATTTATATGATCCAATAGGTTTAGATCCGACCCGAAAAAGAAACGGATCCCGCGTCCAAATGAGCTTTATTTGTGTCTTCACCTTTTGAGAATGGATATAACATGCCACATCAACAAAATTGCTCCATCATCACAATGCCACATGGCCTAAATCATCTCATTTATTAATATATAAGATATAGATAATGCTTACTATTAAAATGTTTTTAATTGTAATACACCCTGCTAAATTTCCAAACGTACTTGCATGGAGTAAGAACATTATTCTTGAATGGATGAACTTAAAACAATAACACATTTCCTTTTAAAGCAACGATGTATAAAATATTCATAACCGAACCAGTTTCGTAGTTTGTTCAGTTATTTTGGTTATGATCTCGTTATTTGGCATCTCCTCTTATAACTAAGTAAGAGTTAGCTGGTTACGAGAAATCTACCACCCACATGACTTACTACTTCATAATAGTTTTAGATGATTTGTCATACGGTGGTCTAGTACGTGTGCTTAAAGTGAGGATACAAAACAAACGTACTTCATTTTCGTTGATTAGCTATCCGAAATCAAATGGAAGTTGGATCTAAGTCAACATATATTTTAGGGAAAATTACAAAAATAGCAGTTGACCAAGTGCATTTTCAAAAATGTCAAGCTCACGCGTCCTTGGAGTGGTGCATTAAGCACAGGTACGTCCATATGCAGACACCTAATAAAAATGGATACGTGTCTTTTCAAATGTTGCAGGTGGGCCCAGACGCATCCCATGCCAAGCTCACGCGTCCTTGGAGTAGCGCATCAAGCACGGGATGCGTCTTTTAAAATCCCTTGAACGATGCGTCTGGTAGGGCATGGGATGCGTCCGGGAGACATGTGATGCATTTGCGAGGGGATGAGATGCGTGGTGGAGGCATGAGATGCGTCTGGGAGGGCATGGGATGCGTCGGGAGGGCATGGGATGCGTCTGGGCCCACCTGCAAAATTTGAAAGAACACGTGTCTATTTTTTTATTAGGTGTCTGCATATGGATGCATCAAGTACCAAAGACGCATGAGCTTGATATGAAATGCACTTAGTCAAACTGCTATTTTTGTAAATTTATGGTGAAACAACCTGCAAATCTAAATGGCTTAGGACCTTAGGTTGATTAACTTCGGCTTAATTGAGTATTGATGTTTAATTTCTTAGGTAAACTCATAGCACCCCTTTTCCACAACTTAAGCAACAACTAGGAGACCCAAAATCTTTCTTTTTAGTATCCGACACTCAGTTCTTGCCCAGCTATGCTATCGCGTTTGTTATTTTGCTCGTAAATATTGCATTAACTTTGATATTGGAATATTTTATAATTTTTTTCTTTTAGAAAATTTTGTATTAACTTCAATTTTGGTTGGTGTGCAATCAATTATTGCTACTAGATATTTTAATTCCAATTGCTTTTAACAAGTTAACGGTAAATTGATTTTGCATATGCAGATGTTTGATCCGGTAGTATACAAAAGATGTACGTAAACAAATCAAACTAAGACTAGTGGATGCAAGGGTTGGGATAGTATTCAATTCAACTTATTTTAAGAGGGGCACTAAATTGCACGGTATAATTTATGACCGACGAAACTAGTTTGTAACCACTCCACTCAAAATGTTGTGTTGTCGATCGCAAAGCACCTTATTGTAGTGTAACTTTCACAAATCTCATCCTTCTCAATGCCATAGATTCCAAGGTATACATACATATGTGCAACCACTGAATGCCTTCCGTCAGAGACACGGATTTGACATCTTATATATATATACATGTCATATAAGTCGGGTGTTGTACGACTCACAATGATGGCATTTATGGTACAAAATGGAACGGTGCACTTCCTTTCTTCTCACAATCAATGCAAAAAATGTCCTGAAAATAATCATATTTTGAAGTTAGTCTCCACAATATATATATGCATTGTAAATAGCATTATTGCAATGTTTGTGTGTATAAATAATGCTTATAACCTTAGTCCTGCCTAAATGCTCCTCAGGAATTTCCCCTTCAGCTAGGATTGTATCCAACATCCCGTAGTAAACCTGTGAGACGAAGAAAATATTTAAAATTTTCTTATTCTATAAATTCAAATAGATATATGAAAATGTAAGTAACTAGCAAACTCACCTGCATATCCCGCAATGACTTGTTGCATATCGGGCAAGTATAGTAGCAGCAAGTGTATGCCTGACAAAAACATCATTAATTAGTCAATATATCCGATCTAAGAAAAACATAACACTAAAGATATGATATACCTGATAACATGAGGAATGCATTACATGACCACACGGATGAATGGACTTCAGACGACTTGTGGACGTGAACATGTACTCTTGGCAACTTGGCAATTACCTTTAAGCCGGTTCTTAACGCAGGTATGCGTTGCAACCGGCATTGACATGCATGCATTACAAGTCATGCTATGGAAATAGTCAATCCCCAGACCTTTTCCCACTCTGCAAATGTCACAGTGTGGGCAGTGGTAGATTTCCCTGTTCACACATTTCTCAAAAATCAACTAACAGAATCAATACATAATAAATATATATAACAAGCGTTTAGTAAATCACCTCTCATCATCAAACAGTTTGCAGATGGGGCAGTAGTATCTAGCCATGGATAGATTGTTACAAGAAACGGTTGAACATGTCGACCAATGGGTTGAACTATCAAGCATTTCATGCACATCATCATGGTTGTGGCCTTCCTGCAACTTAAATATGTGAGAACCTTATAAAATGTTTTAGTTCTATATATGTTAATAGAGAAAAAAAGATTCTACCTATCCATTATGTGATCAGTTGCATCATCATGGCAAAGCCTGCAAGTGTAAAGTTTGTTGCAACATGAAGCAACAAGCTTGCAGTTCCTCTTGTAGTGTTCACATCCAAATTCTGACCTATGAGAGTCGCTATAAGATGGATAAACACCTTGGTTATCCTCTAGCGCGCTGAGAAATACAAAAAACAAAATTCTTAACTAACTCACAATCCACAAATTAATTGGTATGAAAAAGAAAAGAAAGAAAAGTATAAAACTAATATCAACCTCATCATCTTGTTGTGTATTATGATGGTGATTGTTCAGATGGTGACGGCGGATGATCGAAGGAAAGCGGTGGTGACCGGAATACTTGGATCCCATTTATAGAGAGTTAAAGATCGGAAGAGGCGTTAAACATGCCTCACCCATTCTAGTCTCCTCATGCTGCCTTTGAACCTTTACTACTATTATTCTGACTTAAATTATTAAACAAATGTTGAACATTCTTACTCTGCGACAAGAAGCATCATACGTATGTTTGTTTATTATAATATGATGTACATAATTGGTATGCTTTAAACTTTAGACGGTGTCTTTTTGTTTCCAGAATTGTTATTTAATTTTATATATGTTTGATGATCAATCTTCCTTAACTTAGAAAGGTCAAACATGACCTACATTCTAAATTAATATATATTACGAAGTTAAAACTTACTAATGACACGCTTTTTCGTGTGTGATGCAACAATAAATAGTGTAATTAAATATTAAGACACGAGCAAATCCAGATTGTAGACTAGAAAATTGACTATAGGGTTAGCACTACATGACACTATCATACATATCCTCCTGGCCCAACTATCTAACACGTATTGCATTTTAGACACATTAAAGTAGCAAATTACGTGAGGTAAAAAGTTATAAAGTATCTATCAATGATCAATATGAAAATATCTTTTAACTTTTTTTTATTAAGTATATATATAAAATCACAATTAAGATAACGGTAATGTGAACAATAACAACCACCACAACGATGATGATAACGACAACAACGACGTCAAATGTATAATATTAAGTAGTTCAAGCAAAGATTAAGCCCAATTTCGTTTTCTAAGCCCAATCTTTGTTAAGCAGAAAATTAGCATTCGATTAACTTATCATAATTCACCGAACCAATGCCAATAACATACTAACTAAAGCTGTTCGGTTTTTAAAATACCATAAGTGAAACTAGTGGTTTTAGGTCGGTTTGAACCAAAACCAACTCATGCATACCCGTGATCGTTGCTAAGTTTACATGTGTGTAAATGTTATTTTGCGTTATTTGCATATAATAGGCTAGTCATTGAAAGACACAAAAATATCGGGTAAACTTACGGCAACAGGTTAAGTGATGCAAGGACGAGAAAAAATAAAGGAAGGGAAAAAAAGGAAACGGTAACAAATATGTCATGAAGTTTAAAAGGCCAAATGGGGAGTTTAACACATTTAGCATTAATAGTAGAGTTGCTTTTGAATAAATTGAGAGAGACTTTAATTACAACTAACCTTCTTCATCTTGGGTCCACGTTTCATGCTTTTCATCATCAAACCTTTCACCATTCGATCATGACATTGAGTAGTTAAACATCTTGTGATCATGATCATAACCGGAAGTAGGGTTTTGTCCATCATTTGCAATAATTTCGATATGTTGACACTTTGTCTATATTTATATTTGACTAAAGTTGGTCATTTACATATGAATGTGATGAAACTATTCTTGGTGCTAATTTTATTTATTTATTTATTTATTTTATTGAAGGAGGGATCCGAGTGGGTTACATGATTGTGTCATTTCTACCTTAGTTAACTTTGTCTCTTTTATATCAAGTATTTGTCTAAACGGGTCGAGCACCTCCAAGAAGATGTCTTACGCTTCGTACAAATTCGTAAGCAACAGATTTGTGAGAAATACGGACTTTAGAACTTTATTTTTTTAAGCATTCGTGTATTTTTTAGTACTTTTGAATGTTTTTTCCTTACATTTTAGTATTTTGTTTAACATTAATGTAATTTTTTTATTTAATGAAATATCATGTGTTTTATTTATTTTTTTAGAAAAAGAAAAGAAATTAAAATAAATAATTAGGTTATCATTGGAAAGCGCATTACGAGACATTATACAACTACATCACTTTTGAACTTCAAGCCCCATAATGCCTCTTGTTGTCTCTCGTTGACTAGGACGCTACGTGTCGTATAATGTTCAAGGGCGGGGCTTGAAGTTCAAGCCCCATTACACATGGTCTTAAAGAAATAACATGATGTACCATTCACATGATCACATCTATGCTCTAATACAATAAATAGTCTTATCAATCAGTTAGTAAATGCCGCTAACTTTACTACTCAATGGTTCTCATACTCATCTTAATGGTAAAAACCAAACCAAAATCGACCCATGCACACCTTTAGCGGACAATATTGGTGATGGGAGGGCCGGATGTTACATAAACTATGTGTACAACTTTCATAAACCATTTCATAGGGAAACAAATTTACAGTTGAGTTTTTAAACCTAAGAACTCACCAACAATATATGTTGACGATTTTAAGCATGTTTTCATGTGTTAATACAAGTGGAAGGTCTATAATTGAGTTTGCACGCATGCTAGGATATCGAGCCCTTGAAACAGTCTTATTTTTAGCCATTAGTGCAGCTTATATGTTAATCCTAGTTATTGAGCACTGTAAATGATTTGTAAACCAATTGGTATTTATATCATGTAAGTGTTTGCTTAATCATATACTCTGAAAAACCTTTTCGCTTACACCCGTGCATTTCCGCTTTAGGGGTGTGAAAGTATGGGTCATTGACAGTAGAATAAACCAGTGTGTCTTGGCATTCGTTAGCATTTGGTGGCGATAAGCTGATATAGACAAGTCGCGTTTATGTGACAATTGAGACCGAGGCTAACAATAGTATACGATATCGATGTGTCCAAACTGAGACGTGGTCGTCGGTGGTAGGTGATACCGTTATGTCTAATTGAGACGAATCAATGATGTCTTGGTGATGTGACTTCAATTATGTGTAGAATTCCCAACTTATTTGAGTAACTTGATTGTGCTAGACGAAGTAGTGAGTATGATGTGTAAGTGTTATTGAAGCTATTTTGATTTCGTTATGTCGTGACGTGTTATGAGAAATTGTGATGTGGGGTGTGCTCTTGGTCATGCACTAGTCTGTGTTGACTAATGGCTTAATCCGAGGGGTATGAATGTGATGTGGTTTAGAAGTAGGAGATCTAGTAACAGGTCAAGTTGTGTGAAACTTTTAATATGGGCGATCACCAGTTAGGGGGATGATGGGTCCCGACGGTTTTGGGGTCTTGGTACATCCAAGTTCATGTGTTAATTTAATAAAGTGATTTGGGGCCGCTTTGATTACTTTAAAGTTATCAGTTAAAACTCACTCAACATAGCTAACTTTTGCATCTATATTAGTTTAATTGCCATCAAACTTTTGCATCTATGGATGCTCTTGGCTGGCGGATGGTGTTACTTGTGATAGTTGTAACAACTCCAGTTTTTCGTTGTTATTTTATTTCTGTTTATTTTGTGTACCTCAATCATCTTGTACTTCGAGATTTGGATTATGAAAAGTTATGTTAATGAGATTATACTTTATCACATCTATATCTTATATAATCGCTTATTAATTGCAATTTCAACGCAATCATAACTAATTACGATACTATACGAGCCGAGTGTGTTATTGTTTAATAAACACTTGTGACATCGCATCGCTTATATCATCGCATCGCAAAACGCAGTTATTTATATGGGATTATGTTTTATATGTGTTATACTTGTTTATGTTATGGTTTAGTATCGCTAAAACGCTCGCACGCTCAGGCAACTCTCGTTCTCTCTCAAATCAATGATAATATAACACTTAACGAATCGCTAAATCGCATTATTATATCAATTATAACGCTTAATACAGTTATCTAGTACGAATCGAATCGCCAAACGAACTCTTAACGCAAAATAATCGAACAAAACTTGGCCACTAGGTCAAGTTCGCCCGAACTTGTCTAGTGTACCAAGAACCTTATTTTCCAACAAGTCCGCTCGGACTTGATCTAATTCAGGAGAAAACATACAAGTTCGCTCGAACTTGTAATCAAGTATTCGCCCGAACTTGCTGTCTGGACACTCATATCTCACCTCACCTATAAATATTCAGCTCCATTCTCTCCTTTAAACTTGCTGCAAGTTCGCCCGGAGCTCTCCAAAACCGAAACCCTATGTTTTCTAAGTAAGATTCAACTCGTTTTCAACTACAACAACATTCTACAACGTTTTACAACGATTTTGCACAAGGCTCTGCCTTCATTTTCATCAAATCTCTTATGTTTACGAAAATCTTCATCTTTTTATGCAAAACTTCTACTTTTCACTCAGATCTATGCTTAGATCTGAGTAAAACTTTAAAACCTTGATTTTTACACAATATTAGACTAAACGACGTATGTTTTGTTCACTTTGAAGTGGAAAAAGGCGTTGTCGAGCTAGATCTCAGATCCGGAAGCACAAGGACGAAAACGTCACTTTGCACAAACTGGACTAAACCGTTCGAACCTTCAAGTTCGCCTGGATTAGTCCGAGTTTCTGTAAAATGGCTAAAACTCGCTCCAAAAGACCTCTCCAGCCTTGGTTTTGGTCAGTAGCCTAAGGTTGGAGGGATGGACACTCGATTTCCTTAGCAAACGACGAGAAAACGCACGATTTGGATGCCAATACAGTCAAGTTCGCTCGGAAGACATCAAGTTCGCTCGAACTTGTGACCAAGTTCGCCCGAACTTGATCAAATGTGATGACAATCATACAAGTTCGCCCAAACTTGTACTGATTCTAAGATCAGGACAAGTTCGCCGAATTGTACTGATTCAAGGATCAGGACAAGTTCGCCCGAACTTGTGCTCCCTTCAAGAGAAATATCACAAGTTCGCCCAAACTTGTACCCCAGGGTACAAGTTCGCCCGAACTTGTCTAATGTTCTCTCAACCGTAACCGTTTCAGCAATTCGGAAGACTGATGCACTTCTGTTCGATTAGAGGCTGATCCGGCACTCCCCGCAACTCTTCTCAGATCCCTCATCTCTCCCGAAACGCACCAACAGAGTATACTTGAACCCTTTTCACGCTTAAACGCACTTTTGGGTGTCACATATGTTCGTATATCAAATCACATCACACAATTCAAATGCTTATTCGACATCCCGCTTATACATGACTTTACGTGAAATCTGTTGAATTTATGTATTGCTTGATTGCTTGTACGCCACCCTTAACATGATAGTATACTAGAGGTTGACCCGCCACCCGGAGGCCCGGGGTTGTTAAGGCTCGCATTTTCATTTCTCATTTATTTTCTCTTTTAGGATGTGAACACTTGTTTGCATGCCTCGATCAATCGCGGTTTGTTGGTTTACTTGAATCTGAGTAGTTACATAATTCACAACTATTACGTATGTCATGCGGTATATGCTAAACGCTTTTATATCTATATTGTACACAAAACTCGTATGCTCACCTTTACTTAATTGTATTGACGTTTTATTTTAACATATGTGGCAGTTTGAGGACTTTAGATTGGATGCTTAGATTAGGTTTTGCTTAGAAATCATGTAATAGAAATCTAGGGAAGATCGAACCTGAATTTGTTTTATGAGATATGGATATTTTGTAATGTTATTTGAGGATTTTATGTTAATAGTATGGGATATTAGCTTTTGAATATTATCGTTTGAATAATGTTATGGAATTTCTTGTGAGACAATCTGGTTCGCCTAGTGCCGCGCCCTGATGTTTTCGCCAACGGTTGGGGTGTGATAATAGTGGTTGTGGGCATTCATTTCTGTTTAATTAAATTTTTATAAACTAGTTAACGTTACTTATGTTTTCAGATTTAAGTACTTAATATTGTTTTTAATTTAATTTCCGTTGTGTATTTCGAGGGCTTGTATAGCCTTTTAAACTATACACTGCAATGATGTCTGGTTGGAGGGTGCCCATGTTTGGGGACCTTGCACATCCCTCCCAAGTGATTGCAATAACTAAGCTGCTCATGGCTTTAAGATAAAATATAACCAAACTTGATTAATTAATGATAAACATACAAGATTGACAATGTTTGAAATCTTATTCTCCTACTTGTGTGACGAAGAAATTACACATATTTTTTTTGCAAATCACATCCTTCTTCAATGCCACTCCACTTGTAATAATGTTTAATAGACCCTTTGTCTGATTCAAATGAATGCCATACCGGGTAGAAAGGCCAACCATATATCGATCCATCCAAGTCAGATAAGGCGGGTATTGTATGACCCACAATGAGCGCATTTATGGTACGACAAATGGAAGGGTGCAGTTCCTTTCTTCTCACACTCATTGCAAAAAATGTCCTGAAAACAACAACCATATTTCAAATTCATCTCAACAATCGACCGAGTATATCATTATTGCAATATTTGTGTGTATAAATAATGTTTATAACCCGTGTCTTACCCAAATGCTCCTCCGGAATTTTCTCTTCAGCTAGCATTGCATCCAATATCGCAAAGTATGCCTGTGATTGGCTGAATATTAGTTACGTACACTTTTCTTCTTCTATATATTATATTCAAATACATATATGAAATGGTAAGTTATTGTTAAAGTAAAGTACACCGATGGTCCATGTAGTTAACCAAAATTTAGATTTAGCCACTAGTTTTTCAAAAATATATGGATGGTTCCTATGAGTGTATTTACACTTTGTAACCTATTTACCCCCAACTTTTGCCAAAATTACACGAATGGTCCCTGTGGTTTGCACTTTGTAACGTATTTAGTCCCAACTTTTGTTAAATGTTTTACAAAGTGCATACCATAGGGACCATAAATATGTTACAAAGTGTATACCACCAGGACCACTCCATGCAAATTTGGCAAAAGTTAGGACTAAATGCGTTACAAAGTGCAAACTACAACGACCATCTGTGAACTTTATAAAAATAGTAAGGACAAAATCCAAATTTTTGTTAACCACAGGGACCATTCATGTATATTACTCTTGTTGTTACTAACAAACTAACCTGCATATCCCCCAATAACTTGTTGCATATGGGGCAAGTATAGTTGGAGCAAGTGTAATCCTGATAGAAGCACCATCGATCCAAGAGTCAGTATACTATCTGATTGAAGAAAAACATAAAGGTGAATGTAGAATACCCGAAAACACGAGGAATGCATTATATGACCACACCGAAGGGACTTCACAGGAGTCGCGAATGTGAACATGTACTCGTGGCACACCGGACAGTTATCTTCAAGACACTTCTTGATGCAGGTATACTCCACAAGTGACATTGATCAGCATGCATTCCAATTCATGAATGGAAATAAGCAATCCCCAAACCTTTTCCCACTCTGCACAGGTTACAGTATTGACAGTGATAGATTTTCCTGTTCACTCATGTTCAAACATCAACAAACAAAATCATACATTGTAATATTGAAACAAATATATAGTTATTAGAAGATCACCTCTCGTCATCAAACAATTTGCAGATTGGACAATAGTATCTGGCCATGGACAAATTGTTACAAGAAACAGTTGAGCATGTTGGACCAATTGGTTGAATGATCAAGCATTTCATGCACATCATCATGCTTGTGGCTTTCCTGGAACTTAGTAATCAATGTGAATATTTGACATGCACATCGACCCAGGCACACCCTTAGCGGACAATATTGGTGATGGGAGGGCCGGATGTTACATAAACTATGTGTACAACTTTCATAAACCATTTCCTAAGGAAACAAATTTACATTTGAGTTTTTAAACCTAAGAACTCACCAACAATATGTTGACGATTTTAAGCATGTTTTCATGTGTTAATACAAGTGGAAGGTCTATAATTGAGTTTGCACGCATGCCAGGATATCGAGCTCTTGAAAGAGTCTTATTTTTAGCCATTAGTGAAGCTTATATGTTAATCCTAGTTATTGAGACTGTAAATGATTTGTAAACCAATTGGTATTTATATCATGTAAGTGTTTGCTTAATCATATACTCTGAAAAACCTTTTTGCTTACACCCGTGCGTTTCCGCTTTAGGGGTGTGAAAGTGTGGGTCATTGACAGTAGAATAAACCAGTGTGTCTTGGCAGCCGTTAGCATTTGGTGGCGATGAGCTGATATAGACAAGTCGCGTTTTTGTGACAATTGAGACCAAGGCTAAAGATAGTATACGATATCGATGTGTCCAAAATGAGACGTGGTCGTCGGTGGTAGGTGATACCGGTATGTCTAATTGAGACGAATCAATGATGTCTTGGTGATGTGACTTAAATTGTGTGTAGAATTCCCAACTTATTTGAGTAACTTGATTGTGCTAGACGAAGTGGTGAGTATGATGTGTAACTGTTATTGAAGTTATTTTGATTTTGTTATGTCGTGACGTGTTACGAGAAATTGTGATGTAGGGTGTGCTCTTGGTCATGCACTAGTCTGTGTTGGCTAATGGCTTAATCCGGGGGGTATGAATGGGACGTGGTTTAGAAGTAGGAGATCTAGTAACAGGTCAAGTTGTGTGAAACTTTTAATATGGGCGATTACCAGTTAGGGGGATGATGGGTCCCGACGGTTTTGGGGTCTTGGTACATCCAAGTTCATGTGTTAATTTAATGTAGTGATTTGGGGTCGCTTTGATTACTTTAAAGTTATCTGTTAAAACTCACTCAACATAGCTAACTTTTGCATCTATATTAATTTAATTGCCACCAAACTTTTGCATCTATGGATGCTCTTGGCTGGCGGATGGTGTTACTTTGATAGTTGTAACAACTCCAGTTTTTCGTTGTTATTTATTTCTGTTTATTTTGTGTACCTCAATCATCTTGTACTTCGAGATTTGGATTATGAAAAGTTATGTTAATGGGATTATACTTTATCACATCTATATCGCATTTAATCGCTTATTAATCGCAAATTCAACACAATCACAACTAATTACGCTACTATACGAGCCGAGTGTGTTATTGTTTAATAAACACTTGTGACATCGCATCGCTTATCTCATCGCATCGCAAAAAGCAGTTATTTATGCGGGATTATGTTTTATATGTGTTATACTTGTTTATGTTATGGTTTAGTATCGCTAAAAAGCTCGCACGCTCACGCAACTCTCGCACTCTCTCAAATCATCGCTAAATCGCATTATTATATCAATTATAACGCTTAATACAGTTATCTAGTACGAATCAAATCGCCAAACGAACTCGTAACGCAAAATAATTGAACAAAACTTGGCCACTAGGTCAAGTTCGCCCGAACTTGTCTAGTGTACCAAGAACCTTATTTTCCAACAAGTCCGCCCGGACTTGATCTAATTCAGGAGAAAACATACAAGTTCGCCCGAACTTGCTGTCTGGACACTCATATCTCACCTCACCTATAAATATTCAGCTCCATTCTCTCATTTAAACTTGCTGCAAGTTCGCCCGAGCTCTCCAAAATGTTTTCTAAGTAAGATTCAACTCGTTTTCAACTACAACAACGTTCTACAACGTTTTACAACAATTTTGCATAAGGCTCTGCCTTCGTTTTCATCAAATCTCTTCTGTTTATGAAAATCTTCATCTTTTTATGCAAAACTTCCACTTTTCACTCATATCTATGCTTAGATCTGAGTAAATCCTTTAAAAACCGTGATTTTTACACAATATTCGGACTAAACGACGTATGTTTTGTTCACTTTGAAGTGGAAAAAGGCGTTGTCGAGCTAGATCTCAGATCCGGAAGTATAAGGACGAAAACGTCACTTTGCACAAACTGGACTAAACCGTTCGAACCTTCAAGTTCGCCCGGATTAGTCTGAGTTTCTATAAAATGGCTAAAACTCGCTCCAAAAGACCTCTCTAGCCTTGGTTTTGGTCAGTAGCCTAAGGTTGGAGGGATGTACACTAGATTTCCTCAGCAAACGACGAGAAAACGCACGATTTAGGATGCCAAAACAGTCAAGTTCGCTTGAACTTGTCACCAAATTGGTGACCAAGTTTGCCCGAACTTGATCAAATGTGACAACAATCATACAAGTTCGCCCGAACTTGTACTGATTCCAAGGAATCAGGACAAGTTCTCCCGAACTTGTGCACCCTCCTTCACCTATACACAAGTTCGCCCGAACTTGTACTTATTCCAAGGAATCAGGACAAGTTCGCCCGAACTTGTGCTCCCTTCAAGAGAAATATCACAAGTTCGCCCGAACTTGTACCCCAGGGTACAAGTTCGCCCGAACTTGTCTACTGTTCTCTCAACTGTAACCGTTTCAGCAATTCGGAAGACTGATGCACTTCTGTTCGATTAGAGGCTGATCCGGCACTCCCCGCAACTCTTCTCAGATCCCTCATCTCTCCCGAAACGCACCAACAGTGAGTATACTTGAACCCTTTTCACGCTTAAACGCACTTTTGGGTGTCACAAATGTTCGTATATCAAATCACATCACACAACTCAAATGCTTATTCGACATCCCGCTTATACATGACTTTACGTGAAATCTGCTGAATTTATGTATTGCTTGATTGCTTGTACGCCACCCTTAACATGATAGTATACTAGAGGTTGACCCGCCACCCGGAGGCCCGGGGTTGTTAAGGCTCGCATTTTCATTTCTCATTTATTTTCTCTTTTAGGATGTGAACACTTGTTTGCATGCCTCGATCAATCGCGGTTTGTTGGTTTACTTGAATCTGAGTAGTTACATAATTCACAACTATTACGTATGTCATGCGGTATATGCTAAACGCTTTTATATCTATATTGTACACAAAACTCGTATGCTCACCTTTACTTAATTGTATTGACGTTTTATTTTAACATATGTGGCAGTTTGAGGACTTTAGATTGGATGCTTAGATTAGGTTTTGCTTAGAAATCATGTAATAGAAATCTAGGGAAGATCGAACCTGAATTTGTTTTATGAGATATGGATATTTTGTAATGTTATTTGAGGATTTTATGTTAATAGTATGGGATATTAGCTTTTGAATATTATCGTTTGAATAATGTTATGGAATTTCTCGTGAGACAATCTGGTTCGCCTAGTGCCGCGCCCTGATGTTTTCGCCAACGGTTGGGGTGTGACAATAGTGGTTGTGGGCATTTATTTCTGTTTAATTAAATTTTTATAAACTAGTTGACGTTACTTATGTTTTCAGATTTAAGTACTTAATATTGTTTTTAATTTAATTTCCGTTGTGTATTTTGAGGGCTTGTATAGCCTTTTAAACTATACACTGCAATGATGTCTGGCTGGAGGGTGCCCATGTTTGGGGACCTTGCACATCCCTCCGAAGTGATTGCAATAACTAAGCTGCTCATGGCTTTAAGATAAAAAATAACCAAACTTGATTAATCAATGATAAACATACAAGATTGACAATGTTTGAAATCTTATTCTCCTAGTTGTGTGACGAAGAAATTACACATATTTTTTTTTGCAAATCACATCCTTCTTCAATGCCATTCCACTTGTAATAATGTTTAATAGACCCTTTGTCTGATTCAAATGAATGCCATACCGGGTAGAAAGGCCAACCATATATCGATCCATCCAAGTCAGACAAGGCGGGTATTGTATGACCCACAATGAGCGCATTTATGGTACGACAAATGGAAGGGTGCAGTTCCTTTCTTCTCACACTCATTGCAAAAAATGTCCTGAAAACAACAACCATATTTCAAATTCATCTCAACAATCGACCGTGTATATCATTATTGCAATATTTGTGTGTATAAATAATGTTTATAACCCGTGTCTTACCCAAATGCTCCTCCGGAATTTTCTCTTCAGCTAGCATTGCATCCAATATCGCAAAGTATGCCTGTGATTGGCTGAATATTAGTTACTTACACTTTTCTTCTTCTATATATTATATTCAAATACATATATGAAATGGTAAGTTATTGTTAAAGTAAAGTACACCGATGGTCCATGTAGTTAACCAAAATTTAGATTTAGCCACTAGTTTTTCAAAAATATATGGATGGTTCCTATGAGTGTATTTACACTTTGTAACCTATTTACCCCCAACTTTTGCCAAAATTACACGAATGGTCCCTGTGGTTTGCACTTTGTAACGTATTTAGTCCCAACTTTTGTTAAATGTTTTACAAAGTGCATACCATAGGGACCATAAATATGTTACAAAGTGTATACCACCAGGACCACTCCATGCAAATTTGGCAAAAGTTAGGGACTAAATGCGTTACAAAGTGCAAACTACAGCGACCATCTGTGAACTTTATAAAAATAGTAAGGACAAAATCCAAATTTTTGTTAACCACAGGGACCATTCATGTATATTACTCTTGTTGTTACTAACAAACTAACCTGCATATCCCCCAATACATTGTTGCATATGGGGCAAGTATAGTTGGAGCAAGTGTAATCCTGATAGAAGCCCCATCAATCTAAGAGTCAGTATACTATCTGATTGAAGAAAAACATAAAGGTGAATATAGAATACCCGAAAACACGAGGAATGCATTATATGACCACACCGAAGGGACTTCACAGAGTCGCGAATGTGAACACGTACTCCTGGCACACCGGACAGTTATCTTCAAGACACTTCTTGATGCAGGTATACTCCACAAGTGACATTGACCAGCATGCATTGCAATTCATGCAATGGAAATAATCAATCCCTAAACCTTTTCCCTCTCTGCACAGGTTACAGTATTAACAGTGATAGATTTTCCTGTTCACTCATGTTCAAACATCAACAAACAAAATGAATACATTGTAATATTAAAACAAACATATAGTTATTAGTAGATCACCTCTCGTCATCAAACAGTTTGCAGATTGGACAATAGTATCTGGCCATGGACAGATTGTTACAAGAAACAGTTGAGCATGTTGGATCAATTGGTTGAATGATCAAGCATTTCATGCACATCATCATGCTTGTGGCTTTCCTGGAACTTAGTAATCAATGTGAATATTTTATAAAATTTAAGGAGTTAATACCTTTTTCGTCCCTGCGGTTTGTCAAAAATCACTATTTCAGTCCACTAGTTTCAAAACTTGCCATTTCAGTCCCTGTAGTTTCACTTTCGTAAGTATTTCAATCCACCTTCGTTAACTTCATCCAATTATTTTGACATTATATTACAAACTAATTGACTGAAATAGTGATTTTTGACAAACCAGTGGATTGAAAGAGTTACGAAAGTGAACCACAGGGACAGAAATGACAAATTTTAAACTAATGGACTGAAATAGTGATTTTTGACAAACCACAGGGACGAAAAACGTGATTAACTCAAATTTAAGGTTTCGCTTTTTTTGTTCAAAGTTTGGGGTGAGTCTACCTATCCATGGTGTGATCGGATACATCGTCATGGCAAAACCTGCAAGTGTACAGTTTGTTGCAGCATGGAGCAACAAGCTTGCAGTTCCTCTTGTAGTGTTCACATCCAAACACTAGTTCGTGAGAGTCGCGATAAGATGGATAAACACCTTGATCAGTATCAAGTGTGCTGAGAAAACGAAAACTCTAAGTCACAATTCACAAATTAGTACAAACGGAAAAGAAACAAGAGTATAATAATACTGATATCAACCTCATCATCAGGCTCATCGTGGTGACCGGAATACATACTTGAACCGAATTTATAGGAGTTTGGATGATTGGGACGCTATATCAAACAGCCAAAGCATCCCTATTTATTAACGGTAGAAAGCTTGTACGTGGGTTAGATATGGAAAGGCGTTAAACATGCCTCCCCCACTCTTTTTACTAATATTATTTTGACTTTACGAATCATCAAACAAACATGCATTAACAAAACTAACAAATTGTTACTCCGTGACAACAAATTCTACGTGTGGGAGGTTTTTAATTTTCAGTTTGGCATTTAATAATATATTTACTTTCAATGATCAATGATTTTTAAATAAAATATCAGTGTAAGAGAATAATTTTAAAAAAGGTTAACATTACACATTTTGTTTTTGCAAAGCAACGTTGTTGTATTAATTAGTCTAAAATTGTAGACTTGAAAGTTGATTATAACACTAACGTACATACATATCCTCGTTGCCCAACTAACAAACATATATGTATCGTATTTTGACACAAAATAGGCTAATTAAGCGAGGTAATTAAATAGTTCTGATCGAACAGAAGTCAAAAGATGGATCCTGAATGATCAATGTATCTTGTTTACTAGTATTATTTATAATAATAACTAGATATACTACCCGCTGCGATATGGCGTTAATTACGTTTGTATTTATACGAAGTCGTTTGTTAATTACATATGTATTTATACAAAGTCGTTTCTGTTAAACAAAGTCACATCGACAATTTCTTTTAATCCAAAAAAACGTCAGTCACATTCACATCTAAAACTCGAAATCCCCCTTATATATCAACTAAACCAATAGGTGAGAACACACTAAGCAACAGCAACAAGAGCTTTGGCTACATCAGCCTTAATATCCATATCAGCAGGCGTGTCGAATAGGACTGCGCGTGCCCTGAGCAGAGTCAAAAAGCTTAACTTGTACCTACATCAAAACCAAATCAAATAACCACAGATTGCAAAAAAATTTGTTGAAATTTCAGTTTTTATAGCTGCTCATAAAATTCATCACAAAATCATAAAGCAACACACTTTCTACTCATGTCATCATATTTTGGGCATTTCTCTAAGTCATCATGTCTTATATCATACGGAATCGTATTGTCCAGCATTTATACAAACGCCAACAAATGGTATGTCAGCCTAGACATAATTCTTAAGGTAAGTGCGAAGTTATTTGAATGATCTCCTTTTCAGACTAGACAACCCAAAAAAATGAGGTCATTATTTTGAAACTTTGTTATGATCGTAGTGGTTACGCCCCGCTTGGGTATGCGTATATAATGTATATATGTGTGGGCCCTCGGGGGCAAAAGTGAAAGTGCACTAATTTTAACGTTATTTTACTAATTTCGTGAAAATAACGTTAAAAAGCGAGGGATGGTTAATCATGCATCATGTGGTGGGCTTGATAGCCGAGAGACAGGGGGTACATGCACTAATCAACTTTTGTCCCAATTGCTGAGTGTTATGTGCCTTATATCCAAGGCTTGATGCAAAACTACTATCGAGCCGGGGTCTCACTGTAAGCAGCCTCTCTATTCCTATGAGGTAGAGGTAAGGCTCTCTACATCTTACCCTCCTCAGACCCTGCGTAAGCTTTGCTATTGGTGGGATTAACTGAGTATGATGATGATGTTATGATCGTAGTGGTCAAAACAACTTCATCTCAACTTCAATTCGTAAATCTGCATCACAGTCACCTCATGAATCTTCTACCATCGATGCTCTTATTTCTCACCAACACAGGTATGTTTTCCGTTCTACTTGCAATTGATGATTTGAAGTTTTTTTTTATTAAGAATACATCAATACTTAAATTCGTCTGATGAATAGCTTCATTGATTTTTCAATACAACTGACCAAAACAACTTTCACTATGAAAAGGTGTGTTTTATTTTTCAAATACACTTTTATATTTGTTGACAGTGCTTATGTATGAACCACTGTGTAGCAAATTAAGTCAATTTGTGATTTTTAATAACTTAACTTTTGACTATGAAAAACTTAAACTGTAACAACCGTTAATCAAAGCTTTGGCTATGCTATGATGCTGGTCCGAATCTCAAACAGTCGTTAGACAAACCATCAAATGATCGTTTAACCATTTTCGAGGATTCATGTGTTTGGCTCAATCTTTTTGGAAACTTCTAGAGTGACGTTTGAAGGGATTTGTAAGAAATATTCAAGCGTTGATGTGATGGGGACTGAGTTGCATACTTTTGTTGTATCAAGTGCAGGTGTGCTTTAGAAGCATAACGCTGTAAAAAATGGTTTGGAATACATAGCTCATGCGCTAGAGTAAGAGAATAAAGAACAAGGTAATCATTGTTTTCTTGATGGCTCGGTCTATTTGGATATGTTTGGTTAAATACAAATGGTTGTTTTGTGTTGGTTAACCTGGGCACATCGCTCGAGTTAGAAAGTGTAGCGCGAAGAATCCCAACAGCGCGTTGAGGTGGAAAGCGTAACCTGGGAAATTCAGGCGCACAGCGCATCGAGTATTTGAATTTAACGAAAAAAGTAGCAACCGGAGCGGCTTAAGAGTAGTATCATAAATAAACCCGAGTGAATCACGTTGTGCCGTTTAAATAAACCTAGTTATTAATCAAATAAAGAGAGGATGAACACAAAAATTCATGAGAATCTTGTGAAAATTGCAAAAAGTTTGTTTTTTTTCTTGGAATATATTTCTGCCCATATCCCACGCCAATTCTGTTTTGCTGCTGACAACAGAATCTTAAAACTTTTTAATTTTTTTTTTACATAAAACACACACATACCCAGGTCTTTTATGTGCTTGCATGTTTGTCTATTAATATATACCATCAAAGCAACCAACTTTTGAGGACCAAAAGATGAAGAAGAACTCAATCCCATCTGAATATCAGAAACACAAACCAAAATCTGAATCAGAAAATGATACCAAATTCTGCAAATCTCTTCAAGTTAGTGAATCTTGGTTACTTAAACCTTGCTGTATGTTTTCATAGTATGATAGATTGATTGATGTGTGTTTTTGTTTGAGTTATGATTTTTTTTCTTTTTTTCTTTTTTTTTTGTTGCAGGATCTAAAAGATTTGTGTTCACAGCTTCACTTTGCTGCAGATTCATATCAATCCACTTTTTTGAATTCTAACCAGAAGCAACTGTGAGTTGCTACACTCCATTTTGACTTTCTTGGGTCAAACTAGTAAAAGGGTCAAATCTTAATATATAGTATATGCTGTTTGGTTCTCGATAGTGTCTATCGCAGTTCTGATCTAGAAGGTTAATATTAGGTGCATAATAAAAAGTCTTAAGAGACGAAAAACTAAAAACTCAATCTAAAGGTTAGATGTACGACTTCCTAAAACTAGAGAAAACTACTACCTTTGTTATTGTATTTTACCTACTTAATTTGAGGGCACAACTGTTGATGACTCAGGGGTGTGTGTATGGTCGGTCAGGTTCCGGTTTGACGAAAATTCTAAGCTGAATCGCTAACTTCAGTTTTGAAAAACGACTAACCAAACTAGCATGGTAAAACGATTTGGTTTGGTGATTTGAACCATTTTTTTCTTTCAAAATCGCTAGAATGTATTATTTTTTCAGATGATAAATTACCGTACATGATAATGCAAAAAAATAAATAAATAAATAAAAACAATAAGAGTAAATTGCACAAAACATCCTTTATGTTTCCTCAAACTTGCAGGTTCCAGCCTTGATGTTTAAAAGTTGCTAAAAACAGCCTTTAAGTTTATTTTTGTTGCGGGTTCAATCCTTTACAGCTAACCACGTTATTTTCTTCAGTTAAGTTCCCTCACATGCATAACATGTGAGGGTATATTCGTCATTTTGGTTGATCATGTGAGGGAACTTAACTGAAGAAAATAACGTGGTTAGCTGTAAAGGATTGAACCCGCAACAAAAATAAACTTAAAGGTTGTTTTTAGCAACTTTTAAACATTAAGGCTGGAACCTGCAAGTTTGAGGAAACATAAAGGATGTTTTGTGCAATTTACTCAAACAATAAAGATTAAATTGCCTCGTTGAACTGTCAAACCGGCTCAACGGCTAATTTGCTTCAGTTTAGGCGGTTCGACTAGCTTTAAAAGTTTATGAATACCCTAAATCCACAACGTATGATCAACCATGCAGGGTTCTGAAGAACACGAAGGAGTACATACAAAACGCTCTCGTGACCGTTGTGGATCATCTAGGATCTGTTTCTGCCAATCTTGATCACCATCTATCTAAAACTGGTTCAATCCATCAGGCAAAAGCCAAAATCAATATCCTCAATCAAGTGAGTCATGTTATAAATTACATTACAAAACTTGTGTTTTAATATTTAAATTAATTAATTCAACTAATTTACCTTTTTATTTTACAAAATAGAAATTGTTGACCTGCCAAGATTATTCTCACAAGATTGCTCTAGCCAAAGTTTCCGAAAGGGAACACCATCCCAAACATAATTCTCGTTTAATTTCGAGCATGACCCATTTAATTTAAGAGATCTCGAGTTTGGCTCGTTTAGAGCTCTATTGTTAAAACTCGAGCTCGGCACATTTATTATTTTTCTGAATTATTTTATTGTATATATGTGTGTGTGTGTATATATATATATAACTTTTGTAACATAATATAAATTATTTAATTTTTTATTTTAACTAATATACATAATATATTATGAAAATATTTGGCTCGTTTAGATTCGCAAGTTTAGTGAAACTAGACATGTGAAGCTGGTTTACAACCATGTTTTCAGGTTTTCTAATGTCTAAATTGACCAGCTGTCTCAGATGTCTTGAAACTAAAAGAAAATGAAGAATTTAAAGTTGATGAAGAAGTCCCACTGTTCTTGTATACGTGTAACCGTTACAAGCCATCATCACTACTTGAGGATTCAAAGTCAGTTTTGCCCGTACGAGATAACTTATCAGTTCAGCCAAGATCTGAACCTTTTCAGTTACAGGTGACTATATGTGTTTCCTTGATTTCAGCTAGGATGTTTGTGTACTTTTGTTTGTTTATTTATTTATCCTCGTATCATTAAAATGTGCTTACTTTTTTTGCAGGACAAGAGTAAGAGTAGACGAGGTCTTTTGTTTATAAAGTCGCGACCAAATAACGAATGTTGTTTCTAGGAGGAAGCCGGGGAATATGATATATCGATAACAACTTAACCCAACCGGGTGCGAATTTTTGGATAAATGGTAACCGAAGGATGTAATTTTAATCTAACAAGTGAAGGAGTGAGTTTGGTTAAAATCGTGAAAGTTTAAGGACTAAAGGTTGAACTCGTGGGGTTAGGACGAGATAAACCAAAGAGCTTAAAAGATAAAGATGGGTAAAATTATTGGGTGAGTAGATAAAGAAAAGAAAAGAAAGGTTCTTAGTGATTGATTTGAGATTACGCATGATTAGAGATTTGTTTATTATATGTTTCCTTATTCCTTATGAGTTGAGTTACCTTAGTTTACATGTTATTTTGAAGCATAAATGAGTTCGCTTAGTTACATGTTATTTTGTAGCATAAATAGGGCTTTGTAATTGTTTTTATGTGTGCTTTTTGATCAATTATAAGGTCATGCGTAGTGGGATATTATAGTGGTGTGAAGAGGCTTGATAACGCTTGCAACGCTGTCTCTTTGGGTATTATAGGGGCGTGAAGAGGTTGAGAAATTTCTAGTATAACGCCAAATGAAGAGAAAACAAAATTCAAAGTAATTATTGAAAGGGCATTAAAGAGTCATAACCATTACACATTTTTAAATGGCCGTTATGATGCTGATGCATTGGAAAATGCCCCTTAAGTGACATCAACGATTACGGATGATCTAATAGAGAAAGAGTCGAGGTCATGTGTTGACCCAAATCCAATTCTTTATGCGTGTTGCTCAATCTATTTAACTAGTTCTATACCCATCCGGTGGACGGGTTTTTTAATATCATAATGACATAAGTATTTTTTTTCTTTCGCATTCTAAACAAAAAACATTAGTTGTATTCACGTCTAGTGTGCGTATGTGCTAGGCAAAGTTCATTTCTCATCTTTAAGACATTCAACAGATCTTCAATGGAAATCTCTCCTGGTTTACGCCTTTCCGCCTCTTCAAACCTTTATACCACTGCAAAATATGAACTAAGATACGTAAAGCAAAAGAGAATTAAGATAACCTGGGCATTGATATTGCTTAGTGCAAAATAATATCATATATGATCTTTTGTAAAACAATATTGTATGGATAAAAGGATGACTTAAGTTATAAGTATGATTGATGCAAGCAAGCAGACCATGTTTAGAGTTGCATTTGAGGAAGTCATACCTCAAATGATGGGTATTGCGATTGGTATGCAACCATGTTTAGGGTTGTATTTGATCAAGCCCTAATGTTCATGAGACCTGCAACCTAACATCATTGTTATCTTCAGAGGTAGGGAGAGTTTTGAAATAAAGCCACTATGAAAAAACCTAAAAACGAACCCATGAGTTGTCAGTTGATAAAACAGGAAGCGTACATATATATTTCATATTGGTTTTAGAGCATAACAAAAGATATGAAGGTGACATGAGGAATAGAAAATACACTCATTCAACTTCAACCAAACCACACACTCCATTTGTACCAAAAAGTGGAGTCACCAAAAAAAGTAATCTAGTGATGATTATTGAGGAACACCTACAAATTGATGGTTAATTAGTAATCGCAAATATGCCCACGTCTTTTTACACAAAATCACTCAAAGATAAAAGGGAATGGCATGAAATTTTATACAATCTTAACCCTAAAATGCAATCAACAATGTAAATTTTTGTATCAGAAGGAACTAAGAAATGATGAAATTTATGCTTTTAGATGTGAACATATGCAGTAGCGGCAGCCAACGAACCATCCACCTGCTTTGTGAGTGATAAAGCTAAGGCTTCACAAAGAATGGCTGTAACATATTAACAATACATGCAGGAATATTTTTTATAGTAATTAAGATCATAGTTATGAATATTTTTCCATTTCTTGCCAGATCTGCAAGGCAGGAAGTTGCAGTGAGCTCATTTTAGACATTTGGTGCTTACAAAGAATGGCTGTAACATATTAACAATACAAGCATTTGGCATCGATTAACACAAAATAAAAAAACGTTTCAAATATTACATTTTTATAAAATGAATTTTTTTTTGAGAATAATATTATTTTAAATTCAGAAAACTTGCCAAGTTACATCAAAACAGAAGGTAGCCGGGCAACAAGCTGCGCCGCCAATCCTTTCTGAATTGCAAACCCTAACCTTCCAAATACAAACCCTTGCCCCCTTGGGTTGAACAATTGGTGTAGACGACCCGTTGAACCCTCGTCAAGAAGTGGATAGCTTCTGGCGCTAGGGAGCCAAAAGTATCAAAGGCAAAAGGGACAAAGACATGCTGGTTCTTTGCGCAAGCTTTAGTGTGCTTATCCACTTTCTTTGATTCTACCTTTCTTGCCGCTTGTCCAGCTACAAACCCGTTTTCCCTTAAACCAACCAAAGGGGAAACCCCCGTGAGGTCTACACAAGCATGTTTCCCCCCAGCCCAGCCAAAGACGAGCAGATCCGCTGGTTCCAGAGTAGATCTCCCTTCCATATGGTCCGTGAGGAAATTCACAGGGGCCTCTTTCTTAGCCGAAATCCCAGCTCTTCTTAAGATGTCCCACAAAGCATCACGCACCCAGTCGTGCCGATATTTGAACCCAGGGAGCTCTTTACAGTGAACTGATGCTCCCCGTATTTATCCATACAAGCTTTACGACATATCGGGCAAGTTTCATCTTCCGGGTACATAGGGATCATCAACCGGTATTTGAGAATGTCTCTATATTCTACTGCAAACATACATTGTTCCAACCCCTCAATTGGTATAACGGTCAAAAATTCCTGAGCATGGGGACCTTCAGGCACTCAAACACCGCCTTCTGGCGGGATGACAAATTAAAAGCTTCTCCCAGGCTTTGAGCGATTTTGCTAAACAGAGCATTCGCCAAAGTTTTTTGTGGCTTCGAGGGGCGGTGTCCTTATTAGAAAAACCGCCAATTGTAAAGATCAATAAACAATTGTACATGAATCAAGATCCATCTCAGATTCTTTCACTCACTTGTCAGAACCAACCTGGTCTTACCAAGATCCCTAATGCGAAATATGTGTCATGTAAGACGTCGTTTAAACTTTAAGGCTGCAATCGGACATGAAAATCAAACAAGAAGATTATAAACACAAAATTCTACCCAGCAATTGAATTAACATACATCAGGTAACAACTTAATTAGAAAGGAAACTGTTTTACCTAGACTAAAGGTGAGTTCTTGTGGATTTATAATTGGTAGGCGAAGCAAGGAACAACCTATCCAGAAGTGGCTATATAAAATACTCTTGTACCTGGGCTTGGCACACTAAGATGCAGACTGTCCAGATGGTAGACTAGAAAATTGACTATAGCATTAAAACTTAAGACATGAGCAAATCCAGATTGTAGACTAGAAAATTGACTGTAGCGTTAGCACTACATGATGCTAACGTACATATCCTCGTGGCCCAACTATCTAACACGTACTGCATTTTCAACACATTAAACTAACATATTAAGTGAGGTAAAAAGTTATAAATGTATCTATCAATGATCAATATGACCAATATCTTGTTTAACTTCTCTTTATTAAGGACATATATAAAATCACAATTACGCTAACGGTAACGTGAACAACAACGACCACGATAACAATGATGACAACGACGCCAACCACAACAACAACAACAATGTCGACGACAACCACAACCGCGACGACAACAACAATTACAACAACCACGATGGTGATGGCGACAACGACAAAAAGGATGGTGGCGGCAGCAGCAACAACAACAACAACTAGCTATATAAAATTAAAGGAGTTTTCTAAAATTACTTTTTCAAAAACTAGTGTTTATAAAACTTACTAATCTTTATGAAGATGATACATTAATTACATATGAGCCCACAAGGAGGGTGCTCTAGAAAGCAAGACTCATGCTTAATTTAGTTTAAATATGAATTTTCATAATAAAAAGGACACTAAAATTCATCTCTTTCAAAACTACCCCATCAACAAGGGGCATTCACGAATCACAATTCACTCACGAAAGGTATTCTCTTTCAAACTTGATCCCACATTGATGCTAGAATCCAAAATACTAAGAATCATTTGTCTATAAAAGGAGAATGTAGTTTATTTTTCATTCCATGTTTTTGATTAAATGAAAAACCAAAAGTCTTTCTCTCTAAAAAGAGAATCCCTTTTCTTCACCTTCATCAAATAAGTTGTTACAATTTACTTGTAAACTCATTTTAAAATATAGTTAAGAGAATGTGTATTTTTAAATTAAAGAATTCCCTTTTTTTCCAAAAGTTAGGTTTCAAATGTATAATATTAAGTAGTTCAAGCAAAGATTAAGCTCAATTTGGTTTTCTAAGCCCAATCTTTGTTAAGCAGAAAATTAGTATTTGATTAACTTATCATAATTCACCAAATCAATGCCAATAACATACTAACTAAAGCCGTTCGGTTTTTAAAAACCATAAGTGAAACTAGTGGTTTTAGGTCGGTTTGAACCAAAACCAACACGTGCATACCGTGATCGTTGCTAAGTTTATGTTATTTGGCGTTATTTGCATATAATAGGGTAGTCATTGAATGACACAAATATCGGATAAACTTTACGGCGGCTTAAGTGATGCAAGGAGGAGAAAAAAATAATGGAAGACAAAAAAGGAAACGGTAACAAATATGTCACGTAAGGAGTTTAAAAGGCAAAATGGGGAGTTAACACATTTAGCATTAATAGTAGAGTTGCTTTTGAATGAATTGAGAGACTTCAGTTACGACTAACCTTCTTCATCTTGGGTCTACGTTTCATGCTTTGCATCATCAACCTTCACCATTCGATCATGACATTGAGTGATGATTACCATAACCGGAAGTAGGGTTTTGTCTATCATTTGCAATAATCTCGATATGTTGACACTTTGTCATATATTTGACTAAAGTTGGTCATTTGCATATAAATGTGACGAAACTATTCTTGGTGCTTCACTTCTTTTTTTTCTTTTTCTTTTTATTGATGGAGGGATCTGTGTGGGTTACATGATTGTGTCACTTCTACCCTAGTTAACTTTGTCTTTTTTTTTTATCAAGTACTTGTCTAAAACAATCGAACACCTCTAAGGAGATGCCTTACGCCTAGCACAAATTCGTAAGCAATAAATCCGTGAGAAATACAGACTTCAGAACTTTATTTTTTAAGCATTCGTATGCTTTTTTAGTACATTTGATTGTTTTTTCTTTATTTTTTAGTATTCTATTTAACGTTAATGTAATTTTTTTATTTAATGAAATATTATTGTTTTATTTTCTAAAAAATGATAAGAAATTAAAATAAATAATTGGATAATCATTGGAAGGGACATTATGAGATGTTATACCACTACATCACTTTTGAACTTCAAGCCTGTAATGCCTCTTGCTGACTAGGATGCCACCTGTCATATAATGTCCAAGGCAAGGCTTGAAGAAACCTCACTACACCTGGTCTTATAAAAAGAAAGCATACAATTCACATGATCACATCTATGCTCTAATACATATATAGGGTGATCAATCAATTATTAAATGCCATGCTAACTTTACTCCTCAATGGTTCTCATACTTATCTTAATGGTAAAAACCAAATCAAATCGACCCACACACACCCTTAGTGGACAATATTGGTGATGCGAAGGGCCGGGTGTTACATAAACTATGCGTACAACTTTCATACACCATTTCCCAGGGAAACAAATTTACAATTGAGTTTTTAAACCTATGAACTCACTAACAGTAGATTTAAAGCATATTTTCAGGCGTTAATACAAGTGGAAGGTCTACAACTGAGTTTGCATGCATGCAAGGATATCGAGCACTTGAAAGAGTCTTATTTTTAGCCATTAGTGCAACTTGAATTTTAATCCTACTGATTGAGATTGTAAAATGATTTGTAAACCAATTGGTATTTATATCATGTAAGTGTTTGCTTAATCATATACTCTAACAACCGTTTTGCTTACACTCGCACGTTTCCGCTTTAGGGGTGTGAAAGTGTGGGTCGTTGACAATAGAAGAAATCAGTGTGTCCTAACATTTGTTACCATTTGGTGGCGATGAGCTAATATAGACAAGTCGCGTTTACGTGACAACCGAGACCGAGGCTAACGATAGTAGACAATATCGATGTGTCCAAAATGAGACGGTTTCATCGATGATAGGTGATATCGGTATGTCCAATTGAGACGAATCATGAGGTCTTGGTGACGTGACTTAAATTGTGTGTAGATTCCCAGCTTATTTGACTTACTTGATTGTGCTAGACGAAATGGTGAGTATGTATGTAATTGTTATTGAAGTTATTTTGATTTTGTTATGCCGTGACATGTTATGAGAAATTGTGATGTGGGGTGTGCTCTTGGTCATTCACAAGTCTGTATTGCCTAATGGTTTAATCCGGGGGTATGAATGGGACGTGGTTTAGAAGTAGGAGACCTAGTAACAGGTCAAGTTAGGTGAAACTTTTAATATGGGCGATTACCGATTTGGGGGATGATGGGTTAGGACAGTTTTGGGGTCTTGGTACATCCAAGTTCATGTGTTAATTAAATAAAGTGATTTGGTTTTGAATTGATTACAATGTAGGGGTGTTCAAAATTCGTTTCGAATTTGAAAAATTCGAAATTCGATTCGATTATCAAGACTTCATTTCGATTATAAGAATTCGAATTTGATGCAATTCGAGTAAAGTAAATCGAATACAAATTTATAATTTCTAATTCGATTCGAAATTCGAATAAAAATTATACATTTTATTTATTATTTTTATATATAATACAAGTATAACTTTTATTGGGCTATACTATAAATTATTTCCAAAATTTATTCCATTACCCATTACCAAACCCACTATATGGCTCACAACTAAATCCTAAGTAACAAATCTATCAATAGAATTTCAACCTTAAAATTATTAACTTTTTAATGTTGAGTGGTTGTTCCCGACTTCTCTTTTTGAATTCTAGACTTGTGGTACTTTCTTTAAAACTTTTTAATGTAATATCGTGCTGGCTGTTTTAAAATTTGTGTTCAATTTGATATTTTTTACATGTTTAAAAAAAGAGTTAATTACTGTTTTCGTCCCTTGGTTTGTCAAAAATCACTATTTCAGTCCATTAGTTTAAAAATTACGATTTCAGTCCCTGTGGTTTCACTTTCGTAACCATTTCAGTCCACCTCGCAACCATTTCAGTCCCTGTACTTACAAAATATATGGATTGAAGTGGTTACGAAAGTAAAACTACAGGGACTGAAATGGTTACGAAAGTGAAACCACAGGGACTGAAATCACAATTTTTAAACTAATGGACTGAAATAGTGATTTTTGACAAACCACAGGGACGAAAACAGTAATCAACTAATAAAAAAATCTGAATCAAATCGAATTTATTCGAATTCAAATTTTTAATTGAATACGAATCAAATACGAACTGGATTTTTATTCGAATACGAATTCAAATCGAATTGTGTCGATTTTAATTAAATTCGAATTCAACTAAAAATAAAAATTATTCGAATAATTCAAAAATTCGATATCTGATCGATGAACACCCCTACTGTAATGATGTCCGGCTGTAGGGTGCCCTTGTTTGGTGGCCTTACACATCTCCCCCAAGTGATTGCAATAACTAAGCCGCTCATGTCTTTAAGATAAAATATAACATTAGTTAATGATAAGCATACAAGATTGATAATGTTTGAAATGTTATTCTTTTACTCGTGTGATGAAGAAATTATACATAATTTTTGCAAATCACATCCTTCTTTAATATCACTCCACTTGTAGTTAATGTTTAATAGGCCCTTTGTCTCATGAACACATACCGGGTAGAAAGGCAACCATATATCATTTTATACAAGTCAGATAAGGCGGGTATTGTATGACCCATAATGAGCGCATTTATGGTACGACAAATGGAAGCGTGCAGTTCCTTTCGTCTCACGGTCATTGCAAAAAATGTCCTAAAACAACAACCATATTTCAAATTCATCTCCACAATCAAGTTATGTATGGTATAGCATTATTGCCATGTTTGTGTGCACAAATAATGTTTATAACTTGTGTCCTGCGCAAATGCTCCTCAGGAATTTCCTCTTCAGCTAGCAACGTATCCAGCATCCCAAAGTATACCTGATATTGGTTGAATATTACTTACACTTTTCTTCTTCTATATATTAAATTCAAATAGATATATGAAATGGTATGTTATGGTTACTAACAAACTAACCTGCATATCCCCAATGACTTGCTGCATATGGGGCAAGTATAGTTGGAGCAAGTGTATTCCTGACAGAAGCACCATCCAAGAGTCAGTATATCGGTTGAAGAAAAAAAAAGGTCAATATATTAATACCTGAAAACATGAGGAAGGCATCATATGGCCACACGGAAGGGACTTCACAGGTTTCGTCGATGTGAAGATGCATTCTTGTCATATCGGACAGTTATCTTCTAGACATTTTTAATGCAGGTATGCTATGCAAGTGACATTGACCAGCATGCATTGCAATTCATGCAATGGAAATAATCAATCCCCAGACCTTTTCCTACTCTACACAGGTTACAGTATTGGCAATGATAGATTTTCCTGTCCAATCAATTCTCAAAAATCAACAACCAGACTCAATACATAATAATATTGAAACAAACATATAGTTATTAGTAGATCACCTCTCATCATCAAACAGTTTGCAGATTAGGCAATAGTATCTAGCCCTGGATAGATTGTTACAAGAAACAGTTGAGCATGTTGGACCAATGGGTTCAACTATCAAGCATTTCATGCACATCATCATGCTTGTGGCCTTCCTGCAACTTAATAATCAATGTGGATATTTTATAAACTTGAGGTTACGCTTTTTTGTTCAAAGTTAGTGCCGAGTCTACCTATCCATTGTGTGATCAGATACATCATCATGGCAAAACCTGCAAGGATAAAGTTTGTTGCAACGTGAAGCAACAAGCTTGCAGTTCCTCTTGTAGTGTTCACATCCAAACACTGGTTCGTTAGAGTCGCGGTAAGATGGATAAACACCTTGATCAGTATCTAGCGCACTGAGAAAACGAAAACACAAAATTCACAAATTAGTACAAACGGAAAAGAAATGAGAGTATAATACTGATATCAACCTCATCATCTGGCTCATGATAGTGACCGGAATACGTACTTGAACCGAATTTAAACGAGTTTGGATGATTAGGACGTTATACCAAACAACCAAAGCATCCCTATTTTTTAACGGTTGAAAGCTTGTACGTGGGTTAGATATGGAAAGGCGTTAAACATGCCTCCCCCACTCTTACATCTTTAACTATTATTATTTTGTTTTTATGAATCATCAAACAAACATGCATTAACAAAACTTACAAATAGTTAGGCCTCTAAACGAACCGAACGTTCAAGAACTGTTCGTGAACTTGTTCGCGGGAAGTTCGTTTATGTTCGTTTATTTAATAAAGGAACAAACATGAACAAAAAAATGTGTTCGTTTAATTAACGAAACGAACATGAACACACCTTGTGTTCGTTCATTTATGTTCGTGAACGTTCGTTTATGTTCGTTTGTTTATGTTCGTTCATTTATGTTTATGTATCGATTCGTTTATGTTCGTTTATTTGCGTTCGTTTAAATATTAGTAAATACATAAATAGTTATATTTATATAAATATTAGGTTTTCTAACTACATATAAATATAACTAATTAGAAATTGAATTTTGTAGTAATAAAAAAATGATATTTTGAATTTTTTCTTAGATCGTAATTAATCAGTTACTTAATAAGAGAAATTACTGTTTTCGTCCTGTGGTTTGTCAAAAATCACTATTTCAGTCCATTAGTTTAAAAATTGCGATTTCGGTCCATGTGGCTTCACTTTCGTAACCATTTCAGTCCATGTGGTTTCACTTTCGTAACCACTTCAATCCATTTATTCTGTAAGTATAGTGACTAAAATGGTTGCGAGGTGGACTGAAATGGTTACGAAAGTGAAACCTCGTAATTTTTAAACTAATGGACTGAAATAGTAATTTTTGACAAACCACGGGGACGAAAACAGTAATTAACTCACTTAATAATTATATAAAAAACTACTTAATTTTAGTATCTATGAACCCTAATTTAGACTTATTTGCTTGTGTTCACTGATGTTAAATTGTGTTTGTTTATATTTGTTCAATTACATTCATTTGTGTTCGTATATGTTTGTTCAATCCTGTTAATTTATGTTTGTTTATGTTTATTCAAAAAATTTTTGTTTATGTTCGTTTGCGTTCATTTATGTTCGTGAACTATTCGTTTAGGCTTTAATCAAACGAACACGAACATGCCCGATTTCTTAATAAATGAACACGAACAAAAAATTTGTTCGATTATATGTTCGTGTTCAGTTAATTTTAAATGAACGAACACGAACATGCCGATGTTCGTGTTCGTTCGGTTCATTTACAGGCCTACAAATTGTTACTACGTGACAACAAATTCTTACATGTGTTTGGCTAAAATCATATGATGGGACAGGATTAGGATTTTCAGTTTGTTATATAATCTTATTTTTCTTTCAATGATTAATGCTTTTAAATAAAAACTAGAATCAAGCTCCTCGCGTTGTGGCGGGGCCTAAAACTATGCCAAATAGCACTAATGCCATAGCCAGCTACTACAAACACCGAGTCAATCCAGAACCCGCTCGTTGCGACAAACTTATCAAGTGAAAAAATTAAACGTAAAAACATTCACGCACGTTGCGTTGTGTTAACTCGTAGAATTTTGAGCGAAACAAAAAGAACGTCGAATAACACACACACGTTGCGTCGTGTCAACTCGCAAAATTTAGAACGAAACGTAAAACGAAAATTTGTGAAAGATGAAAAATATAGGGGACCAAAGTTGAAGGTAAAAATGTTGTGAGGTTAAATTGAAAGTAATGAAAAGTTTTGAGTTAAAAGTGAAAAAAAAGCTTTTGGGTTAAAGTTATAAAATCAATTTTTTTAAACACCCCGAAGCATGAGGTATAACATCCTATGCACAAAAATATTTCTTATTTATGGGTTTAAAATATCACTATAAGAGAATAATTTTAGAAAAAAGGTTAACATTACACAATTTGATTTTGCAAAGCAACGATGTATTAATTAGTCTAAATAATAATTGTGGACTTGAAAGTTGATTATAACACTAACGTACAAACATATCCTCGTTGCCCAACTAACAAACATATATGTATTGTTTTTCGAAACAAAATAGGCTAATTAAACGAGGTAATTAAATTGTTCTGATCGAACAGAAGTCAAAAAATGGATCCTCAATGATCAATGCATCTTGTTTACTTGGATTAATTATAATAATATATTTGTGACACATGTATACTACAAGGACCATTTGCCTAATTCTTTCTCTGAGGAAAGTTGATGCATTGTTTAGAAAAACTGATGGGAGTATTCGATTTCGATGTCACCGCTATTGATAAGAAAATTAGAAAATTTGAACACGTGTGCCCCTTACGTTTTTTCTAGATCCGTCACATTTCAATCTTAAAAAATAATGTGAACTTTTATATAGATCCAACTTAAATAAGTATTCAATAAATAAATAATGTATTTGTAAAATTAAAATGATTGGAAATACAAAACCTTTAAACACCTTTGGAGAGAGGTCTTGGATTCAAGTCCAACAAACAACAAGGAATAAAAGAAATTTGATGTTAAAAAACAAAAATAACTAACACACATATATAGGAGAGGTTAATTTCCCTCTAGGGTTTTGCTTTTAATGAGAGAAGTGCGAGAAGAATTATATATCCTATACATAACCTAACACATGTCCAGGAAAAAAATTAACATGATAAAACATATGAATAAATCAATTGAATTAATGTGTTTTTATGTGTATAACTTACACATTTGTATGTAAAAAGTAAAAAAATAAAAAATAAAAAAAAAAAAAAAATAAAAACAAAATAAAAAATAATATTAATTTATAATAAAAAAATTAGTGATTTAGGTTTGTTCTCACACTGAAACCCTCTCCTGAGCTGTTAATTTCATTAGAGCTGTTAATTTATAAAAGAGTTTTAATGTGAGCTAGAAGAACATAAATAATGAACTTTTTAACATAACTTTTTTATAAGATCTGTTCTAACTAGAATTTATTATGGATTTTTTACTTACCTAGAATTTATGATATAATTAAGTGAAATCATGGGTCACCGAGTCACAAACTCCGATACAAAATATTCATAACCGAACCAGTTTTTTTTAGTTTGTTCAGTTATTTTGATTATGTTCTCATTATTTGGCTTTTCTGGTCATCATGTTAAACTCATATCAACCCATTTTCCACAATTTAATTAAGCAACAACTAGGACTCTTGGAGACCCAAAATCTTCCTTTTTTGTATCTAACACTCAGTTCTTGCCCCTAGCTATTCTATTGCATTTGTTATGTTGCTTGTTATATGTTGCCATTTGTTGCTCGTAAATTTTGCATGAACTTTGATTTTCTAATATTTTATAAAGTTTTTCTTTTGGAAAATTTTCATATTTACTTAAATTTTGGTCGGTGTCTGCGATCAATTATTGCTACTCCATATTCTAATTTCTGTAACACTCTAGACTAGATTTATGATTTGATCATGTTTGCGGTTCTTTAGCAAATTAATTATAAAAAGCAACAAATGGCAACATATTAGATAAAAAAAGGAAGATTTTAGGTCTCCTAGAGTCCTAGTTGTTGCTTAATTAAATTGTGGAAAATGGGTTGAAATGAGTTTAACATGATGACCAGAAAAGCCATATAATGAGACCATAATCAAAATAACTGAACAAACTAAAAAAAACTGGTTCGGTTATGAATATTTTGTATCGGAGTTTGTGACTCAGTGACCCATGATTTCACTTAATTATATCATAAATTCTAGGTAAGTAAAAAATCCATAATAAATTCTAGTTAGAACAGATCTTATAAAAAAGTTATGTTAAAAAATTCATTATTTATGTTTTTCTAGCTCACATTAAAACTCTTTTATAAATTAACAGCTCTAATGAAATTAACAGCTCAGGAGAGGGTTTATTATGTTAAACTCATATCAACCCATTTTCCACAATGTAATTAAGCAACAACTAGGACTCTAGGAGACCCAAAATCTTCCTTTTTTTTATCTAACACTCAGTTCTTGCCCCTAGCTATTCTATTGCATTTGTTATGTTGCTTGTTATATGTTGCCATTTGTTGCTCGTAAATTTTGCATAAACTTTGATTTTCTAATGTTTTATAAAGTTTTTCTTTTGGAAAATTTTCATATTTACTTGAATTTTGGTCGCGATCAATTATTGCTACTCCATATTCTAATTTCTTAACACTCTAGACTAGATTTATGATTTGATCATGTTTGCGGTTCTTTAGCAAATTAAGGGTAATCAGATTTTACATATACAGATGTTTGACCCGGTAAAAATATAAAATGATGTACATAAACAAATCAAACATAGAACAATGCAAGGGCTGGGATAATATTGAATTTTATCATCATCATGTTAATAGGTGAATCAAGTTGCATTGAATCATTCAGTGCCAACAAAACTAGTTCATAAGCGCTCCACTCTAGATTGAAGCTCTTGGTGTGTCTTTTACTTTCTAGTTAGTGTAAACTACCATTTTGGTCCCTGAGGTTTGGGCAGTTTTGCCAAATTAATCCAAATCTCAATTTTTTTACATCTGGGTCCCTGTGGTTTTAGTTTTGTTGCCATTTTGGTCCAAAAGTGATATTTGTCTTCTAAAATCCTACTATTTTGTCTTATTCCTCAGGAGCAAAATGTTCATTTTAAGCATTAATATATATTATATATATAAATAAACCTCAAACTCTGCTTAAAATGACCATTTTGCCCTTAAAAAAGGACAAAATAGAAGGATTTTAGAAGACAAATATCACTTTTGGATCAAAATAGCAATAAAACTGAAACCACAGGGACCCAGATGCAAAAGGTTTGAGATTTGGACTAAAGTGGCAAAACTGCATAAACCTAAGGGACCAAAATGGCAGTTTACTCTAACTAGAAAGTAAAAGACACACCAAGAGCTTCAATCTAGAGTGGAGCGCTTATGAACTAGTTTTGTTGGCACTGAATGATTCAGTGCAACTTGATTCACCTATTAACATGATGATGATAAAATTCAATATTATCCCAGCCCTTGCATTAGTTCTATCGTTTGATTTGTTTATGTACATCATTTTATATGTTTACCGGGTCAAACATCTGTATATGTAAAATGACTATTTTGCCCTTGAGGAAAAGGATAAAATAGCATGATTTTAAAGGACAAATATCACTTTTGGATCAAAATGGCAATAAAACTGAAACCACAGGGACCAGATGCAAAAAGTTTTAGATTTGGACTAAAGTGGCAAAACTACCCAAACCTCAAGGACCAAAATGGTAGTTTACTCTAACTAGAATGTAAAAGACACACCAAGAGCTTCAATCTAGAGTGGAGCGCTTATGAACTAGTTTTGTTGGCACTGAATGATTCAATGCAACTTGATTCACCTATTAACATGATGATGATCAAATTCAATATTTTCCTAGCCCTTGCATTATTCTATCGTTTGATTTGTTTATGTACATCATTTTATATTTTTACCGGGTCAAACATCTGTATATGTAAAATCTGATATACATATTTGTTTATGTACATCATTCTAGTTATTAATTCTAGCATCTTGCTAACTCCTACTTTTCAATAAGATCGTTGTTAAAAAAAACCACTCCGCTCACAATGTTGCTTAGTCCTGAGGACCTTATTGTAGGGTAAAAGTGCAAACAACCATGGATTTCCAAGGATATGCAACAACTGAACAGCCTTCCTTTAAACACATAGATCTAGATCTTAATTAAATACCCTTGTTAAATAAGTTGGGTGTTGTACGACCCACAATGAGCGCATTTATGGTACAGCCAATGGGATGGTGCATTTCCTTTCTTCTCACAATCAATGCAAAAGATGTCCTGAAAACAACAACCATATTTCAAACTCATCTCATCAATATATATGCATTTACATAACGTTATTGCAATGTTTGTATGTATAAATAATGTTTATAACCTTTGTCCTGCCCATATGCTCCTCAGGACTTCCTCTTCAGCAACATTGAATCCAACACCCATAGTACACCTGTGAGATGATGAAAATACTAGCATTTTTCATCTTCTATGAATTCAAATAAGTATATGAAAATGTAAGGTACTAACAAACTCACCTGCATATCCCGTAATGACTTGTTGCATATCGAGCAAGTATAGTAGCAACAAGTGTATGCCTGACGGAAACATCAACAAAGAGTCAATGTATGCGATCGAAGAGAAACACAAAAGTAAAGATATGATATACCTGAAAACACGAAGAATGCATTACATGACCACAAGGAAGGCCCTTGAGACGGCTGATGGACGTGAACATGTACTCGTGGCACACCGGGCAATTACTTTCAAGACAATTGTTAACGCATGTGTGCCTTGCAGGTGGCACTGACATACATGCATTGCAATTCATGCAATGGAAATAGTCAATCCCTAGACCTTTTCTCACTCTGCAAATGTCACAGTGTGGGCAGTGGTAGATTTCCCTGTTCACACATTTCTCAAAATCAACCTACAGAATCAATACATATATAATATATAACAAACATTTAGTAAATCACCTCTCATCCTCAAAAAAATTGCAAACG
This sequence comes from Scalesia atractyloides, assembly GCA_947069175.1. Taxonomy (NCBI): domain Eukaryota; kingdom Viridiplantae; phylum Streptophyta; class Magnoliopsida; order Asterales; family Asteraceae; genus Scalesia; species Scalesia atractyloides. The sequence goes on along the minus strand of CAMTDV010000014.1, from coordinate 7,501,932 downwards.
GAGCAGTAGTATCTGGCCAAGGATAGATTGTTACATGAAACTGTAGAGCATGTTGGACCAACTGGTTGAACTATTAAGCATTTCATGCACATCATCATGCTTGTGGCCTTCCTGCAAGTAAAGAATGTTATAATAATATTATCAAAGTTATAGTTTATGTTCATAGAGAGAAAAGATTCTACTTATCCATTATGTGATCATTTGCTTCATTATGGCAATGCCTGCAAGTGTAAAGTTTATTGCAACATGAAGCAACAAGCTTACAGTTCCTCTTGTAGTGTTCACATCCAAACTCTGATTCGTTAGAGTCGCAGTAAGATGGATAAACACCTTGATCATCATCTAGCGCGCTGATAAAAAAAACAAGAAAAAAAATCAAAATTCTAATTGATTAACCCACAATTCACAAACTAACTAATACAACGTGAAAAGAAAGAAAAGTATAAAACTGATATCAACCTCATCATCTTGTTGTGTATTATGATGGTGATTGTTCAGATGGTGACGGCACAGATACGAAGTGTGATGGGTGGATTCGCTCGTCGGGTGATGATCAAAGCAAAGCAGTGGTTGCTGGAAGATTGGAACCCAATATATAGGGAGTTAGCAGTGTCGGGACCTTATTGCCAAACGGCCAAGGCTTCCCAATTTGTTAACGACACGAAGCTTCCATGTGTGTGAGAAGGATAAAGGCGTTAAACATGCCTCAAACCATTCTAGTACCTCCATGATTCTGTTCGTTACCTTTTAATATTATTATTCTGACTTTAACAGTTAAACAAGAAATAATAAAAAAAAACGTTAACGAAAGTTAGCGACAAGAATCCCCATTACGTATCATTTCTACGCATAGAAAGGACAGTTATTGTTTTGACTTTAGACTTATCTTCATTTTCTTTCTTAAAATTATTATTTATTAACACAATATCTCCTTTCGCTAATCAACTCTTTTCTTATAAATGATCTACTATCGATATCAATATATTCTTTAACCAGGCGATACCCTCTTGTATTACATAGGATGAATAAATAAAAAAATCAAATAGTTAGTAATGAAGATTTTAGAATTATAAAACTATATTTTTGAGACACTTTTTAAACATATTAATAAACTTTTTGTGTCGTGTATGGTCAAAACATATGATGTTTACTAAGTTTATAAATATAAAAACATTTTATCTATCTATAAAAATACATGTTCAAAACAAAAATGATAATAATAATAATAATAATAATAATAATAATTAAGAGTAAAATCCAAATCACCATACAAGAAAACATGGTTGAAACTAAATGTCATCTCTAAATGGAAATACACATTAGTTTTTCTATATTTGTTAGTAAATTTTACATGTAACAATGTGGATAAAATATACATGACACTCACATACGCATGTATTTATATACACTAATTTTTTGATATTTTTAAATTATATTCATTTATATTATAAACATAAATTCAAAATTTTTGAAGCGTAAATACAAGGTCAGTCCTCGAAAGTCGGAGGCATGGACGAGTACACAATATAGACCTATGATTTTAACAAAATATAAAAAAACAGCTTAAAAATATTAAAAAAAAATTAATTGTATCTATAATCTTTTTAACTTCTCAACCTCCAAGGGAGAGCAGACTCTAGACGGTCCCCATCTTGCGTCTCTCCAAGCCGGCCCTGTGTTAATACACTAGGGTAGGGGAAAAAACATGAGCTCCACGGGTATGCCTAAACCTAAGACATTTGTGACAAGTTTACGGGTATGAGACCGGATATGAAATTAGAAAACAAAAAATATTTGGCTGGTATGAGACGGGTATGAGATTAAGTGACACACGACTTGATTAACCGAAACTATAAGCTCATTTACCCAAAACATATACCTGAATCATACAACCTAAAACTTTAAGTTATAAACATATTTTCCCTTAACTATTGTGTAGTAATGTTTTATTTTAATAGCTTCATGATTTGAAAATTAAAGTTTATTTTGTAACATCTATTTAATGACATTATTTATCTTTATTTCATAATTCCGTGCTTGCAGTGTGCACATATAATGTATATATGTGTGGGCGCTTTGGGGCAAAAGTGAAATGCTACTAACTTTAACGTTATTTTACTAATTTTATGAAAATACAGTTAAAAGCGATGGGTGGTTAATCATGCATCATGTGGTGACGTTGATAGTTGAAAGATAATGTATATATGTGTGGGCGCTCTGGGGCAAAAGTGAAATGCTACTAACTTTAACGTTATTTTACTAATTTTATGAAAATACAGTTAAAAGCGATGGGTGGTTAATCATGCATCATGTGGTGACGTTGATAGTTGAAAGACACGGGGGATACATGCACCAACCGGTCTTTGTCCCACTTGTTTGAGTGTTATGTGTCTTGGGTCGAAGGTTTGATACAAAACTACAACCGAGTCAGGGGGTCTCACTTGAATCAACCTCTCTATCCCTACGAGGTAAAGGTAAGGTTGCCTGCATCTACTCTTCTCATACCTTACGTTAGCTTTACTATTGGTGGAATTTACTGAGTATGATGATCATAATTAATTTATATTTATATCCTAATTCCTGTGAAACACAATTATTTTTTAACGTTAATATCATAATATATTTACATTTTAAATATTTCAAATATTATTAAGGTGCTGATGAAGTGAAAATTTAAATATTTCATGATCATTTAGAACATAAAATTATAAAGGAAAGTAAAATGTGTGTGTGTGTATATACATATAGGGTAAGGTTATTGTAAAAATGACCAAAAGTGTGAGAAAGGTAATTATATACACCAATCAACACATATATAACACAATTCAATAAGTATATAACACCATTCAATAATTATATAACACCATGAACTGAAACAAAAACCATTAACTGAAACATTCGATTGAACGTAATTTTTTTTATGTATATAAGTATAGTAATATGGTACTCATATTAATTATTTTAATTGTTAACTATTTACAAGATTGCCATCAAGATCTTAACCATTAGATTAAAGATCTAATGATTTAGATTCTTTCTTACACTTCTCACACTTTGGGTTTTTTTACAGGATCCTCTACCTTATTAATTATATATATATATATATATTATATATATATATATGATAAGTTTAGATAGAAAAACCCGAGAAAACCCTAGAAAACTCAACTCCCGACATTTTTTTTAAAATAACACATGTAATATACATGTTTTAAGAGTTTTGGGCCAAAAAAACAAAAAAGCGACGAAGGAATATTTTGAAAAAAAATAAAAAAGTTTCAGCAACTTTTGTGACTAATGTGTTAGACGAAAAATGCTGAAACTTGTTTATTTATTTTTAAATATTCCTTCGGCGCTTTTTGTTTTTTTTTTTTTTTGCCCAAAACTCTTAAAAACATGTATATTACATGTGTTATTTTTTTCAAAAAAAAATGTCGAGATGTTTTTTCTAGAGTTTTCTCAAATTTTTAGGGTTTTCTATATAACCCTACCCTATATATATATATATACACACACACACCCACACACACACATGAAAATCCCAACAAGTATATGTTATAACGAGTGGTAAACCCGATACCCGACGAGTAATGATCCAGGTACGGGACAAGATTTTACAACCAAGTATGGGATTAATCATGGTCGCTAAGCGCTCCCTAGTCGGATTTGAGAGTATTCGGGAAGTACTCGGCCTAGGTAAAGAGTAGCCGGGGAGAAATTGGCCTAGACAAGGAGAACTCACGCCTCTACAACCAACCTTTTAGCAAGCACTCGGGGAGTACTCGGCATTCTAGACCTTGTTTTACAGCCATCCGATTAACCGTACCCGGCTAGTTACCATCCCTAAAATACACCCTACAAAATTTCCAAACGTATCTAGGGTAGAGAAGTCCGAAAATTATTCTCCATTAGACAAATTCAATCAATAACATGTTTTTTTAGAAGCAATGATGCATTAGAACAAATGTTAAGATACAAGAAAACCTAAATTGTAGACTAAGAACATTGACAATACTAGATTTTGAGTGGATTATTGGCGGGAAGGGGGTCTTTTGATGGTAAAGTGGCCTCGCCTCTGCTTTGGAGACAAATGAGGTATGTCGGGTTGGCGAGTGAATTTGTCAGTCTCGTAGGGTTGAAGAATGGAACTGGGAATCGTAAGACCAGTGGAGTCGGTAGTTGAAAGAAGGGAGTGGAATGAATGCATTCAGGAGATGTCTGGGGTGGTGATGTCGGATCAACCGGATAGATGGAAATGGACTGAGGATGATTCTGGAGTGTTTATGAAGGCTTCGGTTAAAAAAATAATAAATGAAGAGAGGGGCGGCGATCTAAATTTTGTGATTAAAGACTGTAAAATGGTTAAGATTATGGTATGGAGGGCAGATTTAGATAAAATTCCTACAAGGATTGCTTTGGAGAAAAGAAATATTGTCATGGAAGAGGTGGGGTGCGTTTTTTGTGGGGATTTCAAGAAGTTGTCGAACATGTTTTTACAAGTTGTTGTGTGTTTATTCAAGTTTGGCAGAAGCTGTGTTCATGGGTCAAAACGCCACCGATATATGCTTTCTCATTGAGAGATTTGATGGGGTTCTATATGGTGTGTGGTTTTGGTAAAAAAGGAAAAGAGATTGTGCATGGGTTGATGATAGTCGCTTGCTAGTGCATATGGCGAGCAAGAAATGTGAAGTTTTTTTTGCTAAAGAGAAAGGAGATAGCAGTGATTTTTTTGGGGACATAAAATACTTGTGATTTTTCTGGTTGAAATGTAGATCAAGCCATAAGGATTTAGTTTGGGAGGAGTAGTGTAAAAATTTGTTATATATGTTGTAAGTGGTGCGTGTTGGTTTCGGTCCTAATTTTAGATCGGGCCTGTTTTAGTGAAGGTTAATTTTCAAAAAAGAAAAAAAAACAAGAACATTGACAATACTACAATAGTGTTAACACTACAAGACACCAACAAATATATCCTCGTTGCCCAATTAACAAACATGTATTGAATTTTGGCCACATAACTTTGGCTAATAAAGTGAGGTAAATGCATCCATCATGTCTTGTTTTGTTGTTTTCATTCATTATAAAAACACAATCAAGTTAGATTATTTACTATTATAAGCAATTATTTTAAGTTTGTTTATAAAACTTATATTTTTTTTCTGTAAAAGTTGAAATCTTTATAAGATGGAAAGTATAAAAAGAAAAATAAATGAAAGTGAAACATACGTGAATCCTCATGACATATGAGTCCACAGTAATTTATTCTTTGAAAGACTAATTTAACTTTATTTTAAGGTTTTTACATTATACATTAAACTAAAAAAAGTTCTTATCTTTTAGGTATATTTAAAATGTTATTTCTAAATGAATTATAATAGTATAGTGATCACTAGAGTTATGGGATTTAGCATCTTAATTTGGCAAAACGGTAAAACAGTGATAGGTAGTGGGTGATTTAGAAGATAAAATAATTATGCAATATTGTTATAAAGAGAATTGAAAAAAAATAATACTAATAAATAAATAAATAATCTTGAGTGACTTGGACTGACTTCATATCATGCTAAGTTAGTATTTTGGTTATAAGCGATACATATGGGTGAGCATAGGTATCTAGGGTATTTGGGGGTGTTTTTCAGGTTCGGTTAATCAATAAAGCTTTGGTCACTTGTTTTGTTGCTATTTCTTTTGTTGTTGGTTGATTTCATACCTTTTTTACATTTACACTAGTCCAGGGTGTTTTTACGCCCAATAAACTGCCTACAAAAATACACCAGAGAAAAACAAGACTAACGTAATTATGGTGCATGTAATTAATTACGTCAGGGTTTCACCTGTTTTTTGGTTTTTGTGCTAGGTTTGTATCATTTTGTCCAATCTCTTTATATCATCATGAATTTATATAATTATACTAATCCTTTATCTTGTAATTATGAAGAGCCTCAATAAAGCGATGGATGGAGCTTTCAACATTTCCAATTATAATTATGTCAGGAAACCAGAAGTTACATAAGACAAACAAAAAACTTTAAGAAAAACGAATAGGGACATGTCAGCCTGACAGCACGAGAAGCCTTGTTGAACCAAGTAGGTACTTAACCATTGAAACCAAGCACACGAGGCTTGTTTGAGACCATAGAGGGCATTGTTGAGACAACACACGTGATGTGGAAAACGACTATCCACAAAACTTGGTGGTTGCTCCAAAAAGATTTTCTCTGTAAGATTTCCATTGAGGAAAGCGTTTTTAACATCAAGTTAAACTCATATAAACCCCTTATCCACAACTTAAATAAGCAATAACTAGGACTATACGAGACCCAAATCTTCCTTTTTAGTATCTAACACTTAGTTTTTGCCCCTAGCTATGCTATTGCAGTTGCTATTCTGCTTGTTATATGTTGCCATTCGTTGCTCTTAAATATTGCATGAACTTTGATTCTCGAATGTTTTATAAAGTCTTTCTTTTGGAAAATCTTTGTATTAACCTAAATTTTGGTTGGTGTCTTCAATCAATTATTGCTACTAGATATTCTAATTTCGTATCATTCTAGACTAGATTAATGATTTGATTATGCTTTCGGTTTCTTTTAACAAATTAACAGTAAACAGATTCGTATATGTAGATGTTGGACCCGGTAAGATATAAATTATCTACATAATCAAATCAAACTAGCACATTACAATGGCGAGGACAGTAATCAATTCACCCTATGTTAAGAGGATCAAGTTACACTAAATCATTCAGTGGCAACAAAATTAGTTCATATCCGCTCCACTCTAGATTGAATATCTTGGTGTCATTAATTTCTAGCATCTTGCTAGCTCCTAGTTTTCAATAATTTTTCGCCGTGCAACAAAAAAAAACACAACCGCTCCACTCACATTGTTGTTTAGTCCTAAGAACCTTATTGTAGTGCAAACGACCATGAATTAATATGTAACTTTCACAAAACTCATCCTTTGTCAACACCATAGATTCCAAGGATATGCAAAAAAGCCTTCCTTCAAACAACATAGGTTTTGACATCTTAATTATGTATCCACGTCAGGTAACTTGCGCATTGTACGACCCACAATGAGGGCATCTATGGTACAACCAATGGAACGGTGCACTTCCTTCCTTTTCACAATCAATGCAACAAATGTCCTGAAGACAACAACCATATTTCAAATTCATCTTAACAATATATACGCATTTACATAGCATTATTGCAATGTATGTATGTATAAATAATTCTTATAACCTGTGTCCTGCCCAAATGCTCCTCAGGAATTTCCTCTTCAGCTAGCATTGAATCCAACACCCCAAAGTACACCTGTGAGATGATGAAAACACTCGCACTTTTCGTCTTCAGTGAATTCAAATAAATATATTAAAACGTAAGTTAGTAACAAACTCACCTGCATATCCCCCAATGACTTGTTGCATATTGGACAAGTATAGTAACAGCAAGTGTATGCCTGACAGAAACATCATCAGAGAGTCGATATATACAATCGAAGACAACATAAAATTAAAGATATGAAATACCTGAAAACACGAGGAATGCATCGAGTGACCACACGGAAGAGCTAGCACACGAGTGGTGGACGTGAACATGTACTGTGTGCACACTGGGCAATTACTTTTAAGAGAATTGTTAATGCAGGTGTGCTCTGCCGCGGACATTGACAAGCATGCGTTGCAATTCATGCAATGGAAGTAGTCAATCCCCAGACCTTTTCCCACTCTGCAAATGTCACAGTGTGGGCAGTGGTAGATTTCCCTGTTCACACATTTCCCAAAATTTAACCAACAAAATCAATACATAATATATACTATACAACAAGCATTTAGTAAATCACCTCTCATCATCATCAAACAGTTTGCAGATGGGGCAGTAGTATTTAGCCGTGGATAGATTGTTACAAGAAACGGTTGAGCATGTTGGACCGACAGGTTGAACTATTAAGCATTGCATGCACATCATCATGGTTGTGGCCTTCCTGCAAGTAAAGTATGTTTTAAACTTTTAATGTTATAAAATCTTACAGTGTTATGTTCAAGGAGAGAAAAGATTCTACCTATCCATTGAGTGATTGTTTGCTTCATTATGGCACTTGCAACATGAAGCAACAAGCTTGCAGTTCCTCTTGTAGTGTTCACATCCAAACTCTGATTTGTCAGCGTCGCAATAAGATGGAGAAACACCTTGATCATCATCTAGCGCGCTAACAAAAAAAAAACACAAATTAACTCACGGTTCACAAGTTAATTACTATAAAGGCAAAAGAAAGAAAAGTATAAAACTGATATCAACCTCATCATCAGGTTGTGTACTATGATGGTGATTGTTCAGATGGCGACGGCGGTTGTCGGTTGATCGAAGCAAAGCAGTGGTGGTCGGAGAAGTTAGAACCAATTTATAAGGAGTTAGGATTTTGGTTGTTTTGTGTAATAATATGACTAGTAAGAGATGGAGAAAAGGCGTTAAACATGCCTCACCCATTCTAGTCTCCACGTGCCGCCTTTTGCACCTTTTACTATTATTATTCTGACTTTAGTTATTAAACAAAACATTAACAGAAGTTACACATTCTTACTCTGCGACAAGAATCATCATACGTTATTCTCATATGGTGTTATATAATTAATATTAAGATTTAATAATATATATCTGTTCGATAATCGATTTGACAATGTTTCTCTAAGAGAATATCTTAGAAACGTCAAACATGACCGACTTTCTAAATTAATATATAAATAAATATTACGAACTTAAAACTTAACAAAGACACGCTTTTTCGTGTGTGAGGCAACAATAAATAGTCGAATTGTTATTATGACACGAGCAAATCCAGATTGAAGACTAGAAAATTGACTATAGCATACATATCCTCGTGGCCCAACTATCTAACACGAATTGCATTATAGACAAATTAAACTAGCGAATTATCAATAAATGATCAATATGACAATAATAACATTAATAATAATAATAATAACAACAATAACGACTACGACATCCACAAAAGAAGAACGACCACGACAATCACAACGATAACAACCACAAACAACAACAAGTTCTATAAATGTAAAGAAGTTTTAATGGTGTCATGGTGCGAAAATGCACGGCCAACAATTGTTTTCTTTTTCACCTTTTTTTCTTTTTACCCTTTTTACATATTTTTTTAATTCTTTGTTTCTATTTACCTTTTTTGTATCTTGTTTAAGTGTCGACGCTATGAGGATACCGTAGAGAACCAAAACGATAATAATTTAACATTCAACGCTTAACTAACCAATATGCTACTGGTTAAATTTTCATCGTACGAGCCCACAATATTATTTTTTCCCATTACAAGGAGGGTGCTCTAGTAACACAGCGGTCATGCTTAATTTAGTTTCAAAATGAATTTTCATAATAAAAGGAACTATAAAATTCATCTCCTTTACACACTACCCCATCAACCAAGGGGCATTCACGAATCACAACTCAATCACAAAAGGTATTCTCTTTCAATAGGTCCCCGTTTAGATCTTCCTTTGGATAAAAAAATAGGTCCCCGTTTAGTTCTTTGTCTTGAAAAAATTGGTGTAGATTTATCGTGTAATCGTTGTTGTTTTGCTTGCTTCTTGCTAGTTGTTGGTATGATATATCGCCGTTCCAAAAAAAGTATTCTCTTTCAAACTTGATCCCACATTGAAGCTAGAATCCAAAATACCAAGAATCATTTATCCATGTTTAAGTTGAAATGAAAAACACAAAAGAGTTTCTCTATAGAAAGGGAATTCCATTTTCTGCACCTTCATCAAATAAGTTGTAGCAATTTACTTGTAAACTCATATTAAAATATAGTTAAAAGAATGTGTACTTTTAAAATAATAGAATTCCCTTTTTTTTCTCCAAAAGATAGGTTTCAAATGTGTAATATTAACTACTTTAAGCTAAAGTTCAAGCCCAGATTCATTTTTAGGCCCAATCTTTGTTAAGCAGAAAATCAGTATTTGATTAACTTAATCATAACTTCACCGAAATAATGCCCATGACATACTAACTACAACCGTTCAAGGTTTAAAAAACCCATAAGTGAAACTTGTTGTTTTCGTTCGGTTTGAACCAAAACCAACATGTGCATACATGTGATCGTTGATAGGTTTACATGTGTGTAAATGTTACTTTGCGTTATTTGCATATAATAGGGTATGCGTTAAAAGACACGACAATATTGGGCAACGTACTCTTTGTGAATACCACACCTGCTAGCCCTGATTTGTATATAAGGTAGTAAGGATCATTTAAAGTCTCTTTATTTTTTGTTGGAAACTCGCCAATGATGAAATGAAATGAAATGAAATAAAATAAAATGCGATGATTAGGTTTTAGGAGACTGTTTTTTACTCCGTTTTTAGATAGATAATTTAGAGAAAGGAAAGAGGATGAAAGGCGCCTTTTCTTGACGATTTGAGATAGGGGTATTAAGATCTCGTATTTTCATCAAGTCTTAAAATTAAGACATGAGCCTTTAATGGTTTAAAATAAACTATATACTAGATATCATTAAGTAACTGGGCTTAGTTCATAAATAATAGTTTTTTATTAGATAACCACCACGAGTTGCAAGAAATAGACCATTCAAAAGGTTTTTCTGAAAAATTTTTTCTCAAAAGTCATAAAAATAATCAGATGTTTCAGCAAAAAAAAATTTGAAAAAAATGTCGCATACCCACATTTACATGAGGCGTAAAAAATATTTATTTTCTTCCAAAGTTTACATCTACCGTAAAAAAACTTTAATCAGTCAAAACTACCGGCTCGGCATTTTTTTTTACTTTTTTTATAGATGTGTTTACAACTTTTTCATCTATGTTTGTGCAAAAGCAGTAGGCAAGTTCGGCCAAACTTGTAAGTTCGAGCGAACTTGTAAGGACTTGGTGACATTTGAGTCAAGTTCGGGCGAACTTGTGAGAAAATCTTACTGGAAAGACAAGTTCGGGCGAACTTGCGTAGTTTCTTAAGAAATTAGGCAAGTTCGGGCGAACTTGTGAGGATTTTGTGAGTGAAAGACCCAAGTTCGATCGAACTTGACCTGGTGTGCTGGTGATTCTCGAGCGAACTTGATGTTTTCGGGTCCAAAATCTTGCGTTTTCGCGTCGTTTGCCGAGGAAATCGAGTGCTCATCCCTCCAACCTTAAGCCACTGAGTAAAACTTAGGCTGGAGAGGTCTTTTGGAGCGAACTTAGCCATTTTACAGAAACTCAGTCTAATCCGGGCGAACTTGATGGTTCGTACGGGTTAGTCCAGCTTGTGTAAAGTGACGATTTCGTCCTTGTGCTTTCGGATCTGAGATCTAGCTTCGACAACGCCTTGTCCACTTAAAAGTGAACGAAACATACGTCATTAGTCCGAAAATGGTGTAAAAATCAAGGATTTAAAAGAAAACACAAAATTCACAAATTAGTACGAACGGAAAAGAAACGAGAGTATAACACTGATATCAATCTCATCATCTGGCTCATCATGGTGACCGGAATACGTACTTGAACCAAATTTATACGAGTTTGGATGATTAGGACGTTATACCAAACAGCCAAAGCATCCCTATTTTTTGACGGTTGAAAGCTTGTACGTGGGTTAGATATGGAAAGGCGTTAAACATGCCTCCCCCACTCTTACATCTTTAACTATTATTATTTTGTCTTTATGAATCATCAAACAAACATGCATTAACAAAACTTACAAATAGTTAGGCCTCTAAACGAACCGAACATTCAAGAACTGTTCGTGAACTTGTTCGGCTGGAAGTTCGTTTATGTTCGTTTATTTAATAAACGAACAAACATGAACAAAAAAATGTGTTCGTTTAATTAACGAAACGAACATGAACACACCTTGTGTTCGTTCATTTATGTTCGTGAACGTTCGTTTATGTCTGTTTATTTATGTTCGTTCATTTATGTTTATGAACGTTCGTTTATGTTCGTTTATTTGCGTTCGTTTAAATATTAGTAAATACATAAATAGTTCTATTTATATAAATATTAGGTTTTCTAACTACATATAAATATAACTAATTAGAAATTGAATTTTGTAGTAATAAAAAAATGATATTTTGTTTTTCTTAGATCGTAATTGATCAATTACTTAATAAGAGTAATTACTGTTTTCGTCCCTGTGGTTTGTCAAAAATCACTATTTCAGTCCATTAGTTTAAAATTTGCGATTTCAGTCCATGTGACTTCACTTTCGTAACCATTTCAGTCCATGTGGTTTCACTTTCGTAACCACTTCAATCCATTTATTCTGTAAGTACAGTGACTAAAATGGTTGCGAGGTGGACTGAAATGGTTACGAAAGTGAAACCACAGGGACTGAAATCGCAATTTTTAAACTAATGGACTGAAATAGTAATTTTTGACAAACCACGGGGACGAAAACAGTAATTAACTCATTTAATAATTATATAAAAAACTACTTAATTTTAGTATCTATGAACCCTAATTTAGACTTATTTGCTTGTGTTCACTGATGTTAAATTATGTTTGTTTATATTTGTTCAATTACATTCATTTGTGTTCGTATATGTTTGTTCAATCCTGTTAATTTATGTTTGTTTATGTTTATTCAAATTTGTTCAATTAATTTTTTTGTTTATGTTCGTTTGCGTTCATTTATGTTCGTGAACTATTCGTTTAGGCTTTAATCAAACGAACACGAACATGCCCGTTTTCTTAATAAACGAACACGAACAAAAAATTTGTTCGATTATATGTTCGTGTTCAGATAATATTAAATGAACGAACACGAACATGCCGATGTTCGTGTTCAGTCGGTTCATTTACATGCCTACAAATTGTTACTACTTGACAACAAATTCTTACATGTGTTTGGCTAAAATCATATGATGGGACAGGATTAGGATTTTCAGTTTGTTATATAATTTTATATTTTCTTTCAATGATTAATGCTTTTTAAATAAAACTATAATCAAGCTCCTCGCGTTGTGGGGGGCCTAAAACTCTGCCAAATAGCACTAATGCCATAGCCAGCTAATAAGAACACCGAATCAATCCAGAACCCGCTCGTTGAGACAAACTTATCAAATGAAAAAATTAAACGTAAAAACATTCACGCACGTTGCGTTGTGTTAACTCGTAGAATTTTGAGCGAAACAAAAAGAACGTCGAATAACACACACACGTTGCGTCGTGTCAACTCGCAAAATTTAGAACGAAACGTGAAACGAAAATTTGCGAAAAATGAAAAGTATAAGGGACCAAAGTTGAAGGTAAAAATGTTGTGAGGTTAAATTGAAAATAATGAAAAGTTTTGAGTTAAAAGTAAAAAAAAAAGCTTTTGGGTTAAAGTTATAAAATCAACATTTTTTTTGAAACACCCCGAAAGCATGAGGTATAACATCCTATGCACAAAAATATTTCTTATTTATGGTTTTATAATATCACTATAAGAGAATAATTTTAAAAAAAGGTTAACATTACACAATTTGTTTTTTGCAAAGCAACGATGTATTAATTAGTCTAAATGATAATTGTGGACTTGAAAGTTGATAATAACACTAACGTACAAACATATCCTCGTTGCCCAACTAACAAACATATATGTATTGTTTTTCGACACAAAATAGGCTAATTAAACGAGGTAATTAAATTGTTCTGATCGAACAGAAGTCAAAAAATGGATCCTCAATGATCAATGTATCTTGTTTACTTGGATTAATTATAATAATATATTTGTGACACATGTTTGCTACAAGGACCATTTGCCTAATTCATTCTCTGAGGAAAGTTGATGCATTGTTTAGAAAAACTGATGGGAGTATTCAATTGAGGGGTAGATGTAACTTGCGACCCCGCTACCCCTTGACGCTCCCTAGGTAGTGTAAATTTAGAAAAAATTTGACGTGTTTCCGATTTCGATTTCTCTATTGAAAAGAAAATTAATTTTGAAACGTTGCCCCTTACGTTTTTTCTAGATCCGCCACATTTCAATCTTAAAAAGTAATGTTAAATTTTATATAAATCCAACTTAAATAAGTATTCAATAAATAAATAATGTATTTGTAAAATTAAAACGATTGTCAAATACAAAACCTTTAAACACCTTTGGAGAGAGGTCTTGGATTTTAGTCCAACAAACAGCAAGGAATAAAAGAAATTTGCTGTTAAAAAAACAAAAATAACTAACACACACGTATATAGGAGAGGTTCATTTCCCTCAAGGGTTTTACTTTTAATGAGAAAAGTGCGAGAAGAATTATATATCCTATACACAACCTAACAGATAAAACATATGAATGAATCAATTGAATTAATGTGTTTTTATGTGTATAACTTACACATTTGTATGTAAAAAGTAAAAAAAATAAAAAAAATAAAAACAAAATAAAAAAATAATATTAACTTTTAATAAAAAAAATTAGTAATTTAGGTTTGTTCTCACACTGAAACCCTCTCCTGAGCTGTTAATTTCATTAGAGCTGTTAATTTATAAAAGAGTTTTAATGTGAGCTAGAAGAACATAAATAATGAACTTTTTAACATAACTTTTTTTGTAAGATCTGTTCTAACTAGAATTTATTATGGATTTTTTACTTACCTAGAATTTATGATATAATTAAGTGAAATCATGGGTCACCGAGTCACAAACTCCGATACAAAATATTCATAACCGAACCAGTTTTTTTTAGTTTGTTCAGTTATTTTGATTATGTTCTCATTATTTGGCTTTTCTGGTCATCATGTTAAACTCATATCAACCCATTTTCCACAATTTAATTAAGCAACAACTAGGACTCTAGGAGACCCAAAATCTTCCTTTTTTGTATCTAACACTCAGTTCTTGCCCCTAGCTATTCTATTGCCATTTGTTGCTCGTAAATTTTGCATGAACTTTGATTTTCTAATGTTTTATAAAGTTTTTCTTTTGGAAAATTTTCATATTTACTTTGGTCGGTGTCTGCGATCAATTATTGCTACTCCATATTCTAATTTCTGTAACACTCTAGACTAGATTTATGATTTGATCATGTTTGCGGTTCTTTAGCAAATTAAGGGTAATCATATTTTACATATACATATGTTTGACCCGGTAAAAATATAAAATGATGTACATAAACAAATCAAACGATAGAACAATGCAAGGGCTGGGATAATATTGAATTTGATCATCATCATGTTAATAGGTGAATCAAGTTGCATTGAATCATTCAGTGCCAACAAAACTAGTTCATAAGCGCTCCACTCTAGATTGAAGCTCTTGGTGTGTCTTTTACTTTCTAGTTAGTGTAAACTACCACTTTTGGTCCCTGAGGTTTGGGCAGTTTTGCCACATTAGTCCAAATCTCAATTTTTCACATCTGGGTCCTTATGGTTTTAGTTTTATTGCCATTTTGGTCCAAAAGTGATATTTGTCTTCTAAATTCCTACTATTTTGTCCTATTCCTCAGGAGTAAAATGTTCATTTTAAGCATTAATATATATTATATAATATATAAATAAACCTCAAACTCTGCTTAAAATGACCATTTTGCCCTTAAGGAAAAGGACAAAATAGCAGGATTTTAGAAGACAAATATCACTTTTGGATCAAAATGGCAATAAAACTGAAACCACAGGGACCCAGATGCAAAATTTTTAAGATTTAGACTAAAGTGGCAAAACTGCCCAAATCTAAGGGACCAAAATGGCAGTTTACTCTAACTAGAAAGTAAAAGACACACCAAGAGCTTCAATCTAGAGTGGAGCGCTTATGAACTAGTTTTGTTGGCACTGAATGATTCAATGCAACTTGATTCACCTATTAACATGATGATGATAAAATTCAATATTATCCCAGCCCTTGCATTGTTCTATCGTTCGATTTGTTTATGTACATCATTTTATATGTTTACCGGTCAAACATCTGTATATGTAAAATGACTATTTTGCCCTTGAGGAAAAGGATAAAATAGCAGGATTTTAGAAGACAAATATCACTTTTGGATCAAAATGGCAATAAAACTGAAACCACAGGGACCCAGATGCAAAAGGTTTGAGATTTGGACTAAAGTGGCAAAACTACTCAAATCTCAGGGACCAAAATGGCAGTTTACTCTAACTAGAAAGTAAAAGACACACCAAGAGCTTCAATCTAGAGTGGAGCGCTTATGAACTAGTTTTGTTGGCACTGAATGATTCAATGCAACTTGATTCACCTATTAACATGATGATGATCAAATTCAATATTATCCCAGCGCTTGCATTGTTCTATCGTTTGATTTGTTTATGTACATCATTTTATATTTTTACCGGGTCAAACATCTGTATATGTAAAATCTGATGTACATATTTGTTTATGTACATCATTCTAGTTATTAATTCTAGCATCTTGCTAACTCCTACTTTTCAATAAGATCGTTGTTAAAAAAAACCACTCCGCTCACAATGTTGCTTAGTCCTGAGGACCTTATTGTAGGGTAAAAGTGCAAACGACCATGGATTTCCAAGGATATGCAACAACTGAACAGCCTTCCTTTAAACACATAGATTCTAGATCTTAATTATATACCCTTGTTAAATAAGTTGGGTGTTGTACGACCCACAATGAGCGCATTTATGGTACAGCCAATGGGATGGTGCATTTCCTTTCTTCTCACAATCAATGCAAAAAATGTCCTAAAAACAACAACCATATTTCAAACTCGTCTCATCAATATATATGCATTTACATAACGTTATTGCAATGTTTGTATGTATAAATAATGCTTATAACCTTTGTCCTGCCCATATGCTCCTCAGGACTTCCTCTTCGGCTAACATTGAATCCAACATCCCATAGTACACCTGTGAGATGATGAAAATACTAGCATTTTTCATCTTCTATGAATTCAAATAAGTATATGAAAATGTAAGGTACTAACAAACTCACCTGCATATCCCGTAATGACTTGTTGCATATCGAGCAAGTATAGTAGCAACAAGTGTATGCCTGACGGAAACATCAACAAAGAGTCAATGTATGTGATCGAAGAGAAACACAAAAGTAAAGATATGATATACCTGAAAACACGAAGAATGCATTACATGACCACAAGGAAGGCCCTTGAGACGGCTGATGGACGTGAACATGTACTCGTGGCACACCGGGCAATTACTTTCAAGACAATTGTTAACGCATGTGTGCCTTGCAGGTGGCACTGACATACATGCATTGCAATTCATGCAATGGAAATAGTCAATCCCCAGACCTTTCCCACTCTTTAAATGTCACAATGTGGGCAATGGTAGATTTCCCTGTTCACACATTTCTCAAAATCAACCTACAGAATCAATACATATATAATATATAACAAGCATTTAGTAAATCACCTCTCATCCTCAAAAAAATTGCAAACGGAGCAGTAGTATCTGGCCATGGATAGATTGTTACATGAAACTGTAGAGCATGTTGGACCAACTGGTTGAACTATTAAGCATTTCATGCACATCATCATGCTTGTGGCCTTCCTGCAAGTAAAGAATGTTATAATAATATTATCAAAGTTATAGTTTATGTTCATAGAGAGAAAAGATTCTACTTATCCATTATGTGATCATTTGCTTCATTATGGCAATGCCTGCAAGTGTAAAGTTTATTGCAACATGAAGCAACAAGCTTACAGTTCCTCTTGTAGTGTTGACGTCCAAACTCTGATTCTTTAGAGTCGCAGTAAGATGGATAAACACCTTGATCATCATCTAGCGCGCTGATAAAAAAAACAAAAAAAAAACAAAATTTAATTGATTAACTCACAATTCACAAACTAACTAATACAACGTGAAAAGAAAGAAAAGTATAAAACTGATATCAACCTCATCATCTTGTTGTGTATTATGATGGTGATTGTTCAGATGGTGACGGCACAGATACGAAGTGTGATGGGTGGATTCGCTCGTCGGGTGATGATCAAAGCAAAGCAGTGGTTGCTGGAAGATTGGAACCCAATATATAGGGAGTTAGCAGTGTCGGGACCTTATTGCCAAACGGCCAAGGCTTCCCAATTTGTTAACGACACGAAGCTTCCATGTGTGTGAGAAGGATAAAGGCGTTAAACATGCCTCAAACCATTCTAGTACCTCCATGATTCTGTTCGTACCTTTTAATATTATTATTCTGACTTTAACAGTTAAACAAGAAATAATAAAAAAAAGTTAACGAAAGTTAGCGACAAGAATCCTCATTACGTATCATTTCTACGCATGGAAAGGACAGTTATTGTTTGACTTTAGACTTATCTTCATTTTCTTTCTTAAAATTATTATTTATTAACACAATATCTCCTTTCGCTAATCAACCCTTTTCTTATAAATGATCTACTATAGATATCAATATATTCTTTAACCAGTCGATACCCTCTTGTATTACATAGGATGAACAAATAAAAAAAATCAAATAGTTAGTAATGAAGATTTTAGAATTATAAAACCATATTTTTGAGACACTTTTTAAACATATTAATAAATTTTTTATGTCGTGTATGGTCAAAATATATGATATTTACTAAGTTTATAAATATAAAAATATTTTATCTATCTATAACAATACATTTTTCAAAACAAAAATGATAACAATAATAATAATAATAAAATAATAACAACAATAATAATAATAATAATAATAATAATAACAATAATAATAATAATAATAATAATCCACATATTAAGAGTAAAATACAAATCACCATACAAGAAACATGGTTGAAACTAAATGTCATCTCTAAATGGAAATACACATTAGTTTTTTTTATATTTGTTAGTAAATATTACATGTAACAATGTGGATAAAAAATACATGACACTCACATACGTATGTATTTATATATACTAATTTTTTGATATTTTTAAATTATATTGATTTATATTATAAACATAAATTCAAAATTTTTGAAGTGTAAATACAAGGTCAGTCCTCGAAAGTCGGAGGCATGGACGAGTACACAATATAGACCTATGATTTTAACAAAATATAAAAAAACAGCTTAAAAATATTAAAAAAAATTAATTGTATCTATAATCTTTTTAACTTCTCAACCTCCAAGGGAGAGAAGACTCTAAACGGTCCCCATCTTGCGTCTCTCCAAGCCGGCCCTGTGTTAATACACTAGGGTAGGGGGAAAAACATGAGCTCCACGGGTATACCTAAACCTAAAACGTTTGGGACGAGTTTACGGGTATGAGACCGGATATGAAATTAGAAAACAAAAAATATTTGGCTGGTATGAGACGGGTATGATATTAAATAACACACGGCTTGATTAACCGAAACTATAAGCTCATTTACCCAAAACATATACCTGAATCATACAACCGAAAACTTTTAAATTATAAACATATTTTCTGTTAACTATTGTGTAGTAATGTTTTATTTTAATAGCTTCATGATTTGAAAATTAAAGTTTATTTTGTAATATCTATTTAATGACATTATTTATCTTTATTTCATAATTCCGCGCCTGCAGTGTGCACATATAATGTATATATGTGTGGGCGCTCTGGGGGCAAAATTGAAATGCTACTAACTTTAACGTTATTTTACTAATTTTATGAAAATACAGTTAAAAACGACGGGTGGTTAATCATGCATCATGTGGTGACGTTGATAGTTGAAAGACACGGGGGATACATGCCCCAACCGGTCTTTGTCCCACTTGTTTGAGTGTTATGTGTCTTGGGTCGAAGGTTTGATACAAAACTACAACCGAGTCAGGGGGTCTCACTTAAAATCAACCTCTTTATCCCTACGAGGTAAAGGTAAGGTTGCATGCATCTACTCTTCTCATACCTTACGTTAGCTTTACTATTGGTGGAATTTACTGAGTATGATGATCATAATTAATTTATATCCTAATTCCTGTGAAACACAATTATTTTTTAAGGTTAATAGCATAATATATTTACATTTTAAATATTTCAAATATTATTAAGGTGCTGATGAAGTGAAAATTTAAATATTTCATGATCATTTAGAACATAAAATTATAAAGGAAAGTAAAATGTGTGTGTATATATGTATAGGGTAAGGTTATTGTAAAAAAGACCAAAAGTGTGAGAAAGGTAAGAAAGAATCTCAGTCATTAGATCTAAATTAATTGAAAAGGGTAATTAAGTAATTTTATCATTGATTTAATTAATTCAAAACCTTTCGTAAACCGCCACCCTAATTTATAGGAATACCGAATAACACTGCAAACACCATTCAGCACGTATATAACACCATTCAATAATTATGTAATACCTTTCAATAAGTATATAACATATTTCAATAAGTATATAACACCATTTTAAAGATCTCTATAAAAACACTACGAATAACACTGCAACAACCATTCAGCGCATATATAACACCATTCAATAAGTATATAACATCATTCAATAATTATATACACCATTCAACACATATATAATAAGTATATAACACAATTCAATAATTATATAACACCATGAACTGAAACAAAAAACCATTAACTAAAACATTCGATTGAACGTAATTTTTTTATGTATATATGTATAGTAATATGGTACTCATATTAAGGATTAAAAAACACTCGTTATTATTGTGTAATTTTTTTTTTAAAAACGAGTTACGTGTAAAAAGTTATTGGCGTTTAAAAAATAAAAGGGGAACTTGCATGTGGATTGCATGTGACTTTCTAAAATTAAAAATGTTAATTTTACCTTTATACCCTTAATCTAGAAAATTAATTATTTTACTTGTTATACTATTTACAAGATTGCCATCAAGATTTCAACCATCAAGATTTTTTCTTACACTTCTCACACTTTGGGTCTTTTTTACAGGATCCTCTACCTATATATATATATATATATATATATATATATATATAGAATAAGTTTAGATAGAAAAACCCTAAAAATTTGAGAAAACCCTAGAAAACTCAACCTCCCGACATTTTTTTAAAGTAACACGTGTAACATACATGTTTTTAAGAGTTTTGGGCCAAAAAAACAAAAAAACGCCGAAGGAATATTTTGAAAAAAAAAAACAAGTTTCAGCAACTTTTGTGACTAACATGTGTTAGACAAAAAATGCTGAAACTTATTTATTTTTTCTAAATATTCCTTTGCCGCTTTTTTTGTTTTTGTTTTTTTTACCCAAAACTCTTAAAAACATGTATATTATATGTGTTATTTTTTTTTCAAAAAAAAATGTCGGGGGGCTGGGTTTTCTAGGGTTTTCTCAAATTTTTAGGGTTTTCTATATAACCCTACCCTATATATATATACCCTATATATATATATATATATATTTATATATACACATGAAAATCCCAACAAGTATTTTTTATAACGACTGGTAAACCCGATAACCGACGAGTAATGATCCAGGTATGGGACAAGATTTTACAACCAAGTATGGGATTAATCAGGGTCGCAAAAGTCGCTAGGCGCTCCCTAGTCGGATTTGAGAGTATTCGGGAAGTACTTGGCCTAGGTAAAGAGTAGCCGGAGAGAAATTGGCCTAGACAAGGAGAACTCACGCCTCTACAACCAACCTTTTAGCAAGCACTCGGGGAGTACTCGGCATTCTAGACCTTGTTTTACAGCCATCCGATTAACCGTACCTGGCTAGTTACCATCCCTAAAATACACCCTACAAAATTTCCAAACGTATCTAGGGTAGAGAAGTCCGAAAATTATTCTCCATTAGACAAATTCAATCAATAACATGTTTTTTTTTAGAAGCAATGATGTATTAGAACAAATGTTAAGATACAAGAAAACCTAAATTGTAAACTAAGAACATTGACAATTCTAGATTTTGAGTGGATTATTGGCGGGAAGGGGGTCTTTTGATGGTAAAGTGGCCTTGCCTCTTTGCTTTGGAGACAAATGAGGTATGTCGGGTTGGCGAGCGAATTTGTCAGTCTCGTTGGGTTGAAGAATGGAACTGGGAATCGTAAGACCAGTGGAGTCGGTAGTTGAAAGAAGGGAGTGGAATGAATGCATTTAGGAGATGTCTGGGGTGGTGATGTCGGATCAACCGGATAGATGGAAATGGACTGAGGATGATTCTGGAGTGTTTATGAAGGCTTCGGTTAAAAAATAATAAATGAAGAGAGGGGCGGCGATCTAAATTTTGTGATTAAAGACTGTAAATGGGTTAAGATCATGGTATGGAGGGCAGATTTAGATAAAATTCCTACAAGGATTGCTTTGGAGAAAAGAAATATTGTCATGGAAGAGGTGTGGTGCGTTTTTTGTGGGGATTTTCAAGAAGTTGTCGAACATGTTTTTTACAAGTTGTTGTGTGTTTATTCAAGTTTGGCAGAAGCTGTGTTCATGGGTCAAAACGCCACCGATATATGCTTTCTCATTGAGAGATTTGATGGGGTTCTATATGGTGTGTGGTTTTGGTAAAAAAGGAAAAGAGATTGTGCATGGGTTGATGATAGTCGCTTGCTAGTGCATATGGCGAGCAAGAAATGTGAAGTTTTTTTTGCTAAAGAGAAAGGAGATAGCAGTGATTTTTTTGGCGACATAAAATACTTGTGATTTTTCTGGTTGAAATGTAGATCTAGCCATAAGGATTTAGTTTGGGAGGAGTAGTGTAAAAATTTGTTATATATGTTGTAAGTGGTGCGTGTTGGTTTCTGTCCTAATTTTAGAGTCGGGCCTGTTTTAGTGAAGGTTAATTTTCAAAAAAGAAAAAAAAAACAAGAACATGGACAATACTACAATAGTGTTAACACTACAAGACACCAACAAATATATCCTCGTTGCCCAATTAACAAACATGTATTGAATTTTGGCCACATAACTTTGGCTAATAAAGTGAGGTAAATGCATCCATCATGTCTTGTTTTGTTTTTTTCATTCATTATAAAAACACAATCAAGTTAGATTATTTACTATTATAAGCAATTATTTTAAGTTTGTTTATAAAACTTATATTTTTTTTCTGTAAAAGTTGAAATCTTCATAAGATGGGAAGTATAAAAAGAAAAATAGTTGAAAGTGAAACATACGGGAATCCTCATGACATATGAGTCCACAGTAATTTATTCTTTGAAAGACTAATTTAACTTTATTTTAAGGTTTTTATATTATACATTAAACTAAAAAAATTTCTTATCTTTTAGGTATATTTTTTAGGTATATTAAAATGTTATTTCTAAATGCATTATAATATAGTATAGTGATCACTAGACTTATGGGATTTTGCATCTTAATTTGGCAAAACGGTAAAACAGTGATAGGTAGTGGGTGATTTAGAAGATAAAATAACTATGCAATATTGAATATTATAAAGAGAATTGAAAAAAATAATACTAATAAATAAATAAATAAATAATCTTGAGTGACTTGGACTGACTTCATTATTTTGGTTATAAGCGATACATATGGGTGAACATAGGTATCTAGGGTATTTGGGGATGTTTTTCAGGTTCGCGTAATCAATAAAGCTTTGGTCACTTGTTTTGGCGCTATTTCTTTTGTTGTTGGTTGATTTCATACCTTTTTACATTTACACTAGTCCAGGGTGTTTTTACGCCCAATAAACTGCCTACAAAAATATACCAGAGAAAGACAAGACTAACGTAATTCTGGTGCATGGAATTAATTACGTCAGGGTTTCACCTGTTTTTTGGTTTTTGTGCTAGGTTTGTATCATTTTGTCCAATCTCTTTATATCATCATGAATTTATATAATTATACTAATCCTTTATCTTGTAATTATGAAGAGCCTCAATAAAGCGATGGATGGAGCTTTCAACATTTCCAATTATAATTATGTCAGGAAACCAGAAGTTACATAAGACAAACAAAAAACTTTAAGAAAAACGAATAGGGACGTGTCAGCCTGAAAGCACGAGAAGCCTTGTTGAACCAAGTAGGTACTTAACCATTGAAACCAAGCACACGAGGCTTGTTTGAGACCATAGAGGGCTTTGTTGAGATAACACACGTGATGTGGAAAACGACTATCCACAAAACTTGGTGGTTGCTCCAAAAAGATTTTCTCTGTAAGATTTCCATTGAGGAAAGCGTTTTTAACATCAAGTTAAACTCATATAAACCCCTTATCCACAACTTAAATAAGCAATAACTAGGACTATATGAGACCCAAATCTTCCTTTTTAGTATCTAACACTTAGTTTTTGCCCCTAGCTATGCTATTGCAGTTGCTATTCTGCTTGTTATATGTTGCCATTCGTTGCTCTTAAATATTGCATGAACTTTGATTCTCGAATGTTTTATAAAGTCTTTCTTTTGGAAAATCTTTGTATTAACCTAAATTTTGGTTGGTGTCTTCAATCAATTATTGCTACTAGATATTCTAATTTCGTATCATTCTAGACTAGATTAATGATTTGAATATGTTTTCGGTTGCTTTTAACAAATTAACAGTAAACAGATTTCGTATATGTAGATGTTTACCCGGTAAGATATAAATTATCTACATAATCAAATCAAACTAGCACATTACAATGGCGAGGACAGTAATCAATTCACCCTATGTTAAGAGGATCAAGTTGCACTAAATCATTCAGTGGCAACAAAATTAGTTCATGTCCGCTCCACTCTAGATTGAATATCTTGGTGTCATTAATTTCTAGCATCTTGCTAGCTCCTAGTTTTCAATAATTTTTCGCCGTGCAACAAAAAAAAAACACAACCGCTCCACTCACATAGTTGTTTAGTCCTAAGTACCTTATTGTAGTGCAAACGACCATGAATTAATATGTAACTTTCACAAAACTCATCCTTTGTCAACACCATAGATTCCAAGGATATGCAAAAAAGCCTTCCTTCAAACAACATAGGTTTTGACATCTTAATTATGTATCCACGTCAGGTAACTTGCGCATTGTACGACCCACAATGAGGGCATCTATGGTACAACCAATGGAACGGTGCACTTCCTTCCTTTTCACAATCAATGCAACAAATGTCCTGAAGACAACAACCATATTTCAAATTCATCTTAACAATATATACGCATTTACATAGCATTATTGCAATGTATGTATGTATAAATAATTCTTATAACCTGTGTCCTGCCCAAATGCTCCTCAGGAATTTCCTCTTCAGCTAGCATTGAATCCAACACCCCAAAGTACACCTGTGAGATGATGAAAACACTCGCACTTTTCGTCTTCAGTGAATTCAAATAAATATATTAAAACGTAAGTTAGTAACAAACTCACCTGCATATCCCCCAATGACTTGTTGCATATTGGACAAGTATAGTAACAGCAAGTGTATGCCTGACAGAAACATCATCAGAGAGTCGATATATACAATCGAAGACAACATAAAATTAAAGATATGAAATACCTGAAAACACGAGGAATGCATCGAGTGACCACACGGAAGAGCTAGCACACGAGTGGTGGACGTGAACATGTACTGTGTGCACACTGGGCAATTACTTTTAAGAGAATTGTTAATGCAGGTGTGCTCTGCCGCGGACATTGACAAGCATGCGTTGCAATTCATGCAATGGAAGTAGTCAATCCCCAGACCTTTTCCCACTCTGCAAATGTCACAGTGTGGGCAGTGGTAGATTTCCCTGTTCACACATTTCCCAAAATTTAACCGACAACATCAATACATAATATATACTATATAACAAGCATTTAGTAAATCACCTCTCATCATCATCAAAAAGTTTGCAGATGGGGCAGTAGTATTTAGCCATGGATAGATTGTTACAAGAAACGGTTGAGCATGTTGGACCGACAGGTTGAACTATTAAGCATTGCATGCACATCATCATGGTTGTGGCCTTCCTGCAAGTAAAGTATGTTTTAAACTTTTAATGTTATAAAATCTTACAGTGTTATGTTCAAGGAGAGAAAAGATTCTACCTATCCATTGAGTGATTGTTTGCTTCATTATGGCACTTGCAACATGAAGCAACAAGCTTGCAGTTCCTCTTGTAGTGTTCACATCCAAACTCTGATTTGTCAGCGTCGCAATAAGATGGAGAAACACCTTGATCATCATCTAGCGCGCTAACAAAAAAAACACAAATTAACTCACGGTTCACAAGTTAATTACTATAAAGGCAAAAGAAAGAAAAGTATAAAACTGATATCAACCTCATCATCAGGTTGTGTACTATGATGGTGATTGTTCAGATGGCGACGGCGGTTGTCGTTGATCGAAGCAAAGCAGTGGTGGTCGGAGAAGTTAGAACCAATTTATAAGGAGTTAGGATTTTGGTTGTTTTGTGTAATAATATGACTAGTAAGAGATGGAGAAAAGGCGTTAAACATGCCTCACCCATTCTAGTCTCCTCGTGCCGCCTTTTGCACCTTTTACTATTATTATTCTGACTTTAGTTATTAAACAAAACATTAACAGAAGTTACACATTCTTACTCTGCGACAAGAATCATCATACGTTATTCTCATATGTTGTTATATAATTAATTTTAAGATTTAATAATATATATCTGTTCGATAATCAATTTGACAATGTTTCTCTAAGAGAATATCTTAGAAACGTCAAACATGACCGACTTTCTAAATTAATATATAAATACATATTACGAACTAAAAACTTAACAAAGACACGCTTTTTCGTGTGTGAGGCAACAACAAATAGTCGAATTATTATTATGACACGAGCAAATCCAGATTGAAGACTAGAAAATTGACTATAGCATACATATCCTCGTGGCCCAACTATCTAACACGAATTGCATTATAGACAAATTAAACTAGCGAATTATCAATAAATGATCAATATGACAATAATAACATTAATAATAATAATAATAACAACAATAACGACTACGACATCCACAAAAGAAGAACGACCACGACAATCACAACGATAACAACCACAAACAACATCAACAAGTTCTATAAATGTAAAGAAGTTTTAATGGTGTCATGGTGCGAAAATGCACGGCCAACAATTGTTTTCTTTTTCACCTTTTTTTCTTTTTATCCTTTTTACATATTTTTTTAATTCTTTGTTTCTATTTACCTTTTTTGTATCTTGTTTAAGTGTCGACGCTATGAGGATACCGTAGAGAACCAAAACGATAATAATTTAACATTCAACGCTTAACTAACCGATATGCTACTGGTTAAATTTTCATCGTACGAGCCCACAATATTATTTTTTCCCATTACAAGGAGGGTGCTCTAGTAACATAGCGGTCATGCTTAATTTAGTTTCAAAATGAATTTTCATAATAAAAGGAACTATAAAATTCATCTCCTTTACACACTACCCCATCAACCAGGGGCATTCACGAATCACAACTCAATCACAAAAGGTATTCTCTTTCAATAGGTCCCCGTTTAGATCTTCCTTTGGATAAAAAAATAGGTCCCCGTTTAGTTCTTTGTCTTGAAAAATTGGTGTAGATTTATTGTGTAATCGTTGTTGTTTTGCTTGCTTCTTGCTAGTTGTTGGTATGATATATCGCCGTTCCCAAAAAAGTATTCTCTTTCAAACTTGATCCCACATTGAAGCTAGAATCCAAAATACCAAGAATCATTTATCCATGTTTAAGTTGAAATGAAAAACACAAAAGAGTTTCTCTATAGAAAGAGAATTCCATTTTCTGCACCTTCATCAAATAAGTTGTAGCAATTTACTTGTAAACTCATATTAAAATATAGTTAAAAGAATGTGTACTTTTAAAATAATAGAATTCCCTTTTTTTTCTCCAAAAGATAGGTTTCAAATGTGTAATATTAACTAGTTTAAGCTAAAGTTCAAGCCCAGATTCATTTTTAGGCCCAATCTTTGTTAAGCAGAAAATCAGTATTTGATTAACTTAATCATAACTTCACCGAAATAATGCCCATGACATACTAACTACAACCGTTCAAGGTTTAAAAAACCCATAAGTGAAACTTGTTGTTTTAGTTCGGTTTGAACCAAAACCAACATGTGCATACATGTGATCGTTGATAGGTTTACATGTGTGTAAATGTTACTTTGCGTTATTTGCATATAATAGGGTATGCGTTGAAAGACACGACAATATTGGGCAACGTACTCTTTGTGAATACCACACCTGCTAGCCCTGATTTGTATATAAGGTAGTAAGGATCATTTAAAGTCTCTTTATTTTTTGTTGGAAACTCGCCAATGATGAAATGAAATGAAATGAAATAAAATAGAATGCGATGATTAGGTTTTAGGAGGCTGTTTTTTACTCCGTTTTTAGATAGATAATTTAGAGAAAGGAAAGAGGATGAAAGGCGCCTTTTCTTGACGATTTGAGATAGGGGTATTAAGATCTCGTATTTTCATCAAGTCTTAAAAATAAGACATGAGCCTTTAATGGTTTAAAATAAACTATATACTAGATATCATTAAGTAACTGGGCTTAGTTCATAAATTATAGTTTTTTATTAGATAACCACCACGAGTTGCAAGAAATAGACCATTCAAAAGGTTTTTCTGAAAAAAATTTCTCAAAAGTCATAAAAATAATCAGATGTTTCAGCAAAAAAAAAATTTGAAAAAAATGTCGCATACCCACATTTATATGAGGCGTAAAAAATATTTATTTTCTTCCAAAATTTACATCTACCGTAAAAAAACTTTAATCAGTCAAAACTACCGGCTCGGCATTTTTTTTTACTTTTTTTACAGATGTGTTTACAATTTTTTCATCTATGTTTGTGCAAAAAAATTTTGATCCAACTCGCGCATGATCAAAAAGTGCTTGCGGTTCTCGCAACTCGTGATGGTTCTCATTTTACCATTACCCTATAGTGAAAGTGTATTGTACAATTTTGCTTAACGTACGTTGTGAAGATATATATAAATACTGTTGGGATTTTCATGTGTATATATAAATATATATATATATATATATGTATAGTGAAAGTGTATTGTACAATTTTGCTTAACGTACGTTGTGAAGATATAACATGCGTGATTAGGTATTTTACCCCATGCGTGATTTCTAATTTTGTACATGCGTAATTATGTTCATGCGTGATTATTGTTTTCAACATGCGTGATTAGGGTTTTTGAGTTTCAAAAAGCGCGTAATTTCATCTCGTACACATCGTACGTTAAGAAATATTGTCCCTTAACCAACCCTAATATATGTGTGTGTGTGTGTCTATATATCTATATATATGGGGTAAAATCAAGTAGTCCTTCACCCATACGGACTTTGTTTGTATAATAAGATGTCTTTCCCAGTATATCTAAAACTAAGGATGAAGGGGGTGCATGTCACACCCCAACCGATGGCGGAAACATCGGGGTAGTGGCACTAGGCGAATCAGATTGATCAAGAGATTCCATAACAATCATTTCGAAGATAATAATCAACATTTAATATCCCATACTACTAAACTCATAAAATCTTCAAAACGACCATTACAATTCAACATAATCTCTCAAACATAAATCCAATTCGATCTCCCATAGATTTTTTATTACAAGAGTTCCAAAACATAAACAACTAAACGACTAAACTAAGCGTAATCCAACGCATCCAAGCTAAAAATCTTCAACATGTTACATACGTTAAAATACTAGTCAATACAATTAAGTAAAGGTGAGCACTATGTAGTTAATTTCCCGATATATCAACCGATATATCAGTATATATCGGTTATCGGTCCCCTGCCGAGATAACGATACAAAATATCAGCCAGAATATCAGCACCGATAATATCAGTGATATTTTCCGATATATGACCGATATTTGATCTATAAAACACCGATTTTCCCGATATCAGTACCTTTCTTCTTAGTTTTACCGTTCATCTTTCTTCTTATTGATGCTATTAGTATTTTAAGTCTTAATTGTTTGTTGTTATTGTTAAATGGTAGTGTTTAAGTCTTAGTCAGTTTTTACTTGCTACAATTGTTAGTGTTTTGCAAGTTGCAAAAAGTTAATTTGTTAATGGTAGGAGAGTATAATAAATTGTTAGTGTTACATTGCTATATATATAAATTTAGCATGATATTAAAATTACCGATATCCCACTGATATCTCACTGCGATACGCGATATCTCAAATATCGGTCCTTGACCGATATCCAATATTTTACCGCATTAACTACTTAAGGTGAGCATACAGGTTTTAGTAATACTAGCATAATAGAGAAAGCCGTTCGCGAAATAGTCTAATTACATATCATGATACACCAAAACACATCACACAGATAAACATAGGCTTATTTCTCATGCTAACTACCGTGAGAAGGTTTGTGCGTCCATCCTAACTAGACCCCGTCGGGTGTTAGCCACACTATAGTACCATACTAGCTAAGGAGGCAAGTTAACGAAAATAAGTCCTAGTCACATGTTTCTAGTATCACGTATTGAGCATACATAATCAGATTATTCGCGTGTGATAAACAGTTTGATTTGTGAAGTGATTTTGATAGAGGAACGTATGTAACACCCAAATAGAGCATTAAAGCAAAACCGGGTCAAGTATACTCACAGTCGGTGCGTTTAAGATAGAGTAGACGACTGCCGAGAGGTGGAGAGGAGCGCCGGATCAGCCTACATACGCGAACGGAAGTTCATCAGTCTCCGAAAAGCTGAAACTGTGAAGTTTGGGTTGAGCAGTAGGCAAGTTCGGCCGAACTTGTATGTAAACATACAAGTTCGAGCGGACCTGTAAGGACTTGGTGACATTTGAGTCAAGTTCGGGCGAACTTGTGAGAAAATCTTACTGGAAAGACAAGTTCGGGCGAACTTGCGTAGTTTCTTAAGAAATTAGGCAAGTTCGGGCGAACTTGTGAGGATTTTGTGAGGGAAAGACCCAAGTTCGATCGAACTTGACCTGGTGTGCTGGTGATTCTCGAGCGAACTTGATGTTTTCGGGTCCAAAATCTTGCGTTTTCGCGTCGTTTGCCGAGGAAATCGAGTGCTCATCCCTCCAACCTTAAGCCACTGAGTAAAACTTAGGCTGGCGAGGTCTTTTGGAGCGAACTTAGCCATTTTACATAAACTCAGTCTAATCCGGGCGAACTTGATGGTTCGTACGGGTTAGTCCAGCTTGTGTAAAGTGACGATTTCGTCCTTGTGCTTTCGGATCTGAGATCTAGCTTCGACAACGCCTTGTCCACTCAAAAGTGAACGAAACATACGTCATTAGTCCGAAAATGGTGTAAAAATCAAGGATTTAAAAGAAAACACAAAATTCACAAATTAGTACAAAATTCACTCATCATCTGGCTCATCATGGTGACCAGAATACATACTTGAACCGAATTTATACGAGTTTGGATGATTAGGACGTTATACCAAACAGCCAAAGCATCCCTATTTTTTAACGGTTGAAAGCTTGTACGTGGGTTAGATATGGAAAGGCGTTAAACATGCCTCCCCCGCTCTTACATCTTTAACTATTATTATTTTGTCTTTATGAATCATCAAACAAACATGCATTAACAAAACTTACAAATAGTTAGGCCTCTAAACGAACCGAACATTCAAGAACTGTTCGTGAACTTGTTCGGCGGGAAGTTCGTTTATGTTCGTTTATTTAATAAACGAACAAACATGAACAAAAAAATGTGTTCGTTTAACTAAATTAACGAACATGAACACACCTTGTGTTCGTTCATTTATGTTCGTGAACGTTCGTTTATGTTCGTTTGTTTATGTTCGTTCATTTATGTTTATGAACGTTCGTTTATGTTCGTTTATTTGCGTTCGTTTAAATATTAGTAAATACATAAATAGTTATATTTATATAAATATTATGTTTGCTAACTACATATAAATATAACTAATTAGAAATTGAATTTTATAGTAATAAAAAAATGATATTTTGAATTTTTTCTTAGATCGTAATTGATCAATTACTTAATTAGAGTAATTACTGTTTTCGTCCCTATGATTTGTCAAAAATCACTATTTCAGTCCATTAGTTTAAAAATTGCGATTTCAATCCATGTGGCTTCACATTCGTAACCATTTCAGTCCATTTGGTTTTACTTTCGTAACCACTTCAATCCATTTATTCTGTAAGTACAGTGACTAAAATGGTTGCGATGTGGACTGAAATGGTTACGAAAGTGAAACCACAGGGACTGAAATCACAATTTTTAAACTAATGGACTGAAATAGTAATTTTTGACAAACCACGGGGACGAAAACAGTAATTAACTCACGTAATAATTATATAAAAAACTACTTAATTTTAGTATCTATGAACCCTAATTTAGACTTATTTGCTTGTGTTCACTGATGTTAAATTGTGTTTGTATATATTTGTTCAATTACATTCATTTGTGTTCGTATATGTTTGTTCAATCCTGTTAATTTATGTTTGTTTATGTTTATTCAAAATTTTTCAGTTAATTTTTTTTGTTTATGTTCGTTTGCGTTCATTTGTGTTCGTGAACTATTCGTTTAGGCTTTAATCAAACGAACACGAACATGTCCGATTTTTTAATAAACGAACACGAACAAAAAAATTTGTTCGATTATATGTTCGTGTTCAGATAATGTTAAATGAACGAACACAAACATGCCGATGTTTGTGTTCATTCGGTTCATTTACAGGCCTACAAATTGTTACTACTTGACAACAAATTATTACATGTGTTTGGCTAAAATCATATGATGGGACAGGATTAGGATTTTCAGTTTGTTATATAATTTTACGTTTTCTTTCCATGATTAATGCTTTTTAAATAAAAACTAGAATCAAGCTCCTCGCGTTGTGGCGGGGCTTAAAACTATGCCAAATAGCACTAATGCCATAGCCAGCTACTACCAACACCGAATCAATCCAGAACCCGCTCGTTGCGACAAACTTATCAAATGAAAAAATTAAACGTAAAAACATTCACGCACGTTGCGTTGTGTTAACTCGTAGAATTTTGAGCGAAACAAAAAGAACGTCGAATAACACACACAAAATGTTGTGAGGTTAAATTGAAAATAATGAAAAGTTTTGAGTTAAAAGTGAAAAAAAAAGCTTTTGGGTTAAAGTTATAAAATCAAATTTTTTTTTGAAACACCCCGAAAGCATGAGGTATAACATCCTATGCACAAAAATATTTCTTATTTATGGTTTTATAATATTACTATAAGAGAATAATTTTAAAAAAAGGTTAACATTACACAATTTGTTTTTGCAAAGCAACGATGTATTAATTAGTCTAAATAATAATTGTGGACTTGAAAGTTGATTATAACACTAACGTACAAACATATCCTCGTTGCCCAACTAACAAACATATATGTATTGTTTTTCGACACAAAATAGGCTAATTAAACGAGGTAATTAAATTGTTCTGATCGAACAGGAGTCAAAAAATGGATCCTCAATGATCAATGTATCTTGTTTACTTGGATTAATTATAATAATATATTTGTGACACATGTATGCTACAAGGACCATTTGCCTAATTCTTTCTCTGAGGAAAGTTGATGCATTGTTTAGAAAAACTGATGGGAGTATTCAATTGAGGGGTAGATGTAACTTGCGACCCCGCTATCCCTTGACGCTCCCTAGGTAGTGTAAATTTAGGAAAAATTTGACGTGTTTTCGATTTCGATATCCCTATTGAAAAGAAAATTAATTTTGAAACGTTGCTCCTTACGTTTTTTCTAGATCCGCCACATTTCAATCTTAAAAAGTAATGTGAACTTTTATATAAATCCAACTTAAATAAGTATTCAATAAATAAATAATGTATTTGTAAAATTAAAACGATTGGCAAATACAAAACCTTTAAATACCTTTGGAGAGAGGTCTTGGATTCAAGTCCAACAAACAGCAAGGAATAAAAGAAATTTGCTGTTAAAAAAAGAAAAATTACTAACACACGTATATAGGAGAGGTTAATTTCCCTCTAGGGTTTTACTTTTAATGAGAAAAGTGCGAGAAGAATTATATATCCTATAAATAACCTAACACATGTCCAGGAAAAAAATTAACATGATAAAACATATGAATGAATCAATTGAATTAATGTGTTTTTATGTGTATAACTTACACATTTGTATGTAAAAAGTAAAAAATAATAAAGTAATAAAAACAAAATAAAAAAATAATATTAACTTTTAATAAAAAAATTAGTGATTTAGGTTTGTTCTCACACTGAAACCCTCTCCTCAGCTGTTAATTTCATTAGAGCTGTTAATTTGTAAAAGAGTTTTAATATGAGCTAGAAGAACATAAATAATGAATTTTTTAACCTAACTTTTTTATAAGATCTATTCTAACTAGAATTTATTATGGATTTTTTACTTACCTAGAATTTATGATATAATTAAGTGAAATCATGGGTCACCGAGTCACAAACTCCGATACAAAATATTCATAACCGAACCAGTTTTTTTTAGTTTGTTCAGTTATTTTGATTATGGTTTCATTATTTGGCTTTTCTGGTCATCATGTTAAACTCATATCAACCCATTTTCCACAATTTAATGAAGCAACAACTAGGCTGTTTGTGTGATTGTTGTTTAGATCAAGTTTATCATTTTCAGTACATGCAATACGATCGGCTCCGCTTGATTGAGCCTTAATTGCACAGACATTTTCATTTTCAGTACATGCAATACGATCGGCTCCGTTTGATTGAGCCTTGATCGCACCGGCATTTTCATTTTCAGTATTTATGAGTTTGTTGTATTGGTTGTAGAGTCACATAGGACTAATCATAATTCACTGATAAAACCAATGAAAATTTGATGAGAATATGGTGGATACGCCGATGGTATTTCCTATATATAAGTATTCTTGTCAAAGGATCAGAAGCTTTGTCAGACGGTTATGAGAAGTTCTATGTAGGATTTAGTAGTTTCTTGGCAACTAATTATAACTTGTGGATAAAACCAATGAAAATTTGGCAAGAATATGGTGGATACGCCGCTGGTACTTCCTATATATAAGTATTCTTGCCAAAGGATCAGAGGCATTATCAGGCGGTTATGAGAAGTTCCATGTAGGATTTAGTATTGCCTTGGTTGAAATTTGTGTTACATTTATATCATCTTGCTATTTAAAGAAATTGGATTGTGTTCCATTTCTACATAAACTAACCTCTCCATCATAACAAACGAGAGAGGAACTATCACCATTCAAACATATATGCTATCAGAATGTGGATTCAAATATTAGCTGTTGTGTTTATTTATGTTCAAATATTAGCTGTTGTGTTTTATTTATGTTCCATGTAGGTTATAGTATTAGAAGTTTTGCCTTAGGATATAACCATACCCTTCCAAAACATATCCAAACTCTTATGCATGATATTATAGTTAGCAAATCAATGCTGCTTATCAATACTTTTACAGTAGGCAACAAAAAGCGATTCCTGTAATATGGTACTTAACCCTTACAAGGACGTTACCGCCTCAAACAAAAATTTAAACACTTACTTTTTTCTAAGTATGTAACTGTCAAAACTAAACACCATCGTTCTCTTAGTCAAATATTTCACTATTTAAATTTCGGGACGACATTTCTAAAAAGCAGGGGATACTGTAACATCCGTCAAAAACGGATTTTTACCAAAACCCGCTCCGTTTATTAACCGAACAATCAGTCAAAAATTTCGTTGCGAATTAAATGCTCAAAATAATTTTAAACGATACATAATCAATTATTATATGGGAATATATAATTAGTTTTGAAAAACTGTCAAAAATAACAAAATAAAAATGTTTGTTCATGCCGGGTTTCGAACCCGGGTCAGTCGCCGAGTCGCGGTCAACAACTGACTTAACACTCAACACTTAAACCACTGCGCCACTGATGTTCCTTGTTAAATGTTAGAGTCATTTAATTGATATCATGACTTTCCCGAATTCAAAAACCGGCGCCCAAAGTTGAAGTCGTCGGAAATCCCGGTAATCTCGCGAAACTTAACGATTCTTTCCGTTATAACGTAAACCTTAAACACATATCGGTTATAACCGACGTCTGAGTCCGCGACATAAACCATAACCGCCGGAAAATATAATGATTTTGAATCAAGTCTGAAATCCGACTCTATACATCTCGGTTTCTCCCTATAAATTCACCCACAACCCACCGCAAGCTTTTTCGCTCAAAACCACACCTTTACCGGACGTAATTCCATTCGCCGGAAATATTCTGTTCGTCGCCGGAAAACCGAACCTTCCATTTCTAAGCTTTACTAAACCCTCTGAACTTATACCGAAGTCACCCACATCCTTTGTAAGCTTTCTGAAGACTCTCTGCTGCAAGACACACGTCGCCGGAAAGGATTGCTGTCGCCGGAGTTTCGCCGGAGAAACAGAGGAATTCAGTCGGTATACCTCACGCTTAATTTCTTCATTCTTTTTATTTAATCTCACTTGTATTTAACCCTCAGTCACTAAAGAACATGTTTTAAACATCGAACCAGTCGATTTCCGATTCTGGTTAAAACCAGTGAAGAAGACGAAGTTCGGAAAACATATAAGTATAATTAAAATCAAGTTATTACTCGGGTTAGACACACAGTCCAGCGGTGGACTGTGTGCACATTAAACACACAAAGGTCTCGAGTTCGAATCTTGTTCCACACACGCTGCCTTAATAAAAACGTTTTTTTGTTGTTAACCGAACCGGAGTCACACTGTTATATGTTAAGTATATTAATAACCGGAATAATAACCAAGTTAGACACACAGTCCAGTGGTGGACTGTGTGTATGTTTAATCAAAGCACACGAGTTCGAGCCCGGTCTTCTGCATCGACCCGGACAATTATTTACCTTTTTAAATAAGTCAGAAATAAAAATACTTAGTTTGTATTTAAGTATAATAAAAATCGGTTTATATAACATGTTAAACACACAGTCCAGCGGTCAACGGTCAAAGTTAAAGTCAACGGTCAAAAAAGTCAAATTTTTTATTATTTTTATTTAGTTATTTTAATTAAAAATCAATTAAAAATACTTAAAAATAACATTTTTAAGGTTAGATAATAGCCTTAAACTCACAAAAATACACCCAACAATCCTACTAAAATGGATTAATAAAACCCGTTTACTTACCGAACCATAATGCTATTTATCTAGGTTAATTTCACTCGTGGTTAAAACCACTTCGCGTGCATTCAACATCATCAACCGAACGCACCCACTGTGAGTGAATCTTACAACTCCCCTTTTTAAATTACACGTTTTGGGATGTGTCATGTGTCATAAAAATAATTAACTCGTTTATTTAAACTTGTGCCATACCACATCGTGATTTAAACTTAGATTGTTTATATTGTTGTGATTACTTATTTCATTTTGTCAAATTATATG
The DNA here is from genome assembly GCA_947069175.1 of Scalesia atractyloides. Taxonomy (NCBI): domain Eukaryota; kingdom Viridiplantae; phylum Streptophyta; class Magnoliopsida; order Asterales; family Asteraceae; genus Scalesia; species Scalesia atractyloides. The sequence continues at coordinate 7,464,714 of CAMTDV010000014.1, read as the reverse complement.
AAATTCATTCATTAAGCCCATTAGTTCCTCGTGGGAGACGAGTTGAACAACGCGTGCCTCAAAACCAATTCAATATTGTTCATGTGTGTATCATTGAGTTTATATTGTTTGTAGTGGTGTCATTCATATTATCATGTTTATGCAATTCATTCATTAGGCCCATCAGTTCCTCGTGAGAGACGAGTTGAGCAACGCGTGCCTCTAAATGTTCCATTATTGTTCATGTGTGTTTTATTTAATATCTTATGATTGTTGAATAAGTTTACATCTATTTTTACTCATGTTTGGTTGTGCACTCATTTCATAATCAATCAAATAAACTTGTTCAAATGTTTTCCATAGGATTCACTCGCCAACATTATGTTGATCCAAAAACCATTTTACACATGATACGTGAACAAGGTTGAAGCAAGAAAACATAGGAAATGCCTTAGAGAAAAGACAAAGAAGCTAGATTGATAGTTAAACATGTTGAATATTATGTAAATTTCCTTAAATTGTATTTAATGAATATGAAACGCATAATAAATGTCATGAGCTTTGATGATAAAATCATAGCCCACCACTTTTCGTTGCGGGCGGTGTGACATTATCATTAATATATATTATATATATAATAAACTCAAACTCTGCTTAAAATGACCATTTACCCTTAAGGAAAAGGACAAAATAGCAGGATTTTAGAAGACAAATATCACTTTTGGATCAAAATGGCAATAAAACTGAAACCATAGGGACCCAGATGCAAAAGGTTTGAGATTTGGACTAAATGGCAAAACTGCCCAAACCTAAGGGACCAAAATGGCAGTTTACTCTAACTAGAAAGTAAAAGACACACCAAGAGCTTCAATCTAGAGTGGAGTGCTTATGAACTAGTTTTGTTGGCACTGAATGATTCAATGCAACTTGATTCACCTATTAACATGATGATCAAATTCAATATTATCCCAGCCCTTACATTGTTCTTATCGTTTGATTTGTTTATGTACATCATTTTATATTTTTACCGGGTCAAACATCTGTATATGTAAAATGACCATTTTGCCCTTAAGGAAAGGACAAAATAGCAGGATTTTAGAAGACAATATCATTTGATCAAATGGCAATAAAACTGAAACCAAAGGGAACCAGATACAAATGTTTGAGATTTGGACTAGAGTGACAAAACTGCCCAAACCTCAGACCAAAATGGCAGTTTACTCTAACTAGAAAGAAAAACACACCAAGAGCTTCAATCTAGAGTGGAGCGCTTATGAACTAGTTTTGTTGGCACTGAATGATTCATGCAACTTGATTCAACCCATTAACGTGATGATATCAAATTTAATATTAATCCCAGCCCTTGCATTGTTCTATCTTGATTTGTTTTTGTACATCATTTATATTTTTACCGGGTCAAACATGCGTATATGTAAAATCTGATGTACATATTGTTTATGTACCTCATTCTAGTATTAATTCTAGCATCTTGCTAACCCTACCTTCAATAAGATCGTTGTTAAAAAACCAACCACTCGTCACAATGTTGCTTAGTCTGAGGAACTTATTGTAGGTAAAAGTGCAAACGACATGATTTCAAGATATGCAACAACTGAACGCCTTCTTTAAACACATAGATTCAGATCTTAATTATATACCCATGTTAGATAAGTTGGGTGTTGTACGACCCACAATGAGCGCATTTATGGTACAGCCAATGGGATGGTGCATTTCCTTTCTTCTCACAATCAATGCAAAAAATGTCCCGAAAACAACAACCATATTTCAAACTCATCTCATCAATATATATGCATTTACATAACGTTATTGCAATGTTTGTATGTATAAAAAATGTTTATAAACCTTTGTCCTGCCCATATGCTCCTCAGGACTTCCTCTTCAGCTAACATTGAATCCAACATCCCATAGTACACCTGTGAGATGATGAAAATACTAGCATTTTTCATCTTCTATGAATTCAAATAAGTATATGAAAATGTAAGGTACTAGCAAACTCACCTGCATATCCCGTAATGACTTGTTGCATATCGAGCAAGTATAGTAGCAACAAGTGTATGCCTGATGGAAACATCAACAAAGAGTCAATGTATGCGATCGAAGAGAAGCATAAAAGTAAAGATATGATATACCTGAAAACACGAAGAATGCATTACATGACCACAAGGAAGGCCCTTGAGATGGCTGATGGACGTGAACATGTACTCGTGGCACACCGGGCAATTACTTTCAAGACAATTGTTAACGCATGTGTGCCTTGCAGGTGGCATTGACATACATGCATTGCAATTCATGCAATGGAAATAGTCAATCCCTAGACCTTTTCCCACTCTGCAAATGTCACAGTGTGGGCAGTGGTAGATTTCCCTGTTCACACATTTCTCAAAATCAACCTACAGAATCAATACATATATAATATATAACAAGCATTTAGTAAATCACCTCTCATCCTCAAAAAAATTGCAAACGGAGCAGTAGTATCTAGCCATGGATAGATTGTTACATGAAACTGTAGAGCATGTTGGACCAAATGGTTGAACTATTAAGCATTTCATGCACATCATCATGCTTGTGGCCTTCCTGCAAGTAAAGAATGTTATAATAATATTATCAAAGTTATAGTTTATGTTCATAGAGAGAAAAGATTCTACTTATCCATTATGTGATCATTTGCTTCATTATGGCAATGCCTGCAAGTGTAAAGTTTATTGCAACATGAAGCAACAAGCTTACAGTTCCTCTTGTAGTGTTCACATCCAAACTCTGATTCGTTAGAGTCGCAGTAAGATGGATAAACACCTTGATCATCATCTAGCGCGCTGATTAAAAAAACAAGAAAAAAAAACAAAATTCTAATTGATTAACTCACAATTCACAAACTAACTAATACAACGTGAATAGAAAGAAAAGTATAAAACTGATATCAACCTCATCATCTTGTTGTGTATTATGATGGTGATTGTTCAGATGGTGACGGCACAGATACGAAGTGTGATGGGTGGATTCGCTAGTCTGGTGATGACTAAAGCAAAGCAGTGGTTGCTGGAAGATTGGAACCCAATATATAGGGAGTTAGCAGTGTTGGGACCTTATTGCCAAACGGCCAAGGCTTCCCAATTTGTTAACGACACGAAGCTTCCATGTGTGTGAGAAGGATAAAGGCGTTAAACATGCCTCAAACCATTCTAGTACCTCCATGATTCTGTTCGTACCTTTTAATATTATTATTCTGACTTTAACAGTTAAACAAGAAATAAAAAAAAACGTTAACGAAAGTTAGCGACAAGAATCCTCATTACGTATCATTTCTACGCATAGAAAGGACAGTTATTGTTTGACTTTAGACTTATCTTCATTTTCTTTCTTAAAATTATTATTTATTAACACAATATCTCCTTTCGCTAATCAACCCTTTTCTTATAAATGATCTACTATCGATATCAATATATTCTTTAACCAGGCGATACCCTCTTGTATTACGTAGGATGAATAAATAAAAAAATCAAATAGTTAGTAATGAAGATTTTAGAATTATAAAACCATATTTTTGAGACACTTTTTAAACATATTAATAATTTTTTTGTGTCGTGTATGGTCAAAACATATGATGTTTACTAAGTTTATAAATATAAAAACATTTTATCTATCTATAACAATACATGTTTCAAAACAAAAATGATAATAATAATAATAATAATAATAATAATAATAATAATAATAATAATAATAATAATAATAATAATAATCCACATATTAAGAGTAAAATCCAAATCACCATACAAGAAAACATGGTTAGAAACTAAATGTCATCTCTAAATGGAAATACACATTAGTTTTTTTATATTTGTTAGTAAATTTTACATGTAACAATGTGGATAAAAAATACATGACACTCACATACGCATGTATTTATATATACTAATTTTTTGATATTTTTAAATTATATTGATTTATATTATAAACATAAATTCAAAATTTTTGAAGTGTAAATACAAGGTCAGTCCTCGAAAGTCGGAGGCATGGACGAGTACACAATATAGACCTATGATTTTAACAAAATATAAAAAACAGCTTAAAAATATTAAAAAAAAATTAATTGTATCTATAATCTTTTTAACTTCTCAACCTCCAAGGGAGAGTAGACTCTAGACGGTCCCCATCTTGCGTCTCTCCAAGCCGGCCCTGTGTTAATACACTAGGGTAGGGGAAAAAAACATGAGCTCCACAGGTATGCCTAAACCTAAAACATTTGGGACGAGTTTACGTGTATGGGACCGGATATGAAATTAGAAAACAAAAAATATTTGGCTGGTATGAGACGGGTATGAGATTAAGTGACACACGACTTGATTAACCGAAACTATAAGCTCATTTACCCAAAGCATATACCTGAATCATACAACCGAAAACTTTTAAGTTATAAACATATTTTCCCTTAACTATTGTGTAGTAATGTTTTATTTTAATAGCTTCATTTGAAAATTAAAGTTTATTTTGTAATATCTATTAATGACATTATTTATCTTTATTTCATAATTCCGCGCTTGCAGTGTGCACATATAATGTATATATGTGTGGGCACTCTGGGGCAAAAGTGAAAATACTACTAACTTTAACGTTATTTTACTAATTTTATGAAAATACAGTTAAAAGCGACGGGTGGTTAATCATGCATCATGTGGTGACGTTGATAGTTGAAAGACACGGGAGATACATGCACCAACCGGTCTTTGTCCCACTTGTTTGAGTGTTATGTGTCTTGGGTCGAAGGTTTGATACAAAACTACAACCGAGTCAGGGGTCTCACTTGAATCAACCTCTCTATCTCTACGAGGTAAAGATATAATGTATATATGTGTGGGCACTCTGGGGCAAAAGTGAAAATACTACTAACTTTAACGTTATTTTACTAATTTTATGAAAATACAGTTAAAAGCGACGGGTGGTTAATCATGCATCATGTGGTGACGTTGATAGTTGAAAGACACGGGAGATACATGCACCAACCGGTCTTTGTCCCACTTGTTTGAGTGTTATGTGTCTTGGGTCGAAGGTTTGATACAAAACTACAACCGAGTCAGGGGTCTCACTTGAATCAACCTCTCTATCTCTACGAGGTAAAGATAAGGTTGCATGCATCTACTCTTCTCATACCTTACGTTAGCTTTACTATTGGTGGAATTTACTAAGTATGATGATCATAATTAATTTATATCCTAATTCCTGTGAAACACAATTATTTTTTAAGGTTAATATCATAATATATTTCAAATATTATTAAGGTGCTGATGAAGTGAAAATTTAAATATTTCATATAAAATTATAAAGGAAAGTAAAATGTGTGTGTGTATATATATAGGGTAAGGTTATTGTAAAACAGAACAAAAGTGTGAGAAATGTAAGAAAGAATCTCAGCCATTAGATCTAAATTAATTGAAAAGGGTAATTAAGTAATTTTATCATTGATTTAATTAATTTAAAACCTTTCATAAACCGCCACCCTAATTTATAGGAATACTGAATAACACTGCAAACACCATTATAACACTACTCAATAATTATATAATACCTTTCAATAAGTATATAACATTATTCAATAAGTATATAACACCATTTTAAAGATCTCTATAAAAACACTACGAATAAGACTGCAACAACCATTCAGCGCATATATAACACCATTCAATAAGTATATAACATCATTCAATAATTATATACACCATTCAACACATATATAACACAATTCAATAAGTATATAACACCATTCAATAATTATATAACACCATGAACTGAAACAAAAAACCATTAACTGAAACATTCGATTGAACGTAATTTTTTTTATGTATATAAGTATAGTAATATGGTACTTATATTAAAGATTAAAAAACACTCGTTATTATTGTGTAATTTTTTAAAAAAAAACTAGTTACGTGTAAAAAGTTATTGGCGTTTAAAAAATAAAAGGGGAACTTGCATGTGGATTGCATGTGACTTTCTAAAATTAAAAATGTTAATTTTACCTTTATACCCTTAATCTAGAAAATTAATTATTTTAATTGTTATACTATTTACAAGATTGCTATCAAGATCTCAACCATTAGATACTATTTACAAGATTGCTATCATGATCTCAATCATTAGATTAAAGATCTAATGGTTTAGATTCTTTCTTATCTTTTAGGTATATTTTTTAGGTATATTAAAATGTTATTTCTAAATGCATTATAATATAGTATAGTGATCACTAGAATTATGGGATTTAGCATCTTAATTTGGCAAAACGGTAAAACAGTGATAGGTAGTGGGTGATTTAGAAGATAAAATAACTATGCAATATTGAATATTATAAAGAGAACTGAAAAAAATAATACTAATAAATAAATAAATAATCTTGAGTGACTTGGACTGACTTCATATCATGCTAAGTTAGTATTTTGGTTATAAGCGATACATATGGGTGAACATAGGTATCTAGGGTATTTGGGGATGTTTTTCAGGTTCGGGTAATCAATAAAGCTTTGGTCACTTGTTTTGTCGTTATTTCTTTTGTTGTTGGTTGATTTCATACCTTTTTACATTTACACTAGTCCAGGGTGTTTTTCCGCCAATAAACTGCCTACAAAAATATACCAGAGAAAGACAAGACTAACGTAATTCTGGTGCATGGAATTAATTACGTCAGGGTTTCACCTGTTTTTTGGTTTTTGTGCGAGGTTTGTATCATTTTGTCCAATCTCTTTATATCATCATGAATTTATATAATTATACTAATCCTTTATCTTGTAATTATGAAGAGCCTCAATAAAGCGATGGATGGAGCTTTCAACATTTCCAATTATAATTAGGTCAGGAAACCAGAAGTTACATAAGACAAACAAAAAACTTTAAGAAAAACGAATAGGGACGTGTCAGCCTGAAAGCGCGAGAAGCCTTGTTGAACCAAGTAGGTACTTAACCATTGAAACCAAGCACACGAGGCTTGTTTGAGACCATAGAGGGCTTTGTTGAGAGAACACACGTGATGTGGAAAACGACTATCCACAAAACTTGGTGGTTGCTCCAAAAAGATTTTCTCTGTAAGATTTCCATTGAGGAAAGCGTTTTTAACATCAAGTTAAACTCATATAAACCCCTTATCCACAACTTAAATAAGCAATAACTAGGACTATATGAGACCCAAATCTTCCTTTTTAGTATCTAACACTTAGTTTTTGCCCCTAGCTATGCTATTGCAGTTGCTATTCTGCTTGTTATATGTTGCCATTCGTTGCTCTTAAATATTGCATGAACTTTGATTCTCGAATGTTTTATAAAGTCTTTCTTTGAAAATCTTTGTATTAACCTAAATTTTGGTTGGTGTCTTCAATCAATTATTGCTACTAGATATTCTAATTTCGTATCATTCTAGACTAGATTAATGATTTGAATATGTTTTCGGTTGCTTTTAACAAATTAACAGTAAACAGATTTCGTATATGTAGATGTTGACCCGGTAAGATATAAATTATCTACATAATCAAATCAAACTAGCGCATTACAATGGCGAGGACAGTAATCAATTCACCCTATGTTAAGAGGATCAAGTTGCACTAAATCATTCAGTGGCAACAAAATTAGTTCATGTCCGCTCCACTCTAGATTGAATATCTTGGTGTCATTAATTTCTAGCATCTTGCTAGCTCCTAGTTTTCAATAATTTTTCGCCGTGCAACAAAAAAAAAACACAACCGCTCCACTCACATTGTTGTTTAGTCCTAAGAACCTTATTGTAGTGCAAACGACCATACAATCGAAGACAACATAAAATTAAAGATATGAAATACCTGAAAACACGAGGAATGCATCGAGTGACCACACGGAAGAGCTAGCACACGAGTGGTGGACGTGAACATGTACTGTGTGCACACTGGGCAATTACTTTTAAGAGAATTGTTAATGCAGGTGTGCTCTGCCGCGGACATTGACAAGCATGCGTTGCAATTCATGCAATGGAAGTAGTCAATCCCCAGACCTTTTCCCACTCTGCAAATGTCACAGTGTGGGCAGTGGTAGATTTCCCTGTTCACACATTTCCCAAAATTTAACCGACAACATCAATACATAATATATACTATATAACAAGCATTTAGTAAATCACCTCTCATCATCATCAAAAAGTTTGCAGATGGGGCAGTAGTATTTAGCCATGGATAGATTGTTACAAGAAACGGTTGAGCATGTTGGACCGACAGGTTGAACTATTAAGCATTGCATGCACATCATCATGGTTGTGGCCTTCCTGCAAGTAAAGTATGTTTTAAACTTTTAATGTTATAAAATCTTACAGTGTTATGTTCAAGGAGAGAAAAGATTCTACCTATCCATTGAGTGATTGTTTGCTTCATTATGGCACTTGCAACATGAAGCAACAAGCTTGCAGTTCCTCTTGCAGTGTTCACATCCAAACTCTGATTTGTCAGCGTCGCAATAAGATGGAGAAACACCTTGATCATCATCTAGCGCGCTAACAAAAAAAACACAAATTAACTCACGGTTCACAAGTTAATTACTATAAAGGCAAAAGAAAGAAAAGTATAAAACTGATATCAACCTCATCATCAGGTTGTGTACTATGATGGTGATTGTTCAGATGGCGACGGCGGTTGTCGGTTGATCGAAGCAAAGCAGTGGTGGTCGGAGAAGTTAGAACCAATTTATAAGGAGTTAGGATTTTGGTTTTTTTGTGTAATAATATGACTAGTAAGAGATGGAGAAAAGGCGTTAAACATGCCTCACCCATTCTAGTCTCCTCGTGCCGCCTTTTGCACCTTTTACTATTATTATTCTGACTTTAGTTATTAAACAAAACATTAACAGAAGTTACACATTCTTACTCTGCGACAAGAATCATCATACGTTATTCTCATATGGTGTTATATAATTAATATTAAGATTTAATAATATATATCTGTTCGATAATCGATTTGACAATGTTTCTCTAAGAGAATATCTTAGAAACGTCAAACATGACCGACTTTCTAAATTAATATATAAATAAATATTACGAACTTAAAACTTAACAAAGACACGCTTTTTCGTGTGTGAGGCAACAATAAATAGTCGAATTATTATTATGACACGAGCAAATCCAGATTGAAGACTAGAAAATTGACTATAGCATACATATCCTCGTGACCCAACTATCTAACACGAATTGCATTATAGACATATTAAACTAGCGAATTATCAATAAATGATCAATATGACAATAATAACATTAATAATAATAATAATAACAACAATAACGACGACGACATCCACAAAGAACGACCACGACAACACAACGATAACAACCACAAACAACAACAAGTTCTATAAATGTAAAGAAGTTTTAATGGTGTCATGGTGCGAAAATGCACGGCCAACAATTGTTTTCTTTTTCACCTTTTTTATCTTTTTACCCTTTTTACATATTTTTTTTAATTCTTTGTTTCTATTTACCTTTTTTGTATCTTGTTTAAGTGTCGACGCTATGAGGATACCGTAGAGAACCAAAACGATAATAATTTAACATTCAACGCTTACTAGCCGATATGCTACTGGTTAAATTTTCATCCTACGAGCCCACAATATTATTTTCCCACTACAAGGAGGGTGCTTTAGTAACACAGCGGCCGTGCTTAATTTAGTTTCAAAATGAATTTTCATAATAAAAGGGACTATAAAATTCATCTCCTTTACACACTACCCCATCAACCAAGGGGCATTCACGAATCACAACTCAATCATAAAAGGTATTCTCTTTCAATAGGTCCCTGTTTAGATCTTCCTTTGGATAAAAAAAAAATTGGTCTCCGTTTAGTTCTTTGTCTTGGAAAAATTGGTGTAGATTTATTATGTAATCGTTGTTGTTTTGCTTGCTTCTTGCTAGTTGTTGGTATGATATATCGCCGTTCCAAAAAAAGTATTCTCTTTCAAACTTGATCCCACATTGAAGCTAGAATCCAAAATACCAAGAATCATTTATCCATGTTTAAGTTGAAATGAAAAACACAAAAGAGTTTCTCTATAGAAAGAGAATTCCATTTTCTGCACCTTCATCAAATAAGTTGTAGCAATTTACTTGTAAACTCATATTAAAATATCGTCAAAAGAATGTGTACTTTTAAATAAGAGAATTCCCTTTGTTTTCTCCAAAAGATAGGTTTCAAATGTGTAATATTAACTAGTTTAACCTAAAGTTTAAGCCCAGATTCATTTTTAGGCCCAATCTTTGTTAAGCAGAAAATCAGTATTTGATTAACTTAATCATAACTTCACCGAAAAAATACCCATAACATACTAACTACAACCGTTCAAGGTTTAAAAAACCCATAAGTGAAACTTGTGGTTTTAGTTCGGTTTGAACCAAACCAACATGTGCATACATCTGATCGTTGATAGGTTTACATGTGTGTAAATGTTACTTTGCGTTATTTGCATATAATAGGGTATGCGTTAAAAGACACGACAATATTGGGCAACGTACTCTTTGTGAATACCACACCTGCTAGCCCTGATTTGTATATAAGGTAGTAAGGATCATTTAAAGTCTCTTTATTTTTTGTTGGAAACTCGCCAATGATGAAATGAAATGAAATGAAATAAAATAGAATGCGATGATTAGGTTTTAGGAGGCTGTTTTTTACTCCGTTTTTAGATAGATAATTTAGAGAAAGGAAAGAGGATGAAAGGCGCCTTTTCTTGACGATTTGAGATAGGGGTATTAAGATCTCGTATTTTCATCAAGTCTTAAAAATAAGCCATGAGCCTTTAATGGTTTAAAATAAACTATATACTAGATATCATTAAGTAACTAGGCTTAGTCAATAAATTATAGTTTTTTATTAGATAACCACCACGAGTTGCAAGAAAGAGACCATTCAAAAGGTTTTTCTGAAAAAAAATTTCTCAAAAGTCATAAAAATAATCACATTTTCAGCAAAAAAAAATTTGAAAAAAATGTCGCATACCACATTTACATGAGGCGTAAAAAAATATTTATTTTCTTCCAAAATTTACATCTACCGTAAAAAAACTTTGATCAGTCAAAACTACCGGCTCGGCATTTTTTTTCTTTTTTTACAGATATGTTTACAATTTTTTCATCTATGTTTGTGCAAAAAATTTTGATCCAACTCGCGCCGGATCAAAAAGTGCTTGCGGTTCTCGCAACTCGTGATGGTTCTCACTTTACCATTTCCCTATATATATATATATATATATATATATATTATATATATATATATATAGTGAAAGTGTATTGTACAATTTTGCTTAACGTACGTTGTGAAGATATAACATGCGTGATTAGGTATTTTACCCCATTCGTGATTTCTAATTTTGTACATGCGTAATTATGTTCATACGTGATTATGGTTTTCAACATGCGTGATTAGGGTTTTTGAGTTTCAAAAAGCGCGTAATTTCATCTCGTACACATCGTACGTTAAGAAATACTGTCTCTTAACCAACCCTAATATATGTGTGTGTGTCTATATATATATATATATGGGGTAAAATCAAGTAGTCCTTCACCCATACGGACTTTGTTTGTATAATAAGATGTCTTTCCCAGTATATCTAAAACTAAGGATGAAGGGGGTGCATGTCACACCCCAACCGATGGCGGAAACATCGGGGTAGTGGCACTAGACGAATCAGATTGATCAAGAGATTCCATAACTGTCACACCCCGACCCGCAGCGGATAAGGTGATCGGGGCATGATTGGGTTATCATCAAAGCTCATGACATTTATTAAATGTTTCATATTCATTAATACAAATTAAATGAAAGTTTACAATGATTGCTACAACATGATCTAACTAACAATCTAACTCCTTTGTTCTCTTCTAAGGCATATCCTATGCTATCCTTGCTTCAACCTGTTCACCTGTATCATGTGTAAAAAGGTTTTTGGATCAACATAATGTTGGCGAGTGAATCCTATGGAAAACATTTGAGCAATTTATTTAAATTGATTATGAAATATGTGCACAACCAAACATGAGTAAAATTAGATGTAACTTGATCAACAATCATAAGATGTTAAATGAAACACTCATGAATAATAATGGAAACAATTAAAGGCACGCGATGCTCAACTCGTCTCTCACGAGGAACTGAGGGGCCTGATGAATGAATTGCATAAACATGATAATATGAATAACACAACTACAAACAATATAAACTCAATGAAAACACACATGATCAATAATGAATTTGAATTGAAGCACGCGATGTTCTACTCGTTTCCCACGAGGAACTGATGGGCTTAATGTATGAGTTTCATGTAATTTGACAAACGGAATATAAATAAATCACAACAATAAATCAATCTAAAATTAAGTCATGATGTGGTATGGCACAAGTTTAAATAAATAAATTAATTAATTCATAACACATAACACACCCCAAAACGTGTAATTTAAAAGGGGGAATTGTAAGATTCACTCACAGTGGGTGCGTTCGGTTGATGATGATGAATGCACGCGAAGTGGTTTTAACCACGAGTGAGATTTAACCTAGATAAATCGCATTATGGTTTGGTGAGTAAACGGATTTTATTAAACTATTTTAGTAGTATTGTTGGGTGTATTTTTGTGAGTTTGAAGCTATTTTCTAATCTTAAAAATGTTATTTTTAAGTATTTATAATTGATTTTTAATTAAAATAATTAAATAAAAATAATAAAAATATTTATTTTTTTCTGCTACAGTTGACCTTGACCAGTTGACTTTGACTGGTCGTTGACCGGTTTGCGGAATATTGTTGTGCGCTCGGTGAGGCTCGAACCCGAGACCTCCCGTACGCGTGCACGCAGCTCTACCAACTGAGCTACGTGTCTAACCCGTTATATATCCGATTTTAATTATATATATACATTAATTAGAATTTAAACAGAAAATCATTTTTATTTTAAAAACAGTTTAAGGCGAAACGGTCATGCACACCACAGGTCTCGAACCCGGGACCTGTGGGTTAATCTAACACACAGTCCACCGCTGGACTGTGTGTTCAACATGTTATAATATTCGGTTTTTATTATACTTAAATACAAAATAGATATTTCCTTTTCTGCCTTATTTAAAAGAAAAGATAATTGTCCGAGTCGGTGCTGAGGACCGGACTCGAACTCGTGACCTGTGATATAAACAAACACACAGTCCACCGCTGGACTGTGTGTATAACTTGGTTATTATTCCGGTTATTAATATACTTAACATATAACTAAGGCGACTCCGGTTCAGTAATAAAAAAAATAGATTTTATTAAGGCAGCGTGTGAGACGGGAATCGAACTCGAGACCTTTGCATAATTAACGTCTTATGTGCACACAGTCCACCGCTGGACTGTGTGTCTAACCCGATTAAAATCACGATTTATAATATACTTATATGATATGGAAGTGCGTCGTCTTCTTCGACAAAGTTGAACCAGAAATCGGGTCTGACTGGTTCGAGTTTTTATTCAAGTTTCAATAGTGTTTTAGGTTAATTACTGGTGAGATAGAAGTGAAAAGGAAAAGAAACTGAGCGGAGAATATACCGACTGAACTCTCTGTTTTCCGGCAGAAACTCCGGCGACTGAATTCAACTCCGGCGACGTGTTCCTTGTAGCAGCTAGTCTCCGAAAAGTTTGGAAAAGGTAAGGGTATCACCGGTATAAGCTTCAGAGGTTCAGAAAAACTCGGCAATGGGGAAACCGGTTTTCCGGCGACGAACAGGTTTATTCCGGCGAGAGAAATTACGCCGTGAAAAGATGTGATTTTTAGCGAAAAAGTTTGCAGACGATTGTGGTTGAATTTATAGGGAATAATCGAAATGTATTTGGTCTGATTTTGAACTGTATTCATCAATTTAAGTTTTCCGGCGGTTTTGAAAAGTGTCGCGGACTTCAAACATCGGTTATAACCGACGTCTGATTAAAGGTTTACGTTATAACGTAAATCGTAGTTAAGGCTCGCGAATATTCCGGGATTCCGACGACTGAACCGTTTGGGCGCCGGTTTTGAATTTGTAAAGTCACTATATCAATTAAATGATTCTGTTATTCATCAAACATAACAAGCGGCGCAGTGGTTTGTGTGTGAGATGTTAAGTCACTAGGTGACTCGGTACAGACCCGGGTTCGAAACCCGGCAGATGTATTTTATTTTTATTTTGCGATTTTTGACGGTTTTTCAAAAACTAAATATATATTCGCGTATAATAATTGATTACGGATCGTTTAAAAATGTTTTGGACATTTAATTCGAAACGAAAATTTTGACTGACTGTTCGGTTGATAAACGGAGCGGGTTTGGTAAATCCGTTTTTGACGGATGTTACAGTATCCCCTGCTTTTTAGAAATTTCGTCCCGAAATTTAATTAATGATATATTTTGACTATAAGAATGATGATGTTTTGTTTTGACAGTTGTATGCTCAGAAAAATGAGGGCTTAAGTTTTTGTTCGAGGCGGTAACGTTCCTTGGAAAGGTTAAGTACCTTATTTAGGAATCGCTTTTTGTTGCCTACTGTATGAATATTGATAAACAGGAATGATTCTCTAAAAATGATATCATGCATAAGAGTTTAGATACGTTTGGGAAAAATATGGTTATATCCTAAGGCAAAACTTCTAACACTACAATCTACATGGAACATAAATAAAAACACAACAACTGATATCCAAACATGAATGAACACATCAGCAAATATTTGAACATGAATAAACATAACAGCAAATATTCGAACATGAATGAACACATCAGCAAATATTTGAACATGAATAAACACAACAGCAAATATTTGAACATGAATAAACACATCAGCAAATATTTGAACATGAATAAACACATCAGCAAATATTTGAACATGTATAAACACAACAGCAAATATTTGAATCCACATTCTGATAGCATATATGTTTGAATGATGGAAGTTTCTCTCTCGTTTATTATGATGAAGAGGTTAGTTTATGTAGAAAATGGAACACAATCCAATCTCTTTAAATAACATGATGATATAAATGTAACACAAATTCCAACCAAGGCAATACTAAATCCTACATGGAACTCCTCATAACCGCCTGATAATACCTCTGATCCTTTGGCAAGAATACTTATATATAGGAAGTACCAGCGGCGTATCCACCATATTCTTGCCAAATTTTCATTAGTTTTATCCACAAGTTATGATTGGTTACCAAGAAACTAATAAATCCTACATAGAACTTCTCATAACCGTCCGATAATGCCTCTGATCCTTTGACAAGAATACTTATATATAGGAAGTACCAGCGGCGTATCCACCATATTCTTGTCAAATTTTCTTTGGTTTTATCAGTGAATTATGATTAGTCCTATAACTCTACAATCAATACAACAAACATAAAATACTGAAATGAAATATATCTGTGCGATCAAGGCTCAATCGAACGGAGCCGATCGTATTGCATGTACTGAAAATAAAATGGATGTGCGCTCAAGGCTCAATCAAACGGAGCCGAACGTATTGAATGTACTGAAATTGAAATTGTGTGCTCAAGGCTCAATCAAACGGAGCCGAACGTATTGAATGTACTGAAATTGAAATTGTGTGCTCAAGGCTCAATCAAACGGAGCCGAACATATTGCATGTACTGAATATGAATAACTTAACCACACAAACAGCCTATGCATGGAACCTCCCATACCGCCTGATAATGCCTCCGATTATTTGACAAGAATACTTATATATAGGAAGTACCATCGGCGTATCCACCATATCCTTGTCAAATTTTCGTTGACTTTATCCGAAAGTTATGGTTAATTCGATGCGACTCTACTACAAACACCACAACCACAAGATACTGATAATGAAATTGTATGTGCGCTCAAGGCTCAATCAAACGGAGCCGAACGTATTGCATGAACTTGAAATGTAAATTGAAATGTGCGCTCAAGGCTCAATCAAACGGAGCCGAGCGTATTGCATGAACTTGAAATGTAAATTGAACTGTGCACTCAAGGCTCAATCAAACGGAGCCGAGCGTATTGCATGTATTGAAATGAAATATTACGTAACCGATCAAGGCTCAACAAACGGAGCCGATCGTGCGGGCACGCCAAGATCAACCACATAATAAAATGGGGATCCAACTCAACCTCGATGGATGGGGAGCCACGGCCTCGGCAAAATCGTATACTGAAAACAATATATAATATATAATATACCATAATTACTCTAACAGTCTACCCATGTGATAAAGAAAAACATAAGACTAAACAATAGAAGTTGAATCTGGATCTTCGGCGAAAAGGACTAGCTGAGTATCTTCATCAGGGCCGTCATTATCTTCGACAGGGTTGGCGTTGATATTGAAGACTCTTCCTCTTGCTGGTGGCATAGTGGTTGGGTTTTCTTGGTTCACTTGGTTAACTGGGTTTGATTGGGCTTGAGTGTTGATAACATTAACCAATTGAGGGCATGTGTTTCTAAGGTGGGTAGGGTCGCCACAATTGAAGCAAGCTCGAGCATATGGGAACATGGGGTGTTGGGGTTGATGATAAGTTTGGGCCATGTTTTGTGTAGGGGAAAAGGTTTGGTCTTGAAAGGTGCGACAAACGTTGCTCAAATGACCATAACGTCCACAAGTTGTACATAGCCGGCAAGGTAAAGTAAGGGAATGGTGATAAAAACAGTTGTTACATCGAGGGTGAGGTCCGAGATACGGTTTCTTATTTGGGTAAGCTGAGTTGGGTGCCACTTGGGTGATTGGGACAGCTCGGATGGGTATAGCGTGAAAAACGGGTTGATTTCGTTGGGTAGCAGCGAAAAGTCGCCCGACTCTTTTTCTCTTAGGGTTGGGTTGAGAAGGGGATTCGGTTTGGGTGGAGTCGGAGGTTTCAGTCGATTCTTTATCCTTCTTCTTCTCCTCCTCGAAGTCTTTGTTTCGGATTCGGTTCTCGGTGAGCTCTATTGCTAGCTCCATTGCTGCTTCCAAAGTTGCAGGCTTGGTACTTATCACAGGGTCTTGAATCTTTGACGGAAGACCACGAATGTAGTGCTCGATCAAACGGTAGAGGGGAGTAAACATGTTGGGAACCATTTGATGTAATTCGAGGAACCTTTTGTTGTAGGTGGTGTGGTCTCCTTCCACTTGCTTCAATGAGTAAAATTCATCTTCTAGCTTCTTGATTTCGCTCCTTGGACAAAATCGTCTGGTCATGATTTCCTTCAATTCGTTCCAAGTTAAGGACATAGCATCTTCCACACCTCGTTTGGCCTTCTCTGTGTTCCACCAAGTAAGTGCTATCCCATATAGTCGACCGGTAGCATAACGCACTTTGCGATCATCAGGGCAATCGCAATTTAGAAAAGTATTCTCCATTTCTTCAAACCAATGGAGGAGTGCGGTGACACCCTCAGTCCCTTTATATTTCGGAGGGTCGCATGATTTGAAATGCTTGTAGGTGCATTTAGTGGTATTTGGGGAAGAGTTGAAAATGTTTTGGTTTGCTTGATTGACAGGATTATGGGTAAGTGCTTGTTGAACTTGGATTACAATGTTGGGTATTACGGCAGCCATTTGTTGAGCGATTAAGGCAGCCATGCGTTCGCGGGCTCTTCTTGCTCTCGTCTTCCTACGGGCGAGGTTAAAGACATCTACAATGAATACATGACAAGGGTATGAGTTGAATGCTTTTGAGATCATGGGTCGCATTAGGGATGAACATTCATAAAATAATTATACAAAAATACTACATCCATAGGATGTCTTTGGCTTTGCTCGCTGTTAGGCCCGTCATGCCGCCATACTTTACCTTATGTAATCATGTGGGCCCCCATGAATTACCGGTTTTTCATATGGTTCGCACGGTTTCTGCCTGGTTGCGTACACAAAACCCGGTGAAAATCGAGAAATATGTATACAACGTGTGATGTTCGGAATGTGTCCAGGTGTAGACACGATGACACCTCAAAGTGGGTTAGTTCGAACGACGTTTGGTGTGGCATGCTTTGGCCTAATAGGTCCTTCGTACTCTCATCGTTGGTCCCCAGGTAGGCAAACTGGTCCGTTATATTGGATTTATACGAATGCCAGCCTAGACAGGACGTTCCGACTACCGGTACTTGTACCCTTCCAGTTACTACATGCCCGTCGCAGAACTTACTTTGATGAGAATTGAAAATTGCATAAAATCTTTGGATAATGAGAATATGAAAATAAATTGAATACATGAACATCGATATATGTATAATGAATATGTATATATGTATAATGAACATGTATATGAGCATGTATGTTTGACTGAAATGTAAACAAATATGAAACAAATAAATATCACAAGTTTGTATGTAACCACCTAATCAATTTAAAATTTAGGCAGACTATAGTATAGGCTCTAAGGGTCTAATAACCTATCCTATATCCCTATAGTCATGGCTCTGATACCAATCTGTCACACCCCGACCCGCAGCGGATAAGGTGATCGGGGCATGATTGGGTTATCATCAAAGCTCATAACATTTATTAAATGTTTCATATTCATTAATACAAATTAAATGAAAGTTTACAATGATTGCTACAACATGATCTAACTAACAATCTAACTCCTTTGTTCTCTTCTAAGGCATATCCTATGCTATCCTTGCTTCAACCTGTTCACCTGTATCATGTGTAAAAAGGTTTTTGGATCAACATAATGTTGGCGAGTGAATCCTATGGAAAACATTTGAGCAATTTATTTAAATTGATTATGAAATATGTGCACAACCAAACATGAGTAAAATTAGATGTAACTTGATCAACAATCATAAGATGTTAAATGAAACACTCATGAATAATAACGGAAACAATTAAAGGCACGCGATGCTCAACTCGTCTCTCACGAGGAACTGAGGGGCCTGATGAATGAATTGCATAAACATGATAATATGAATAACACAACTACAAACAATATAAACTCAATGAAAACACACATGATCAATAATGAATTTGAATTGAAGCACGCGATGTTCTACTCGTTTCCCACGAGGAACTGATGGGCTTAATGTATGAGTTTCATGTAATTTGACAAACGGAATATAAATAAATCACAACAATAAATCAATCTAAAATTAAGTCATGATGTGGTATGGCACAAGTTTAAATAAATAAATTAATTAATTCATAACACATAACACACCCCAAAACGTGTAATTTAAAAGGGGGAATTGTAAGATTCACTCACAGTGGGTGCGTTCGGTTGATGATGATGAATGCACGCGAAGTGGTTTTAACCACGATTGAGATTTAACCTAGATAAATCGCATTATGGTTTGGTGAGTAAACGGATTTTATTAAACTATTTTAGTAGTATTGTTGGGTGTATTTTTGTGAGTTTGAAGCTATTTTCTAATCTTAAAAATGTTATTTTTAAGTATTTATAATTGATTTTTAATTAAAATAATTAAATAAAAATAATAAAAATATTTATTTTTTTCTGCTACAGTTGACCTTGACCAGTTGACTTTGACTGGTCGTTGACCGGTTTGCGGAATATTGTTGTGCGCTCGGTGAGGCTCGAACCCGAGACCTCCCGTACGCGTGCACGCAGCTCTACCAACTGAGCTACGTGTCTAACCCGTTATATATCCGATTTTAATTATATATATACATTAATTAGAATTTAAACAGAAAATCATTTTTATTTTAAAAACAGTTTAAGGCGAAACGGTCATGCACACCACAGGTCTCGAACCCGGGACCTGTGGGTTAATCTAACACACAGTCCACCGCTGGACTGTGTGTTCAACATGTTATAATATTCGGTTTTTATTATACTTAAATACAAAATAGATATTTCCTTTTCTGCCTTATTTAAAAGAAAAGATAATTGTCCGAGTCGGTGCTGAGGACCGGACTCGAACTCGTGACCTGTGATATAAACAAACACACAGTCCACCGCTGGACTGTGTGTATAACTTGGTTATTATTCCGGTTATTAATATACTTAACATATAACTAAGGCGACTCCGGTTCAGTAATAAAAAAATAGATTTTATTAAGGCAGCGTGTGAGACGGGAATCGAACTCGAGACCTTTGCATAATTAACGTCTTATGTGCACACAGTCCACCGCTGGACTGTGTGTCTAACCCGATTAAAATCACGATTTATAATATACTTATATGATATGGAAGTGCGTCGTCTTCTTCGACAAAGTTGAACCAGAAATCGGGTCTGACTGGTTCGAGTTTTTATTCAAGTTTCAATAGTGTTTTAGGTTAATTACTGGTGAGATAGAAGTGAAAAGGAAAAGAAACTGAGCGGAGAATATACCGACTGAACTCTCTGTTTTCCGGCAGAAACTCCGGCGACTGAATTCAACTCCGGCGACGTGTTCCTTGTAGCAGCTAGTCTCCGAAAAGTTTGGAAAAGGTAAGGGTATCACCGGTATAAGCTTCAGAGGTTCAGAAAAACTCGGCAATGGGGAAACCGGTTTTCCGGCGACGAACAGGTTTATTCCGGCGAGAGAAATTACGCCGTGAAAAGATGTGATTTTTAGCGAAAAAGTTTGCAGACGATTGTGGTTGAATTTATAGGGAATAATCGAAATGTATTTGGTCTGATTTTGAACTGTATTCATCAATTTAAGTTTTCCGGCGGTTTTGAAAAGTGTCGCGGACTTCAAACATCGGTTATAACCGACGTCTGATTAAAGGTTTACGTTATAACGTAAATCGTAGTTAAGGCTCGCGAATATTCCGGGATTCCGACGACTGAACCGTTTGGGCGCCGGTTTTGAATTTGTAAAGTCACTATATCAATTAAATGATTCTGTTATTCATCAAACATAACAAGCGGCGCAGTGGTTTGTGTGTGAGATGTTAAGTCACTAGGTGACTCGGTACAGACCCGGGTTCGAAACCCGGCAGATGTATTTTATTTTTATTTTGCGATTTTTGACGGTTTTTCAAAAACTAAATATATATTCGCGTATAATAATTGATTACGGATCGTTTAAAAATGTTTTGGACATTTAATTCGAAACGAAAATTTTGACTGACTGTTCGGTTGATAAACGGAGCGGGTTTGGTAAATCCGTTTTTGACGGATGTTACAATAACAATCATTTCGAAGATAATAATCAACATTTAATATCCCATACTACTAAACTCATAAAATCTTCAAAACGACCATTACAATTCAACATAATCTCTCAAACATAAATCCAATTCGATCTCCCATAGATTTTTTATTACAAGAGTTCCAAAACATAAACAACTAAACGACTAAACTAAGCGTAATCCAACGCATCCAAGCTAAAAATCTTCAACATGTTACATACGTTAAAATACTAGTCAATACAATTAAGTAAAGGTGAGCACTATGTAGTTAATATCCCGATATATCAACCGATATATCAGTATATATCGGTTATCGGTCACCTGCCGAGATAACGATACAAAATATCAGCCAGAATATCAGTACGATAATATCAGCGATATGGTCCGATATACGACCGATATTGGACCGATATTTGATCTATAAAACACCGATTTTCCCGATATCAGTGCCTTTCTTCTTAGTTTTACCGTTCATCTTTCTTCTTATTGATGCTATTAGTATTTTAAGTCTTAATTGTTTGTTGTTATTGTTAAATGGTAGTGTTTAAGTCTTAGTCAGTTTTTACTTGCTACAATTGTTAGTGTTTTGCAAGTTGCAAAAAGTTAATTTGTTAACGGTAGGAGAGTATAATAAATTGTTAGTGTTACATTGCTATATATATAAATTTAGCATGATATTAAAATTACCGATATCCCACTGATATCTCACTGCGATACGCGATATCTCAAATATCGGTCCTTGACCGATATCCGATATTTTACCGCATTAACTACTTAGGGTGAGAATACAGGTTTTAGTAATACTAGCATAATAGAGAAAGCTGTTCGCGAAATAGTCTAATTACATATCATGATACACCAAAACACATCACACAGATAAACATAGGCTTATTTCTCATGCTAACTACCGTGAGAAGGCTTGCCCGTCCATCCTAACTAGACCCCGTCGGGTGTTAGCCACACTATAGTACCATACTAGCTAAGGAGGCAAGTTAACGAAAATAAGTCCTAGTCACATGTTTCTAGTATCACGTATTGAGCATACATAATCAGATTATTCGCGTGTGATAAGCAGTTTGATTTGTGAAGTGATTTTGATAGAGGAACGTATGTAAAACCCAAATAGTGCATTAAAGCAAAAACGGGTCAAGTATACTCACAGTCAGTGCGTTTAGGAGAGAGTAGACGACTGCCGAGAGTTGGAGAGGAGCGCCGGATCAGCCTACATACGCGAACGGAAGTTCATCAGTCTCCGAAAAGCTGAAACGGTGAAGTTTGGGTTGAGCAGTAGGCAAGTTCGGCCCAACTTGTATGTAAACATACAAGTTCGAGCGAACTTGTAAGGACTTGGTGACATTTGAGTCAAGTTCGGGCGAACTTGTGAGAAAAACTTACTGGAAAGACAAGTTCGGGCGAACTTGCGTAGTTTCTTAAGAAATTAGGCAAGTTCGGGCGAACTTGTGAGGATTTTGTGAGGGAAAGACCCAAGTTCGATCGAACTTGACCTGGTGTGCTGGTGATTCTCGAGCGAACTTGATGTTTTCGGGTCCAAAATCTTGCGTTTTCGCGTCGTTTGCCGAGGAAATCGAGTGCTCATCCCTCCAACCTTAAGCCACTGAGTAAAACTTAGGCTGGAGAGGTCTTTTGGAGCGAACTTAGCCATTTTACAGAAACTCAGGCTAATCCGGGCGAACTTGATGGTTCGTACGGGTTAGTCCAGCTTGTGTAAAGTAACGATTTCGTCCTTGTGCTTTCGGATCTGAGATCTAGCTTCGACAACGCTTTGTACACTCAAAAGTGAACAAAACATACGTCATTAGTCCGAAAATGGTGTAAAAATCAAGGATTTAAAAGAAACACAAAATTCACAAATTAGTACGAACGGAAAAGAAACGAGAGTATAATACTGATATCAACCTCATCATCTGGCTCATCATGGTGACCGGAATACGTACTTGAACCAAATTTATACGAGTTTGGATGATTAGGACGTTATACCAAACAGCCAAAGCATCCCTATTTTTTAACGGTTGAAAGCTTGTACCTGGGTTAGATATGGAAAGGCGTTAAACATGCCTCCCCCACTCTTACATCTTTAACTATTATTATTTTGTCTTTATGAATCATCAAACAAACATGCATTAACAAAACTTACAAATAGTTAGGCCTTTACACGAACCGAACATTCAAGAACTGTTCGTGAACTTGTTCGGCGGGAAGTTCGTTTATGTTCGTTTATTTAATAAACGAACAAACATGAACAAAAAAAATGTGTTCGTTTAATTAAATTAACGAACATGAACACACCTTGTGTTCGTTCATTTATGTTCGTGAACGTTCGTTTATGTTCGTTTGTTTATGTTCGTTCATTTATGTTTATGAACGTTCGTTTATGTTCGTTTATTTGCGTTCCTTTAAATATTAGTAAATACATAAATAGTTATATTTATATAAATATTAGGTTTTCTAACTACATATAAATATAACTACTTAGAAATTGAATTTTGTAGTAATAAAAAATGATATTTTGTTTTTATTAGATCGTAATTGATCAATTACTTAATAAGAGTAATTACTGTTTTCGTCCATGTGGTTTGTCAAAAATCACTATTTCAGTCCATTAGTTTAAAAATTGCGATTTCAGTCCATGTGGCTTCACTTTCGTAACCATTTTAGTCAATGTGGCATCACTTTCGTAACCATTTCAGTCCATGTGGTTTCACTTTCGTAACCACTTCAATCCATTTATTCTGTAAGTACAGTGACTGAAATGGTTACGAGGTGGACTGAAATGGTTACGAAAGTGAAACCACAGGGACTGAAATCGCAATTTTTAAACTAATGGACTGAAATAGTAATTTTTGACAAACCACGGGGATGAAAACAGTAATTAACTCACTTAAAAATTATATAAAAAACTACTTAATTTTAGTATCTATGAACCCTAATTTAGACTTATTTGCTTGTGTTCACTGATGTTAAATTGTGTTTGTTTATATTTGTTCAATTACATTCATTTGTGTTCGTATATGTTTGTTCAATCCTGTTAATTTATGTTTGTTTATGTTTATTCAAATTTGTTCAGTTAATTTTTTTGTTTATGTTCGTTTGCGTTCATTTATGTTCGTGAACTATTCGTTTAGGCTTTAATCAAACGAACACGAACATGCCCGTTTTCTTAATAAACGAACACGAACAAAAAAATTTGTTCGATTATATGTTCGTGTTCAGATAATGTTAAATGAACGAACACGAACATGCCGATGTTCGTGTTCAGTCGGTTCATTAACAGGCCTACAAATTGTTACTACTTGACAATAAATTCTTACATGTGTTTGGCTAAAATCATATGATGGGACGGGATTAGGATTTTCAGTTTG
Source organism: Scalesia atractyloides (assembly GCA_947069175.1). Classification (NCBI taxonomy): domain Eukaryota; kingdom Viridiplantae; phylum Streptophyta; class Magnoliopsida; order Asterales; family Asteraceae; genus Scalesia; species Scalesia atractyloides. Next base: position 7,440,241 of record CAMTDV010000014.1, on the reverse strand, counting down.
TTATATAATTTTATATTTTCTTTCAATGATTAATGCTTTTTAAATAAAACTAGAATCAAGCTCCTCGCGTTGTGGCGGGGCCTAAAACTCTGCCAAATAGCACTAATGCCATAGCCAGCTACTACCAACACCGAATCAATCCAGAACCCGCTCGTTGAGACAAACTTATCAAATGAAAAAATTAAACGTAAAAACATTCACGCACGTTGCGTTGTGTTAACTCGTAGAATTTTGAGCGAAACAAAAGAACGTCGAATAACACACACACGTTGCGTCGTGTCAACTCGCAAAATTTAGAACGAAACGTAAAACGAAAATTTGCGAAAGATGAAAAGTATAAGGGATCAAACTTGAAGGTAAAAATGTTGTGAGGTTAAATTGAAAATAATGAAAAGTTTTGAGTTAAAAGTGAAAAAAAAGCTTTTGGGTTAAAGTTATAAAATCAAATTTTTTTTTGAAACACCCTGAAAGCATGAGGTATCACAAAAATATTTCTTATTTATGGTTTTATAATATCACTATAAGAGAATAATTTTAAAAAAAGGTTAACATTACACAATTTGTTTTTTGCAAAGCAACGATGTATTAATTAGTCTAAATAATAATTGTGGACTTGAAAGTTGATTATAACACTAACGTACAAACATATCCTCGTTGCCCAACTAACAAACATATATGTATTGTTTTTCGACACAAAATGGGCTAATTAAACGAGGTAATTAAATTGTTCTGATCGAACAGAAGTCAAAAAATGGATCCTCAATGATCAATGTATCTTGTTTACTTGGATTAATTATAATAATATATTTGTGACACATGTATGCTACAAGGACCATTTGCCTAATTCTTTCTCTGAGGAAAGTTGATGCATTGTTTAGAAAAACTGATGGGAGTAATCAATTGAGGGGTAGATGTAACTTGCGACCCCGCTACCCCTTGACGCTCCCTAGGTAGTGTAAATTTAGAAAAAATTTGACGTGTTTTCGATTTCGATTTCTCTATTGAAAAGAAAATTAATTTTGAAACGTTGCCCCTTACGTTTTTTCTAGATCACCACATTTCAATCTTAAAAAGTAATGTGAACTTTTATATAAATCCAACTTAAATAAGTATACAATAAATAAATAATGTATTTGTAAAATTAAAACGATTGGCAAATACAAAACCTTTAAACACCTTTGGAGAGAGGTCTTGGATTTTAGTCCAACAAACAGCAAGAAATAAAAGAAATTTACTGTTAAAAAAACAAAAATAACTAACACGTATATAGGAGAGGTTCATTTCCCTCTAGGGTTTTACTTTTAATGAGAAAAGTGCGAGAAGAATTATATATCATATACACAACCTAACACATGTCCAGGAAAAAAATTAACATGATAAAACATATGAATGAATCAATTGAATTAATGTGGTTTTATGTGTATAACTTACACATTTGTATGTAAAAAGTAAAAAAATAAAAAAATAATATTAACTTTTAATAAAAAAATTAGTGATTTAGGTTTGTTCTCACACTGAAACCCTCTCCTGAGCTTTTAATTTCATTAGAGCTGTTAATTTATAAAAGAGTTTTAATGTGAGCTAGAAGAACATAAATAATGAACTTTTTAACATAACTTTTTTTATAAGATCTGTTCTAACTAGAATTTATTATGGATTTTTTACTTACCTAGAATTTATGATATAATTAAGTGAAATCATGGGTCACCGAGTCACAAACTCCGATACAAAATATTCATAACCGAACCAATTTTTTTTAGTTTGTTCAGTTATTTTGATTATGTTCTCATTATTTGGCTTTTCTGGTCATCATGTTAAACTCATATCAATCCATTTTCCACAATTTAATTAAGCAACAACTAGGACTCTAGGAGACCCAAAATCTTCCTTTTTTGTATCTAACACTCAGTTCTTGCCCCTAGCTATTCTATTGCATTTGTTATGTTGCTTGTTATATGTTGCCATTTGTTGCTCGTAAATTTTGCATGAACTTTGATTTTCTAATATTTTATAAAGTTTTTCTTTTGGAAAATTTTCATATTTACTTTGGTCGGTGTCTGCGATCAATTATTGCTACTCCATATTCTAATTTCTGTAACACTCTAGACTAGATTTATGATTTGATCATGTTTGCGGTTCTTTAGCAAATTAAGGGTAATCAGATTTTACATATACAGATGTTTGACCCGGTAAAAATATAAAATGATGTACATAAACAAATCAAACGATAGAACAATGCAAGGGCTGTGATAATATTGAATTTGATCATCATCATGTTAATAGGTGAATCAAGTTGCATTGAATCATTCAGTGCCAACAAAACTAGTTCATAAGCGCTCCACTCTAGATTGAAGCTCTTGGTGTGTCTTTTACTTTCTAGTTAGAGTAAACTACCATTTTGGTCCCAGAGGTTTGGGCAGTTTTGCCACATTAGTCCAAATCTCATTTTTTTACATTTGGGTCCCTGTAATTTTAGTTTTATTGCCATTTTGGTCCAAAAGTGATATTTATCTTCTAAAATCCTACTATTTTGTTCTATTCCTCAGGGCAAAATGGTCATTTAAAGCATTAATATATATTATATATATAAATAAACCTCAAACTCTGCTTAAAATGACCATTTTGCCCTTGAGGAAAAGGACAAAATAGCAGGATTTTAGAAGACAAATATCACTTTTGGATCAAAATGGCAATAAAACTGAAACCACAGGGACCCAGATGCAAAAAGTTTGAGATTTGGACTAAAATGGCAAAACTGCCCAAACCTAAGGGACCAAAATGGCAGTTTACTCTAACTAGAAGGTAAAAGACACACCAAGAGCTTCAATCTAAAGTGGAGCGCTTATGAACTAGTTTTGTTGGCACTGAATGATTCAATGCAACTTGATTCACCTATTAACATGATGATCAAATTCAATATTATCCCAGCCCTTACATTGTTCTATCGTTTGATTTGTTTATGTACATCATTTTATATTTTTACCGGGTCAAACATCTGTATATGTAAAATGACCATTTTGCCCTTAAGGAAAAGGACAAAATAGCAGGATTTTAGAAGACAAATATCACTTTTGGATCAAAATGGCAATAAAACTGAAACCAAAGGGACCCAAATACAAAAGGTTTGAGATTTGGACTAAAGTGGCAAAACTGCCCAAACCTCAGGGACCAAAATGGCAATTTACTCTAACTAGAAAGTAAAAGACACACCAAGAGCTTCAATCTAGAGTGGAGCGCTTATGAACTAGTTTTGTTGGCACTGAATGATTCAATGCAACTTGATTCACCTATTAACATGAAGATGATCAAATTCAATATTATCCCAGCCCTTGCATTGTTCTATCGTTTGATTTGTTTATGTACATCATTTTATATTTTTACCGGGTCAAACATCTGTATATGTAAAATCTGATGTACATATTTGTTTATTTACATCATTCTAGTTATTAATTCTAGCATCTTGCTAACTCCTACTTTTCAATAAGATCGTTGTTAAAAAAAACCATTCCGCTCACAATGTTGCTTAGTCCTGAGGACCTTATTGTAGGGTAAAAGTGCAAACGACCATGGATTTCCAAGGATATGCAACAACTGAACAGCCTTCCTTTAAACACATAGATTCTAGATCTTAATTATATACCCATGTTAGATAAGTTGGGTGTTGTACGACCCACAATGAGCGCATTTATGGTACAGCCAATGGGATGGTGCATTTCCTTTCTTCTCACAATCAATGCAAAAAATGTCCCGAAAACAACAACCATATTTCAAACTCATCTCATCAATATATATATGCATTTACATAACGTTATTGCAATGTTTGTATGTATAAATAATGTTTATAACCTTTGTCCTGCCCATATGCTCCTCAAGACTTCCTCTTCAGCTAACATTGAATCCAACATCCCATAGTACACCTGTGAGATGATGAAAATACTAGCATTTTTCATCTTCTATGAATTCAAATAAGTATATGAAAATGTAAGGTACTAGCAAACTCACCTGCATATCCCGTAATGACTTGTTGCATATCGAGCAAGTATAGTAGCAACAAGTGTATGCCTGACGGAAACATCAACAAAGAGTCAATGTATGCGATTGAAGAGAAACATAAAAGTAAAAATATGATATACCTGAAAACACGAAGAATGCATTACATGACCACAAGGAAGGCCCTTGAGACGGCTGATGGACGTGAAAATGTACTCTTAGCACACCGGGCAATTACTTTCAAGACAATTGTTAACGCATGTGTGCCTTGCAGGTGGCACTGACATACATGCATTGCAATTCATGCAATGGAAATAGTCAATCCCCAGACCTTTTCCCACTCTGCAAATGTCACAGTGTGGGCAGTGGTAGATTTCCCTGTTCACACATTTCTCAAAATCAACCTACAGAATCAATACATATATAATATATAACAAGCATTTAGTAAATCACCTCTCATCCTCAAAAAAAATTGCAAACGGAGCAGTAGTATCTGGCCATGGATAGATTGTTACATGAAACTGTAGAGCATGTTGGACCAACTGGTTGAACTATTAAGCATTTCATGCACATCATCATGCTTGTGGCCTTCCTGCAAGTAAAGAATGTTATAATAATATTATCAAAGTTATAGTTTATGTTCATAGAGAGAAAAGATTCTACTTATCCATTATGTGATCATCTTCATTATGGCAATGCCTGCAAGTGTAAAGTTTATTGCAACATGAAGCAACAAGCTTACAGTTCCTCTTGTAGTGTTCACATCCAAACTCTGATTCTTTAGAGTCGCAGTACGATGGATAAACACCTTGATCATCATCTAGCGCGCTGATAAAAAAACAAGAAAAAAAAACAAAATTCTAATTGATTAACTCACAATTCACAAACTAACTAATACAACGTGAAAAGAATGAAAAGTACAAAACTGATATCAACCTCATCATCTTGTTGTGTATTATGATGGTGATTGTTCAGATGGTGACGGCACAGATACGAAGTGTGATGTGTGGATTCGCTCGTCTGGTGATGATCAAAGCAAAGCAGTGGTTACTGGAAGATTGGAACCCAATATATAGGGAGTTAGCAGTGTCGGGACCTTATTGCCAAACGGCCAAGGCTTCCCAATTTGTTAAAATTATTATTTATTAACACAATATCTCCTTTCGCTAATCAACCCTTTTCTTATAAATGATCTACTATCGATATCAATATATTCTTTAACCAGTCGATACCCTCTTGTATTACATAGGATGAATAAATAAAAAAAAATCAAATAGTTAGTAATGAAGATTTTAGAATTATAAAACCATATTTTTGAGACACTTTTTAAACATATTAATAAATTTTTTATGTCATGTATGGTCAAAATATATGATATTTACTAAGTTTATAAATATAAAAGTATTTTATCTATCTATAACAATACATGTTTCAAAACAAAAATGTAACAATAATAATAATAATTAAAATAATAAGAATAATAATAATAATAATAATAATAATAATAATAATAATAATAATAATAATAATAATAATAATAATCCACATATTAAGAGTAAAATCCAAATCACCATACAAGAAAACATGGTTGAAACTAAATGTCATCTCTAAATGGAAATAAACATTAGTTTTTTTTATATTTGTTAGTAAATATTACATGTAACAATGGGGATAAAAAATACATGACACTCACATACGCATGTATTTATATATACTAATTTTTTGATATTTTTAAATTATATTGATTTATATTATAAACATAAATTCAAAATTTTTGAAGTGTATACAAGGTCAGTCCTCGAAAGTCGGAGGCATGGACGAGTACACAATATAGACCTATGATTTTAACAAAATATAAAAAAACAGCTTAAAAATATTAAAAAAATTAATTGTATCTATAATCTTTTTAACTTCTCAACCTCCAAGGGAGAGAAGACTGTAGACGGTCCCCATCTTGCGTCTCTCCAAGCCGGCCCTGTGTTAATACACTAGGGTAGGGGAAAAACATGAGCTCCACGGGTATGCCTAAACCTAAAACATTTGGGACGAGTTTACGGGTATGAGACCGGATATGAAATTAGAAAACAAAAAATATTTGGCTGGTATGAGACGGGTATGAGATTAAGTGACACACGGCTTGATTAACCGAAACTATAAGCTCATTTACCCAAAACATATACCTGAATCATACAACCGAAAACTTTTAAATTATAAACATATTTTCTGTTAACTATTGTGTAGTAATGTTTTATTTTAATAGCTTCATGATTTGAAAATTAAAGTTTATTTTGTAATATCTATTTAATGACATTATTTATCTTTATTTCATAATTCCGCGCTTGCAATGTGCACATATAATGTATATATGTGTGGGCGCTCTGGGGCAAAATTGAAATGCTACTAACTTTAACGTTATTTTACTAATTTTATGAAAATACAGTTAAAAGCGACGGGTGGTTAATCATGCATCATGTGGTGACGTTGATAGTTGAAAGACACGGGGGATACATGCCCCAACTGTCACACCCCGACCCGCAGCGGAAAAGGTGATCGGGGCATGATTGGGTTATCATCAAAGCTCATGACATTTATTAAGCGTTTCATATTCATTAATACAAATTAAATGGAAATTTACAATAAATGTTACAACATGATCTAACTAACAATCTAAACTTCTTTGTTCTCTTCTAAGGCATATCCTATGTTTTCCTTGTTTCAACCTGTTCACCTGTATCATGTGTAAAAGGGTTTTTGGATCAACATAATGTTGGCGAGTGAATCCTATGGAAAACATTTGAACAAATTTATTTAAATTGATTATGAAATAGGTGCACAACCAAACATGAGTAAAGTTAGATGTAACTTAATCAACAATCATAAGATATTAAATGAAACACTCATGAACAATAATGGAACAATTAGAGGCACGCGATGCTCAACTCGTCTCTCACGAGGAACTGATGGGCCTGATGAATAAATTGCATAAACATAATAATATGAATGACACAACTACAAACAATATAAACTCAATGATACACACATGAACAATAATGAATTTGATTTGAAGCACGCGATGTTCTACTCGTCTCCCACGAGGAACTGATGGGCTTAATGTAGGAGTTTCATATAATTTGACAAAAGGGAATAAGTAAATCACAACAATAAAAACAATCTAAGTTTAGGTCATGATGTGGTATGGCACAAGTTTAAATAAATAAATTAATTATTTTCATAACACATGACACACCCCAAAACGTGTAATTTAAAAGGGGGAGTTGTAAGATTCACTCACAGTGGGTGCGTTCGGTTGATGACGTTGAATGCACGCGAAGTGGTTTTAACCACGAGTGAGATTTAACCTAGATAAATCGCATTATGGTTTGGTAAGTAAACGGATTTTATTAATCTATTTTAGTAGGATTGTTGGGTGTATTTTTGTGAGTTTGAGGCTATTTTCTAACCTTAAAAATGTTATTTTTAAGTATTTTTAATTGATTTTTAATTAAAATAATTAAATAAAAAAATAATAAAAAATTGATTTTTTTCTGACCGTTGACCGTTTGACTGACCGTTGACCTGACCTTTGACCGGTTCGATTCAGAATATAGGTGCGCTGAGTGAGGCTCGAACCCGAGACCTCCCGTACGCGTGCACGCAGCTCTACCAACTGAGCTACGTGTCTAACCCGTTATAAATCTGATTTTAATTAATATATATATTAATTAGTTTAAACCGAAAATCATTTTATTTTAAAAACAGTTTTAAGCGAACCGGACGTGCACTCCACAGGTCTCGAACCCGGGACCTGTGGTTTAATCTAACACACGGTCCACCGCTGGACTGTGTGTTTAACATGTTATATAATTTGATTTTTGTTATACTTAAATACAATTTAGTTATTTCCTTTTCTGCCTTATTAAAAAGAATGGATAATTGTTCGAGTCGGTGCAGTAGACCGGACTCGAACTCGTGACCTGTGATATAAACAAACACACAGTCCACCGCTGGACTGTGTGTCTAACTTGGTTATTATTCCGATTATTAATATACTTAACATATAACTGTGGCGACTCCGGTTCAGTTTAACAAAAAAAATGATTTTTATTAAGGCAGCGTGTGTGAAACGGGATTCGAACTCGAGACCTTTGCGTTATGTATGCACACAGTCCACCGCTGGACTGTGTGTCTAACCCGAGTAATATCCTGATTTATATTATGCATATATGATCCGGATACATCGTCTTCTTCATCAAGTGTTAACCAGATATAAGGTCTGACTGGTTCGAGTTTTTTATTCAAGTTTCATTAGTGTTTTACAGTCCATTAAGGTAAGATAAGGGTGAAAAGATAAAGAAAATAAGCGAAGAGGTGTACCGACTGGACCCTCTGTTTTCCGGCAGAACTCCGGCGACAGCAATTCCTTCCGGCGACGAGTTCCTTGTAGCAGCGAGTCTCCAGGAAGCTTTCAAAGGGTGTGGGTATCTCCGGTATAAGCTCAGAGGCTCAGTGAGGTTCAGAAATAAGGAAATTGGTTTTCCGGCGGCGAACAGAAAAGTTCCGGCGAGAGAGTTTTCGCCGAGAAAGAGTGTGGTTTTGAGCGAAAAGGTTTTCAATGGGTTGAGGGTGAATTTATATGGGAAAATCGAGATGCACTTGGTCTGATTTCCGACTGTATTCGTAAATCATAAAAACTCCGGCGGTTATGGTTTGGTCGCGGACTTCAAACATCGGTTATAACCGATGTTCTAATAATGATTTACGTTATAACTGAAAATGGTGTTAAAAACTCGCGAGATTTCCGGGATTCCGACGACTGAACTAATGGGCGCCGATTTTGAATTCGTAACGTTATTATATCAATTAAATGATTTCAATAAATAACAAACAAAACAAGTGGCGCAGTGGTTTGTGTGTTGTGTGTTAAGACCGATGGCTGGTTCGGTACTGACCCGGGTTCGAAACCCGGCAGAGGTATTTTATTTTTATTTTGCGATTTTCAACAGTTTTTCAAAAACTAAATATATATTCCCGTATAATAATCGATTACGTATCGTTTAAAAATATTTTGGGCATTTAATTCGCAACGAAATTTTTGACTGACTGTTCGGTTGATAAACGGAGCGGGTTTGGTAAATCCGTTTTTGACGGATGTTACAGTATCCCCTGCTTTTTAGAAATTTCGTCCCGAAATTTAAATAATGATATATTTTGACTAAAAGGATGATGATGTTTAGTTTGACAGTTGTATGCTTAGAAAAATAAGGGTTTAAGTTTTTGTTCGAGGCGGTAACGTTCCTTGTAAGGGTTAAGTACCCTATTCAGGAATCGCTTTTTGTTGCCTACTGTATAAGTATTGATAAACAGGAATGATTCGCTAAAAATGATATCATGCATAAGAGTTTAGATACGTTGGGAAAGTATGGTTATATCCTAAGGCAAAACTTCTAACACTACAATTTACATGGAACATAAATAAAAACACAACAGCTGATATTTGAACATAAGTAAACACAACAGCTAATATTCAAACATGAATAAACACAACAGCAAATATTTGAACATGAATAAACACAACAGCAAATATTTGAATCCACATTCTGATAGCATATATGTTTGAATGGTGGAAATTCCTCTCTCGTTTGTTATCATGGAGAGGTTTGTTTATGTAGAAATGGAACACAATCCAATCTCTTTAAATAACATGATGATATAAATGTAACACAAATTCCAACCAAGGCAATACTAAATCCTACATGGAACTTCTCATAACCGCCTGATAATGCCTCTGATCCTTTGGCAAGAATACTTATATATAGGAAGTACCAGCGGCGTATCCACCATATTCTTGCCAAATTTTCATTAGTTTTATCCACAAGTTATGATTGGTTACCAAGAAACTAATAAATCCTACATAGAACTTCTCATAACCGTCCGATAATGCCCCTGATCCTTTGACAAGAATACTTATATATAGGAAGTACCAGCGGCGTATCCACCATATTCTTGTCAAATTTTCATTGGTTTTATCATTGAATTATGATTAGTCCTATAATTCTACAACCAATACAACAAACATAAAATACTGAAATGAAATATATCTGTGCGATCAAGGCTCAATCGAACGGAGCCGATCGTATTGCATGTACTGAAAATGAAATGGATGTGCGCTCAAGGCTCAATCAAACGGAGCCGAACGTATTGAATGTACTGAAATTGAAATTGCGTGCTCAAGGCTCAATCAAACGGAGCCGAGCGTATTGCATGTACTGAAAATGAATAACTTAACCACACAAACAGCCTATGCATGGAACCTCTCATAACCGCCTGATAATGCCTCCGATCATTTGACAAGAATACTTATATATAGGAAGTACCATCGGCGTATCCACCATATCCTTGTCAAATTTTCATTGACTTTATCCGCAAGTTATGGTTAGTTCGATGCGACTCTACTACAAACACCACAACCACAAGATACTGATAATGAAATTGTCTGTGCGCTCAAGGCTCAATCAAACGGAGCCGAACGTATTGAATGAAATTGTATGTGCGCTCAAGGCTCAATCAAACGGAGCCGAACGTATTGAATGTACTGAAATTGAACAACTTAATCTAAACAACCATCACACAATCAGCCTATGCATGGAACCTCTCATAACCGCCTGATAATGCCTCCGATCATTTGACAAGAATACTTATATATAGGAAGTACCATCGGCGTATCCACCATATCCTTGTCAAATTTTCATTGACTTTATCCGCAAGTTATGGTTAGTTCGAATGTGACTCTACTACAAACACCACAACCACAAGATACTGATAATGAAATTGTCTGTGCGCTCAAGGCTCAATCAAACGGAGCCGAACGTATTGCATGAACTGGAAATGTAAATTGAAATATGCGCTCAAGGCTCAATCGAACGGAGCCGAACGTATTGCATGTATTGAAATGTAAAATGAAATAACCGATCAAGGCTCAAACAAACGGAGCTGATCGTGCGGGCACGCCCTGATCAACCGCATAATAAAATGGGGATCAAACTCAACCTCGATGGATGGGGAGCTGCGGCCTCGGCAAAAGCATATACTGAAAACAATATATAATATATAATATACCATAATTACTCTAACAGTCTACACATGTGATAAAGAAAAACATAAAACTAAACGATAGGAGTTGAATCTGGATCTTCAGCGAAGAGGACTAGTTGAGTATCTTCGTTTGGGCCGTTATTATCTTCGACAGGATTGGCGTTGATATTGAAGACTCTTCTTCTTGCTGGTGGCATAGTGGTTGGGTTTTCTTGGTTTACTTGGTTAACTGGGTTTGATTGGGCTTGAGTGTTAATAACGTTAACCAATTGAGGGCATGTGTTTCTAAAGTGGGTAGGGTCGCCACAATTGAAGCAAGCTCGAGCATATGGGAACATGGGGTATTGGGGTTGGTGATAAGTTTGGGCCATGTTTTGAGTAGGGAAAAAGGTTTGGTTTTGAAAGGTGCGACAAACATTGCTCAAATGACCATAGCGTCCACAAGTTGCACATAGACGACAAGGTAGGGTATGGGGATGGTGATAAAAACAGTTGTTGCATCGAGGGTGAGGTCCAAGATATGGTTTCTTATCTGGGTAAGCTGAGTTGGGTGCCACTTGGGTGATTGGGATAGCTCGGATGGGTATGGCGTGTAAAACTGGTTGATTTCGTTGAGTAGCAGCGAAAAGTCGCCCGACTCTTCTTCTCTTAGGATTGGGTTGAGAAGGGAATTCGGTTTGAGTGGAGTCGGAGGTTTCAGTCGATTCTTCATCCTTCTTCTTCTCCTCCTTGAAGTCCTTGTTTCGGATTCGGTTCTCGGTGAGCTCTGTTGCTAGCTCCATTGCTGCTTCCAAAGTTGCAGGCTTGGTACTTATTACAGGGTCTTGAATCTTTGACGGAAGACCACGAATGTAGTGCTCGATCAAACGGTAGAGGGGAGTAAACATGTTGGGAACCATTTGATGTAATTCGAGGAACCTTTTGTTGTAGGTGATGTGGTCTCCTTCCATTTGCTTCAATGAGTAAAATTCATCTTCTAACTTCTTGATTTCGCTCCTTGGGCGAAATCGTCTGGTCATGATTTCCTTCAATTCGTTCCAAGTTAAGGACATAGCATCTTCAACACCTCGTTTGGCCTTCTCTGTATTCCACTAAGTAAGTGCTATCCCATATAATCGACCGGTAGCATATCGCACTTTGCGATCGTCAGGGCAATCGCAATTTAGAAATGTGTTCTCCATTTCTTCAAACCAATGAAGGAGAGCGGTGACGCCTTCAGTACCTTTGTATTTCGGAGGGTCGCATGATTTGAAATGCTTGTAGGTGCATTTAGTGGTATTTGGGAAGAGTTGAAAATGTTTTGGTTTGCTTGATTGACAGGATTAACGGTAAGTGCTTGTTGAACTTGGATTACAATGTTGGGTATTACGGCAGCCATTTGTTGAGCTATTAAGGCAGCCATGCGTTCGCGGGCTTTTCTTGCTCTCGTCTTCCTACGGGCGAGGTTAGAAGACATCTACAAGGAATACATGACAAGAGTATGAGTTGAATGTTTTTGGGTTCACGGGTCGCATTAGGAATGAACATTCATAAAATAATTATATAAAAAAAATACTACATCCATAGGATGTCTTGGGCTTTGCTCGCTGTTAGGCCCTACATGCCGCCATACTTTACCTGTGTAATCATGTGGGCCCCCATGAATACCGGTTTTTCATATGGTTCGCACGGGTTTTGCCAGGTTGCGTACACAAAAACCCGGAGAAAATCGAGAAATATGTATACAACGTGTGATATTCGGAATGTGTCCAGGTGTAGACACGGTGACACCTCAAAGTAGGGTTAGTTCGAACGACGTTTGGTGTGGCATGCTTTGGCCTAATAGGTCCTTCGTACTCTCATCGTTGGTCCCCAGGTAGGCAAACTGGTCCGTTATATTGGATTTATACGAATGCCAGCCTAGACAGGACGTTCCGACTACCGGTACTTGTACCCTTCCAGTTACTACATGCCCGTCGCAGAACTTACTTTGATGAGATTTGAAAATTGCATAAAATCTTTGGATAATGAGAGTATGAAAATAAATTGAATACATGAACATCGATATATGTATAATGAATATGTATATATGTATAATGAATATGTATATAAGCATGTATGTTTGACTGAAATGTAAACAAATATGAAACAAATAAATATCACAAGTTTGTATGTAACCACCTAATCAATTAAAATTTAGGCAGACTATAGTATAGGCTCTAAGGGTCTAATAACCTATCCTATATCCCTATAGTCATGGCTCTGATACCAATCTGTCACACCCCGACCCGCAGCGGAAAAGGTGATCGGGGCATGATTGGGTTATCATCAAAGCTCATGACATTTATTAAGCGTTTCATATTCATTAATACAAATTAAATGGAAATTTACAATAAATGTTACAACATGATCTAACTAACAATCTAAACTTCTTTGTTCTCTTCTAAGGCATATCCTATGTTTTCCTTGTTTCAACCTGTTCACCTGTATCATGTGTAAAAGGGTTTTGGATCAACATAATGTTGGCGAGTGAATCCTATGGAAAACATTTGAACAAATTTATTTAAATTGATTATGAAATAGGTGCACAACCAAACATGAGTAAAGTTAGATTTAACTTAATCAACAATCATAAGATATTAAATGAAACACTCAAGAACAATAATGGAACAATTAGAGGCACGCGATGCTCAACTCGTCTCTCACGAGGAACTGAGGGGCCTGATGAATAAATTGCATAAACATGATAATATGAATGACACAACTACAAACAATATAAACTCAATGATACACACATGAACAATAATGAATTTGATTTGAAGCACGCGATGTTCTACTCATCTCCCACGAGGAACTGATGGGCTTAATGTAGGAGTTTCATATAATTTAACAAAAGGGAATAAGTAAATCACAACAATAAAAACAATCTAAGTTTAGGTCATGATGTGGTATGGCACAAGTTTAAATAAATAAATTAATTATTTTCATAACACATGACACACCCCAAAACGTGTAATTTAAAAGGGGGAGTTGTAAGATTCACTCACAGTGGGTGCGTTCGGTTGATGACGTTGAATGCACGCGAAGTGGTTTTAACCACGAGTGAGATTTAACCTAGATAAATCGCATTATGGTTTGGTAAGTAAACGGATTTTATTAATCTATTTTAGTAGGATTGTTGGGTGTATTTTTGTGAGTTTGAGGCTATTTTCTAACCTTAAAAATGTTATTTTTAAGTATTTTTAATTGATTTTTAATTAAAATAATTAAATAAAAAAATTGATTTTTTTCTGACCGTTGACCGTTTGACTGACCGTTGACCTGACCGTTGACCGGTTCGATTCGGAATATAGGTGCGCTGAGTGAGGCTCGAACCCGAGACCTCCCGTACGCGTGCACGCAGCTCTACCAACTGAGCTACGTGTCTAACCCGTTATAAATCTGATTTTAATTATATATATATATTAATTAGTTTAAACCGAAAATCATTTTATTTTAAAAACAGTTTTAAGCGAACCGGACGTGCACTCCACAGGTCTCGAACCCGGACCTGTGGTTTAATCTAACACACGGTCCACCGCTGGACTGTGTGTTTAACATGTTATATAATTTGATTTTTGTTATACTTAAATACAATTTAGTTATTTCCTTTTCTGCCTTATTAAAAAGAATGGATAATTGTTCGAGTCGGTGCAGTAGACCGGACTCGAACTCGTGACCTGTGATATAAACAAACACACAGTCCACCGCTGGACTGTGTGTCTAACTTGGTTATTATTCCGATTATTAATATACTTAACATATAACTGTGGCGACTCCGGTTCAGTTTAACAAAAAAAATGATTTTTATTAAGGCAGCGTGTGTGAAACGGGATTCGAACTCGAGACCTTTGCGTTATGTGTGCACACAGTCCACCGCTGGAATGTGTGTCTAACCCGAGTCATATCCTGATTTATATTATGCATATATGATCCGGATACATCGTCTTCTTCATCAAGTGTTAACCAGATATAAGGTCTGACTGGTTCGAGTTTTTTATTCAAGTTTCATTAGTGTTTTACAGTCCATTAAGGTAAGATAAGGGTGAAAAGATAAAGAAAATAAGCGAAGAGGTGTACCGACTGGACCCTCTGTTTTCCGGCAGAACTCCGGCGACAGCAATTCCTTCCGGCGACGAGTTCCTTGTAGCAGCGAGTCTCCAGGAAGCTTACAAAGGGTGTGGGTATCTCCGGTATAACACTGCAAACATACCTTTCAATAAGTATATAACATCATTCAATAAGTATATAACACCATTTTAAAGATCTCTATAAAAACACTACGAATAACACTGCAACAACCATTCAGCGCATATATAACATCATTCAATAAATATATAACATCATTCAATAATTATATACACCATTCAACACATATATAACACAATTCAATAAGTATATAACACCATTCAGTAATTATATAACACCATGAATTGAAACAAAAAACCATTAACTGAAACATTCGATTGAACGTAATTTTTTTTATGTATATAAGTATAGTAATATGGTACTCATATTAAAGATTAAAAAACACTCGTTATTATTGTGTATTTTTTTTTTAAAAACTAGTTACGTGTAAAAAGTTATTTGCGTTTAAAAAATAAAAGGAGAACTTGCATGTGGATTGCATGTGACTTTCTAAAATTAAAAATGTTAATTTTACCTTTATACCCTTAATCTAGAAAATTAATTATTTTAATTGTTATACTATTTACAAGATTGCTATCAAGATCTCAACCATTAGATACTATTTACAAGATTGCTATCAAGATCTCAACCATTAGATTAAAGATCTAATGGTTTAGATTATTTCTTACATTTCTCACACTTTGGGCCTTTTTTACAGGATCCTCTATCTATATATATATATATATATATATATATATATATATATATATATATATAATAAGTTTAGATAGAAAAACCCTAAAAATTTGAGAAAACC
Organism: Scalesia atractyloides; assembly: GCA_947069175.1. Lineage (NCBI taxonomy): Eukaryota > Viridiplantae > Streptophyta > Magnoliopsida > Asterales > Asteraceae > Scalesia > Scalesia atractyloides. The sequence goes on along the minus strand of CAMTDV010000014.1, from coordinate 7,424,196 downwards.
CTAGAAAACTCAATCTCCCGACATTTTTTTTTAAATAACACATGTAACATACATGTTTTTAAGAGTTTTGGGCCAAAAAAACAAAAAAGCGCCGAAAGAATATTTTGAAAAAAAAATAAACAAGTTTTAGCAACTTTTATGATTAACATGTGTTAGACAAAAAATGCTGAAACTTGTTTATTTTTTTAAACATTCCTTCGGCGCTTTTTTGTTTTTTGTTTTTTTTTTTTGGCCCAAAACTCTTAAAAACATGTATATTACATGTGTTATTTTTTTCAAAAAAAATGTCGGGGGGTTGGGTTTTCTAGGGTTTTCTCAAATTTTTAGGCTTTTCTATATAACCATACCCTATATATATATATATATATACACACACACATGAAAATCCCAACAAGTATTTTTTATAACGACTGGTAAACCCGATACCCGACGAGTAATGATCCAGGTATGGGACAAGATTTTACAACCAAGTATGGGATTAATCAGGGTCGCAAAAGTCGCTAGGCGCTCCCTAGTCGGATTTGAGAGTATTCGGGAAGTACTCGGCCTAGGTAAAGAGTAGCCGGGGAGAAATTGGCCTAGACAAGGAGAACTCACGCCTCTACAACCAACCTTTTAGCAAGCACTCGGGGAGTACTCGGCATTCTAGACCTTGTTTTACAGCCATCCGATTAACCGTACCTGGCTAGTTACCATCCCTAAAATACACCCTACAAAATTTCCAAACGTATCTAGGGTAGAGAAGTCCGAAAATTATTCTCCATTAGACAAATTCAATCAATAACATGTTTTTTTAGAAGCAATGATGTATTAGAACAAATGTTAAGATACAAGAAAACCTAAATTGTAGACTAAGAACATTGACAATACTAGATTTTGAGTGGATTATTGGCGGGAAGGGGGTCTTTTGATGGTAAAGTGGCCTCGCCTCTTTGCTTTGGAGACAAATGAGGTATGTCGGGTTGGCGAGCGAATTTGTCAGTCTCGTAGGGTTGAAGAATGGAACTGGGAATCGTAAGACCAGTGGAGTCGGTAGTTGAAAGAAGGGAGTGGAATGAATGCATTCAGGAGATGTCTGGGGTGGTGATGTCGGATCAACCGGATAGATGGTAATGGACTGAGGATGATTCTGGAGTGTTTATGAAGGCTTCGGTTAAAAAAATAATAAATGAAGATGGGGGCGGCGATCTAAATTTTGTGATTAAAGACTGTAAATGGGTTCCTGCAAAGTGTAAGATCATGGTATGGAGGGCAGATTTAGATAAAATTCCTACAAGGATTGCTTTGGAGAAAAGAAATATTGTCATGGAAGAGGTGGGGTGCGTTTTTTGTGGGGATTTTCAAGAAGTTGTCGAACATGTTTTTACAAGTTGTTGTGTGTTTATTCAAGTTTGGCAGAAGCTGTGTTCATGGGTCAAAACGCCACCGATATATGCTTTCTCATTGAGAGATTTGATGGGGTTCTATATGGTGTGTGGTTTTGGTAAAAAAAAAAGGAAAAGAGATTGTGCATGGGTTGATGATAGTCGCTTGCTAGTGCATATGGCGAGCAAGAAATGTGAAGTTTTTTTTGCTAAAGAGAAAGGAGATAGCTGTGATTATTTTGGGGACATAAAATACTTGTGATTTTTCTGGTTGAAATGTAGATCTAGCCATAAGGATTTAGTTTGGAAGGAGTAGTGTAAAAATTTGTTATATATGTTGTAAGTGGTGCGTGTTGGTTTCGGTCCTAATTTTAGAGTCGGGCCTGTTTTAGTGAAGGTTAATTTTCAAAAAAGAAAAAAAAAACAAGAACATTGAAAATACTACAATAGTGTTAACATTACAAGACACCAACAAATATATCCTCGTTGCCCAATTAACAAACATGTATTGAATTTTGGCCACATAACTTTGGCTAATAAAGTGAGGTAAATGCATCCATCATGTCTTGTTTTGTTGTTTTCATTCATTATAAAAACACAATCAAGTTAGATTATTTACTATTATAAGCAATTATTTTAAGTTTGTTTATAAAACTTATATTTTTTTTCTGTAAAAGTTGAAATCTTTATAAGATGGGAAGTATAAAAAGAAAAATAGTTGAAAGTGAAACATACGGAATCCTCATGACATATGAGTCCACAGTAATTTATTCTTTGAAAGACTAATTTAACTTTATTTTAAGGTTTTTACATTATACATTAAACTAAAAAAAGTTCTTATCTTTTAGGTATATTTTTTAGGTATATTAAAATGTTATTTCTAAATGCTTTATAATAGTGATCACTAGACTTATGGGATTTAGCATCTTAATTTGGCAAAACGGTAAAACAGTGATAGGTAGTGGGTGATTTAGAAAGATAAAATAACTATGCAATATTGAATATTATAAAGAGAATTGAAAAAAAATAATACTAATAAATAAATAAATAATCTTGAGGGACTTGGACTGACTTCATATCATGCTAAGTTAGTATTTTGGTTATAAGCGATACATATGGGTGAGCATAGGTATCTAGGGTATTTGGGGATGTTTTTCAGGTTCGGGTAATCAATAAAGCTTTGGTCACTTGTTTCGTCGCTATTTCTTTTGTTGTTGGTTGATTTCATACCTTTTTACATTTACACTAGTCCAGGGTGTTTTTACGCCCAATAAACTGCCTACAAAAATACACCAGAGAAAAACAAGACTAACGTAATTCTGGTGCATTGAATTAATTACGTCAGGGTTTCACCTGTTTTTTGGTTTTTGTGCTAGGTTTGTATCATTTTGTCCAATCTCTTTATATCATCATGAATTTATATAATTATACTAATCCTTTATCTTGTAATTATGAAGAGCCTCAATAAAGCGATGGATGGAGCTTTCAACATTTCCAATTATAATTATGTCAGGAAACCAGAAGTTACATAAGACAAACAAAAAACTTTAAGAAAAACGAATAGGGACGTGTCAGCCTGAAAGCACGAGAAGCCTTGTTGAACCAAGTAGGTACTTAACCATTGAAACCAAGCACACGAGGCTTGTTTGAGACCATAGAGGGCTTTGTTGAGACAACACACGTGATGTGGAAAACGACTATCCACAAAACTTGGTGGTTGCTCCAAAAAGATTTTCTCTGTAAGATTTCCATTGAGGAAAGCGTTTTTAACATCAAGTTAAACTCATATAAACCCCTTATCCACAACTTAAATAAGCAATAACTAGGACTATATGAGACCCAAATCTTCCTTTTTGGTATCTAACACTTAGTTTTTGCCCCTAGCTATGCTATTGCAGTTGCTATTCTGCTTGTTATATGTTGCCATTCGTTGCTCTTAAATATTGCATGAACTTTGATTCTCGAATGTTTTATAAAGTCTTTCTTTTGGAAAATCTTTGTATTAACCTAAATTTTGGTTGGTGTCTTCAATCAATTATTGCTACTAGATATTCTAATTTCGTATCATTCTAGACTAGATTAATGATTTGATTATGTTTTCGGTTGCTTTTAACAAATTAACAGTAAACAGATTTCGTATATGTAGATGTTGGACCCGGTACGATATAAATTATCTACATAATCAAATCAAACTAGCACATTACAATGGTGAGGACAGTAATCAATTCACCCATGTTAAGAGGATCAAGTTGCACTAAATCATTCAGTGGCAACAAAATTAGTTCATGTCCGCTCCACTCTAGATTGAATATCTTGGTGTCATTAATTTCTAGCATCTTGCTAGCTCCTAGTTTTCAATAATTTTTCGCCGTGCAACAAAAAAAAACACAACCGCTCCACTCACATTGTTGTTTAGTCCTAAGAACCTTATTGTAGTGCAAACGACCATGAATTAATATGTAACTTTCACAAAACTCATCCTTTGTCAACACCATAGATTCCAAGGATATGCAAAAAAGCCTTCCTTCAAACAACATAGGTTTTGACATCTTAATTATGTATCCACATCAGGTAACTTGCGTATTGTACGACCCACAATGAGGGCATCTATGGTACAACCAATGGAACGGTGCACTTCCTTCCTTTTCACAATCAATGCAACAAATGTCCTGAAGACAACAACCATATTTCAAATTCATCTTATCAATATATACGCATTTACATAGCATTATTGCAATGTATGTATGTATAAATAATTCTTATAACCTGTGTCCTGCCCAAATTCTCCTCAGGAATTTCGTCTTCAGCTAGCATTGAATCCAACACCCCAAAGTACACCTGTGAGATGATGAAAACACTCGCACTTTTCGTCTTCAATGAATTCAAATAAATATATTAAAACGTAAGTTAGTAACAAACTCACCTGCATATCCCCCAATGACTTGTTGCATATTGGACAAGTATAGTAGCAGCAAGTGTATGCCTGACAGAAACATCATCAAAGAGTCGATATATACAATCGAAGACAACATAAAATTAAAGATATGAAATACCTGAAAACACGAGGAATGCATCGAGTGACCACACGGAAGAGCTAGCACACGAGTGGTGGACGTGAACATGTACTGTGTGCACACTGGGCAATTACTTTTAAGAGAATTGTTAATGCAGGTGTGCTCTGCCGCGGACATTGACAAGCATGCGTTGCAATTCATGCAATGGAAGTAGTCAATCCCCAGACCTTTTCCCACTCTGCAAATGTCACAGTGTGGGCAGTGGTAGATTTCCCTGTTCACACATTTCCCAAAATTTAACCAACAAAATCAATACATAATATATACTATATAACAAGCATTTAGTAAATCACCTCTCATCATCATCAAACAGTTTGCAGATGGGGCAGTAGTATTTAGCCATGGATAGATTGTTACAAGAAACGGTTGAGCATGTTGGACCGACAGGTTGAACTATTAAGCATTGCATGCACATCATCATGGTTGTGGCCTTCCTGCAAGTAAAGTATGTTTTAAACTTTTAATGTTATAAAATCTTACAGTGTTATGTTCATGGAGAGAAAAGATTCTACCTATCCATTGAGTGATTGTTTGCTTCATTATGGCAATGCCTGCAAGTGTAAAGTTTGTTGCAACATGAAGCAACAAGCTTGCAGTTCCTCTTGTAGTGTTCACATCCAAACTCTGATTTGTCAGCGTCGCAATAAGATGGAGAAACACCTTGATCATCATCTAGCGCGCTAACAAAAAAAAAACACAAATTAACTCACGGTTCACAAGTTAATTACTATAAAGGCAAAAGAAAGAAAAGTATAAAACTGATATCAACCTCATCATCAGGTTGTGTACTATGATGGTGATTGTTCAGATGCCGACGGCGGTTGTCGGTTGATCGAAGCAAAGCAGTGGTGGTCGGAGAAGTTAGAACCAATTTATAAGGAGTTAGGATTTTGGTTGTTTTGTGTAATAATATGACTAGTAAGAGATGGAGAAAAGGCGTTAAACATGCCTCACCCATTCTAGTCTCCTCGTGCCGCCTTTTGCACCTTTTACTATTATTATTCTGACTTTAGTTATTAAACAAAACATTAACAGAAGTTACACATTCTTACTCTGCGACAAGAATCATCATACGTTATTCTCATATGGTGTTATATAATTAATATTAAGATTTAATAATATATATCTGTTCGATAATCGATTTGACAATGTTTCTCTAAGAGAATATCTTGAAAAGTCAAACATGACCGACTTTCTAAATTAATATATAAATAAATATTACGAACTTTAAACTTAATAAAGACACGCTTTTTCGTGTGTGAGGCAACAATAAATAGTCGAATTATTATTATGACACGAGCAAATCAGATTGAAGACTAGAAAATTGACTATAGCATACATATCCTCGTGGCCCAACTATCTAACACGAATTGCATTATAGACATATTAAACTAGCGAATTATCAATAAATGATCAATATGACAATAATAACATTAATAATAATAATAATAACAACAATAACGACGACGACATCCACAAAAGAAGAACGACCACGACAACACAACGATAACAACCACAATCAACAACAAGTTCTATAAATGTAAAGAAGTTTTAATGGTGTCATGGTGCGAAAATGCACGGCCAACAATTGTTTTCTTTTTCACCTTTTTTTCTTTTTACCCTTTTTACATATTTTTTTTAATTCTTTGTTTCTATTTACCTTTTTTGTATCTTGTTTAAGTGTCGACGCTATGAGGATACCGTAGAGAACCAAAACGATAATAATTTAACATTCAACGCTTACTAGCCGATATGCTACTGGTTAAATTTTCATCGTACGAGCCCACAATATTATTTTTTCCCACTACAAGGAGGGTGCTTTAGTAACACAGGGGTCGTGCTTAATTTAGTTTCAAAATGAATTTTCGTAATAAAAGGGACTATAAAATTCATCTCCTTTACACACTACCCCATCAACCAAGGGGCATTCACGAATCACAACTCAATCATAAAAGGTATTCTCTTTCAACAGGTCCCTGTTTAGATCTTCCTTTGGATAAAAAAAATAGGTCCCCGTTTAGTTCTTTGTCTTGGAAAAATTGGTGTAGATTTATTGTGTAATCGTTGTTGTTTTGCTTGCTTCTTGCTAGTTGTTGGTATGATATATCGCCGTTACAAAAAAAGTATTCTCTTTCAAACTTGATCCCACATTGAAGCTAGAATCCAAAATACCAAGAATCATTTATCCATGTTTAAGTTGAAATGAAAAAACAAAAGAGTTTCTCTATAGAAAGAGAATTCCATTTTCTGCACCTTCATCAAATAAGTTGTAGCAATTTACTTATAAACTCATATTAAAATATAGTCAAAAGAATGTGTACTTTTAAATAAGAGTTTTCCCTTTGTTTTCTCCAAAAGATAGGTTTCAAATGTGTAATATTAACTAGTTTAAGCTAAAGTTTAAGCCCAGATTCATTTTTAGGCCCAATCTTTGTTAAGCAGAAAATCGGTATTTGATTAACTTAATCATAACTTCACCGAAAAAATACCCATAACATACTAACTACAACCGTTCAAGGTTTAAAAAACCCATAAGTGAAACTTGTGGTTTTAGTTCGGTTTGAACCAAACCAACATGTGCATACATCTGATCGTTGATAGGTTTACATGTGTGTAAATGTTACTTTGCGTTATTTGCATATAATAGGGTATGCGTTAAAAGACACGACAATATTGGGCAACGTACTCTTTGTGAATACCACACCTGCTAGCCCTGATTTGTATATAAGGTAGTAAGGATCATTTAAAGTCTCTTTATTTTTTGTTGGAAACTCGCCAATGATGAAATGAAATAAAATAGAATGCGATGTTAGGTTTTAGGAGGCCGTTTTTTACTCCGTTTTTAGATAGATAATTTAGAGAAAGGAAAGAGGATGAAAGGCGCCTTTTCTTGACGATTTGAGATAGTGGTATTAAGATCTCGTATTTTCATCAAGTCTTAAAAATAAGACATGAGCCTTTAATGGTTTAAAATAAACTATATACTAGATATCAATAAGTAACTGGGCTTAGTTAATAAATTATAGTTTTTTATTAGATAACCACCACGAGTTGCAAGAACTAGACCATTCAAAAGATTTTTCTGAAAAAATTTTTTCAAAAGTCATAAAAATAATCACATGTTTCAGCAAAAAAAAAATTGAAAAAAATGTCGCATACCCACATTTACATGAGGCGTAAAAAAATATTTATCTTCTTTCAAAATTTACATCTACCATAGAAAAACTTTGATCAGTCAAAACTACCAGCTCAGCATTTTTTTACTTTTTTTACAGTTGTGTTTACAATTTTTTCATCTATGTTTGTGCAAAAAAATTTTGATCCAACTCGCGCCGGATCAAAAAGTGCTTGCGTTTCTCGCAACTCGTGGTGGTTCTCATTTTACCATTTCCCTATATATAATATGTATATATATATATATATGTATGTATATATATATATATATGTATGTATATATATATATATATGTATATATATAAATGTATGTATTATAGTGAAAGTGTATTGTACAATTTTGCTTAACGTACGTTGTGAAGATATAACATGCGTGATTAGGTATTTTACCCCATGCGTGATTTCTAATTTTGTACATGCGTAATTATGTTCATGCGTGATTATGGTTTTCAACATGCGTGATAGGGTTTTTGAGTTTCAAAAAGCGCGTAGTTTCATCTCGTACACATCGTACGTTAAGAAATATTGTACCTTAACCAACCCTAATATATGTGTGTGTGTGTCTATATATATATATATATATATATATGGGGTAAAATCAAGTAGTCCTTCACCCATACGGACTTTGTTTGTATTATAAGATGTCTTTCCCAGTATATCTAAAACTAAGGATGAAAGGGGTGCATGTCACACCCCAACCGATGGCGGAAACATCAAGGTAGTGGCACTAGGCGAATTAGATTGATCAAGAGATTCCATAACAATCATTTCGAAGATAATAATCAACATTTAATATCCCATACTACTAAACTCATAAAATCTTCAAAACGACCATTACAATTCAACATAATCTCTCAAACATAAATCCAATTCGATCTCCCCTAGATTTTTTTATTACAAGAGTTCCAAAACATAAACAACTAAATGACTAAACTAAGCGTAATCCAACGCATCCGAGCTAAAAATCCTCAACATGTTACATACGTTAAAATACTAGTCAATACAATTAAGTAAAGGTGAGCACTATGTAGTTAATATCCCGATATATCAACCGATATATCAGTATATATCGATTATCGGTCCCCTGCCGAGATAACGATACAAAATATCAGCCAGAATATCAGCACCGATAATATCAGTGATATTTTCCGATATATGACCGATATTGGACCGATATTTGATCTATAAAATACCGATTTTCCCGATATCAGTACCTTTCTTCTTAGTTCTACCGTTCATCTTTCTTCTTATTGCTGCTATTAGTATTTTAAGTCTTAATTGTTTGTTGTTATTGTTAAATGTTAGTGTTTAAGTCTTAGTCAGTTTTTACTTGCTATAATTGTTAGTGTTTTGCAAGTTGCAAAAAGTTAATTTGTTAACGGTAGGAGAGTATAATAAATTGTTAGTGTTACATTGCTATATATATAAATTTAGCATGATATTAAAATTACCGATATCTCACTGCGATACGCGATATCTCAAATATCGGTCCTTGACCGATATCCGATATTTTACCGCATTAACTACTTAGGGTGAGAATACAGGTTTTAGTAATACTAGCATAATAGAGAAAGCTGTTCGCGAAATAGTCTAATTACATATCATGATACACCAAAACACATCACAGATAAACATACGCTTATTTCCCATGCTAACTACCGTGAGAAGGCTTGCGCGTCCATCCTAACTAGACCCCGTCGGGTGTTAGCCACACTATAGTACCATACTAGCTAAGGAGGCAAGTTAACGAAAATAAGTCCTAGTCACATGTTTCTAGTATCACGTATTGAGCATACATAATCAGATTATTCGCGTGTGATAAACAGTTTGATTTGTGAAGTGATTTTGATAAAGGAACGTATGTAACACCCAAATAGTGCATTAAAGCAAAAACGGGTCAAGTATACTCACAGTCGGTGCGTTTAGGAGAGAGTAGACGACTGCCGAGAGGTGGAGAGGAGCGCCGGATCAGCCTACATACGCGAACGGAAGTTCATCAGTCTCCGAAAAGCTGAAACGGTGAAGTTTGAGTTTAGCAGTAGGCAAGTTCGCTCGAACTTGTAAGGACTTGGTGACATTTGAGTCCAGTTCGGGCGAACTTGTGAGAAAATCTTACTGGAAAGACAAGTTCGGGCGAACTTGCATAGTTTCTTAAGAAATTAGGCAAGTTCGGGCGAACTTGTGAGGATTTTGTGAGGGAAAGACCCAAGTTCGATCGAACTTGACCTAGTGTGCTGGTGATTCTCGAGCGAACTTGATGTTTTCGGGTCCAAAATCTTGCGTTTTCACGTCGTTTGCTGAGGAAATCGAGTGCTCATCCCTCCAACCTTAAGCCATTGAGTAAAACTATGGCTGGAGAGGTCTTTTGGAACGAAACTTAGCCATTTTACAGAAACTCAGGCTAATCCGGGCGAACTTGATGGTTCGTACGGGTTAGTCCAGCTTGTGTAAAGTGACGATTTCGTCCTAGTGCTTCCGGATCTGAGATCTAGCTTCGACAACGCCTTGTCCACTCAAAAGTAAACGAAACATACATCATTAGTCCGAAAATGGTGTAAAAATCAAGGATTTAAAAGATTTTGCTCAGATCTAGTATAGATCTGAGTGAAAATAGAAGTTTTTATGGAAAAAGATGAAGATTTTCGTAAACATAAGAGATTTGATAAAAAGGAAGGCAACGCCTTGTGCAAAATCGTTGTAAACTGTTGTAAAACGTTGTTGAACATCATTGTAGTTGAAATCGGGTTGATTCTTACTTAGAAATAGAGGGTTTTTGTAACGCCTCGTATTTTAGTAACGTTTATTTAAAATGTTTACATACGTATCATTAGTCGAGGCGTTATTCGTAATATATATATATATGTATATATATACATAAAACAATAATACCCGGTATTACACGACATTTAAAAAAATATATATATTAGGGTGCGAAAACAAGTCTTAAAAACGTGATCAGGCCGCTCTAAGACATAAGAACCGAACTAACGGGCTTTAGGCCCAACCTACCAAACCCTACCTAGACCCTAATCTATTTAAAACAACAAACACACTCAACACACACACACACAACCGCCACACACACCCCCTGACCTCTCCCCTGTCCCTGTCGTGTTTCCGGTCACCGGAGCCGACACTCCGGCGCCGATATCCGGCCACACCCAAAACCGCAACACCCTGCAACCCACCTCCGTCTCTCTCTCTCTCACCTAAAAGCCTCCCCATCTCCTTGCTCCCGATCTCTCTGCCCCCTCTACGCAGTCACCGGAGCTGATGAAGCTCCGGTCATACCTCAGGTACACAGCAAACCCCCATTTCCCCCTCGTACTTTCTAAGGACTCCGGCTGGTGAGACCGGCGGCGTTGTTGAGGATGATGAAGATGATTGATGATGACGGTGGGGGTGGCCGACGGAAGCGACGACCGATGCAGCAAAGACAAATGGTTTCGGCTTGGGTTCGGGTCTAGCCCAGTGTGTTCGAGTCACCGATTTCTGGTGACGGCCATGTTTGAGATGGACGTTTCAGCTTGTTTCAGACTCAGGTTTGGGATTCACATCGATCAGCTCGGTTGGGTTCGAGGACTGGTCAGTTTTGTCTCGGGTCACGGCTCGTGTTTCAGTTCAGTTTGGTGCGACTTGGTTCGGTTTTGGGTTCGGCTAACTCAATGGTGGTTCGGTTCGGGTCTTGACTCAGTTCGGGTTCAGTCAAACCCAGTCAACAAGGTCAAGCCGGTCAACTGTAGTCAACAAGTCAACTTCAGTCAACTCGAGTTAAACCTGGTGAACCGTTCAACGCGAGACTAGGTAAAAGTTTCATGACGCGAATTCTACTTATATTGTTTTAAATAATTTTTATTTATATTTTTATATACATACTTAACGCGGACCAAGCTTGCACCGATACATTAGTGCTTATCTACGTTCTTGGCATTTGACGAAGATTTAATAAGTATTGTGATCGGATCGTTGGACCTTGAAAATATATTGATACTTCATTACATAATGTGTTTTGACTAGTAAACGACTACTTTACAAAAGATATATATATTTATATTGTCTCGTTTATAGTTGAGTTTTGGAGAATTTTAACGACAACTCGTGTTGTCGGGATCGTCCGAAACAGAGGAAACTCTGCCCGTTTTACGTCAAAACATATATATGTGGTTAATACGTTTTCGTCAAACAAATCTCTAAGCATATATACATCTATTATGTGTCCGACAAAAATATATACATGTAATTCTTTTCGGCAAATATATGTATCCATACCATACCCTTCGACAAAATATATATGTATATCTATTATACCCTTTTTACAGTATATATACATGTTTATTTAAAACTTACGACAAATACTTATATATCTATTACCTCTTTCGGCGAATACTTATATCAACCGTGTTTCTCGTTAAACTGAATGAGTGTGTATATATATATTCGCTTCGTTGATGAACGTATCAAGGCTCAACGAAGTTTACGAAATAAGTATTAAAGTGTATACTTATTTTCCTTATAACACTCCAATAAACTCTCTTTAACCGTGCGAGGTGACTTTGGATTCCATCTTTCGACCCTCAACACTTCGCGGAATACTGAAAGATGTTTTGTAAAATGTGAGCATACTCGACCCCTTTTTACACTTTAATGCATTTTGGGGTGCAACATGTATAAATTACAAAATTTATTTTAAACAAAATTAAATGTGTTCACAATACCAAAAGTGCCATCAGTTACGCTCATGTGAGTTATATGTGTTAGTTCAAACTCGTCTATACATGCTACTTGTTATGCTTGAGTTTGCTTATGCTTATTTTTTTTAACTTGTATTCTCATGATATCGTTATGCTTAGAATACTATGCATGCTAGTTAAGGAATTCGATTATATGCTATTGTTATGCGAAAGTGGTCTACATATTCGTACGATTCGACTCGAATATATACTTGTCACAATCAAAACAAACTTTTATACTTATAATTAATTTCAAACTTGTATGCTCGCCAATACTTTTGTATTGATCTATGCTTTTAATACATGTTGCAGGAATTTTGATGACACGTGGAATCTAGTAGGATTGCCTAGAAACGCATTTAAACTTTAAATACTTATTGTATTGTATATGTTTCAAACATGATTTCGTTTCAATATCTTGTATTAAATCGTTATCAATGAAATGAAATTATATTTGTTACGTGTCGTGATCTAAATTTTGTATTATTTGATTTAAACTATGTAAAAAGGTAATTATTAAACACTTGACACAATTAGCGTTATGAAGCCTCTTGCAATCTAGTTTTAGTCTCATCCCGATGTTTCCGCCATCGGTTGGGGTGTGACAGTTTTGGGTTTTGAGAGCTCTGGGCGAAGTTGCAGCAAATTCAAATGAGAGAATGGAGCTGAGTATTTATAGGTGAAGGCAAAATTGAGAGCTGGTGGAGTCAAGTTCGGTCGAACTGGCATGAAATCATGCAAGTTCGCGCGGAACTTAGGTGAGATTTTGGAATAGTTGAGTCAAGTTCGGCCGAACTTGACCCTTGAAGGGCAAGTTCGAGCGAACTTGAGGTATCTGAAGGTTTCTGAGTTAATCAGCCAAGTCCGGCCGAACTTGGTAACACCAAGTTCGAGCGAACTTGACCCAAATTGTTGGGTTTTCTTTGTTTTTCATTCGTTTATCGATTGTTTAGCGACCTAATCAAGTTATATGGTAACGTTAAGCGATTAAGTGATAAGTTAAGCGTTATAATTGATATAGTATTGCGATTTAGTGATTCGAGAGTGCGAGAGCGATGCGATAACGATTGTAATCATAATCGTAAACACACATAAGTAACATAAAACCACATAATTAACTGCGATATGCGATGCGATGAGATTAACGGTGCGGTTTAGTAAGCGATTAGATGCAATATAAAATACATAATTGTAACTAATTAACATAAATTTTTCTTATAAACGAATCTCGGAATACAAATGGAAATACAAAGGCAAAATATAACAACGAGAAATCGTTGCACCCCTCATGAGTTGAGAGAAAAATTTCATCCACCCAATCATAATATGCCATGTAATTTCCCTTCTCATTCTCCCCTCTTGCCCAAAAAAAGAGGCATGATTGGTTGATTTTTAGCGGGCCCTACCATTACAGCATCTCCTTCCTCTTCACCGCAAGCAGAAACTCTTTACCGCCTTCACTCCTCCCCGCGCGGCAATGGACGGCGGCGGAATCCCCTCATAGCAAACTCGTTCCCCGCATGAAACCCCGCTTGCGCCCCCTTCACCCTAAGAATAACATCATGAACACACTTTTTGAATTTATTCCACATGGTTTTGAAATAATGTCTTTGTTGGTATAATAAGATGTCTTTCCCGATAATAACACACTTTTCGAATGTATTTCTCTTATAATTCTTTTAAATACGATGTTACATAAAATTCGGGTATGTCATTGTAACTTGCCAATTTTTATTTACGTCTAGATATTTTTTTTTTAAAAACTGAATTGTGAGTAATAATGTACTAGTAATCGAAACACAAATGTATATGATATCAAAGCTACCTCACATTTAGTTTTTTTATGTAAATTAGCGTTAATATCTTTGTTATTGTAATAATATAATGTAATATATTATATAAATTTCCGAATATACAATACCGTCCCAACAACCGGTATTCTTGGTATAAGTACTGATATTCCTTTTTTTTTTTTTCGAGCAAGTATTAAAGCATGATAGTAGTAGTTGTTAAGGTACAAGCCTTTGTTTTTTTCCTATTATTTTATTATTAAAGTTAAGTTTAAGCATATTTTGTTTTTCTCTTATCACTTTTAAGATACATACAATGTTACATAAATTTGGAGTAAACGTTGTGTCGTGCCTATTTTATATATATATATATATATATATAATATGTATGTATCGTGCCTATTTTTTATCTATGTTTGGTATATATAATATATATATATATATATATATATATATATATATATATAGGGTAAGGTTCATGCGAGAACCACCTTTATTATGAGAACCGTGAGAACCACCTTTATTGCAAAATAAAATCTAAAAAAATCAAAAAAGCACACAAAAATTTTTATATATATATTTTTTAATAAAAATCATTATATTTCGTTACCAAAAAAAATTCGAGTAACAGTTATCCATGCACATGTGCATATGTACCATAACTTCGACAAATTCAGTAATACGTAATCACTAGTAGACAATTACACTTTAATTTACAATACCATCCATAATACACTCAATTTTACATTAAATGCACATGTGCATCATTATGTGTAACCTTTATATACCGTGTTTTGGTACAAAAAGTTTGTGATTTTGAATGATGAAGTAGGCTCATATATATGTTTTTTGGTTAGTTATATCTAGTGGTTGATGGGTTCATTATAGTTGTCACTTTATGATGTAATATGTTGATTGGATGGTATAAACGGTGTTTATATATGTAACACCTAATGGCAACCTCCCAAATGTGGGGAAAAAACCTCATCGAGGATAATGGCAACCTCCTACATGTTGGGGCAAAACCTCATCGAGGACGATGAGTCCCTTAGGAGGTGATTATAACACCTAATGGCATACCTCCCAACATCGTCCGTGGACAGGAGAGATTCTTGGTTCATAAGTAACGCCCTACCTGTAAAATCACCAACGCGTTTTGGGCTTGATGCTAGTGGATGAGAGGAGAACTCCACAGTTAAGCGTACTCAAGTGGGAGTAGTACTAGGATGGGTGACCTCCTGGGAAGTCTCCACCAGGGCAACAAAAAACAAAGCCGTGAGTTCCTGGATGGGCCACCCATCAGGGGCAAAGCGGACAATATTGGTGATAACGAGGGGCAGGGGTGTTATAGAGTGGTATCAGAGCCACTCCTGTGCCGTTCGGGATGTTGGGGCAAAACCTCATCGAGGACGATGAGTCCCTTAGGGGGTGATTGTAATACCTAATGGCAACCTCCCAAATGTGTAGCAAAAAACCTCATCGAGGATAATGGCAACCTCCTACATGTTGAGGCAAAACCTCATCGAGGACGATGAGTCCCTTATGGGGGTGATTATAACACCTAATGGCATACCTCCCAACATCGCCCATGGACAGGAGAGATTCCTGGTTCATAATCACCAACGCGTTTTGGGCTTAATGCTAGTGGATGAGAGGACATAGTTAAGCGTGCTCAAGTGGGAGTAGTACTGGGTGACCTCCTGGGAAGTCTCCACCAGGGCAACAAAAAACAAAGCCGTGAGTTCCTGGATGGGCCACCCATCAGGGCAAAGCGGACAATATTGGTGATAACGAGGGGCAGGGGTGTTACAATATACATGTAATAAAGTGAAAATATTGGTATTGGTATTGTAATATAAATGGTAGGAGGTAATGGTAATGTATTATGGATGGTAGGAGGTAATGGATGTGTATTATCGATGGTATGATAGATGAAAGAGAAAGTGTATTCAAAGTAGTGTACCAAAACACCTTATTTCATGTTGATACATATAGATGCACATGTGCATTTCTTATACTGGTAAGGTAAAAAGTAGTGTATTACACATGGTAGTGTAAATGAAAGTACAATTGTCTAATGTTTGTAATGTATTACGGAATTTGTCAAACAAATGATGAAAATGCACATGTGCATGGTAGTGTATTATGGATGGTATGATAGATGAAAGAGAAAGTGTATTCAAAGTAGTGTACCAAAACACCTTATTTCATGTTGATATATATAGATGCACATGTGCATTGCTAATATTGGTAACGTAAAAAATAGTGTGTTACACATGGTAGTGTAAATGAAAGTACAATTATCTAATGTTTGTAATGTATTACGGAATTTGTCAAAGAAATAACAAAAATGCACATGTGCATGGATAGTTGATACTCAATTCTTTTTTATTGTTGAGTAAATATAACGAATTTCTCAAAAACAAATATTAAAAAAACAAAAAAAATATTGGTATTTTTTGGATTTTTTTAGGTATTATTGTTTGTGTTCAGACTGGTTATTGTGGTTTTCGCAATAAAGGGTGGTTCCTAACGGATCCTTATCCTATATATATAATATATATATATATATATATATATATATATATATATATATAGAGAGAGAGAGAGAGAGAGAGAGAGAAACCCCACTTGAGTTGAGAAAACTTAAGAAAACCCTATGTAACATTTTTATTTTTTTCCAAAAAAAATAGGGAATGTAAGTTACATGTTAATGAACATTTTGTAACAAAAAAAAATAAAAAGCGTCGAATGGTTTTTTTTATATATTTTTTAAAAATTTCAGTGTTTACAAATAAATGCTAAAAAATTTGAATTTTTGTAATTTTTATAAAAAAACCACTCGGCGCTTTTTATTTTTTTTGTTACAAAACGTTCATTAACATGTAACTTACATTCCCTATTTTTTTAGAAAGAAATAAAAATGTTATATAGGGTTTTCTTGAGTTTTCTCAACTCAAGTGGGTTTTCATTTTATTTTTCCCATATATATATATATATATATATATATATATATATATATTTCAAATGAAGTTGTGAGTAGTAATGTACAAGTAATCAAAACGCAAACCTACAATATTGTCAAAGCTCCTCATATTTAGTTTCTTTCTTTCATGTTCAGGAACTTGGAAGTTTAATTTATAAGAGATATTGAGTGTTGAGTTTGAAATTTAAAGTTAGATTACACTTGAGCAGAATTGTTCATGCTCTTGTTTTAGTGAAGTCTGTGAAATAACATCTAAATAAGAGCCAATCAATAATAGTTGCGTATAATGTGACCTGACTTAATGTTTTTTTTCTATTATGGACACGCTTAGTTATCTAAAGTTACTCAATGAAAATCGAGTAAATTTGTACGGGAAACCGCAATTCATTTGAGGAGATGAAGAAGTACTAAACTTCAAAGGGAGCACGTCATACTCATCATGGAACAATATACTTGCATTGGATGATGGTGATATGAGCTATGCAAATAGCCTAGCAATGAATCTTGGTGATGCAAGCAGGCTGACTGTTACAACAAGGGATTCATACAGTAAGTCAAATCAACTTTATTTTATAGAAATATCACAAAGTATTTGGAAAATGCTAATAAGTTGGTCTTTTTGTTGTAACAGGTGAATTCTTGTAGAAGTTCAAATTTGGTCGATATCATATGGCATCTCTAATCACACACGGGTCCAATGTTATCTTTGAGGTCGATGTGGCAAATTTGGACACAGATCCAAGGGTGAACGGAGTATTACACAGTCACACCTCAACCGATGGTGGAAAAATCGGAGTGAGACGAAAACGAGATTACAAGAGACTTCATAACAGCTAATGTGACAAGTAATTAAAATAACGATTTTTCATTTCATTCTAAGGGTGATACATCGCTTCAAGGAAAGGTACAACATTTGGAACAATACAAATAAATAACAAAACATAAATTTAAATAATGTTTCTAGTACTTCCTACGAGATTTCTTTTTTAACGTATCAACATCAAGCTCTTGAAATATATATTTAAGTAACATGTCAACACAAAAGCATTGGTAAGCATACAAGTTTAGTGTACTAGCTTATGTATAAAAGAGTTTTAACGAAATCCACATGGCAAAAACGTATACTAAGGCATAACATATCATGAACTAGCATGCATCAAATACGTGTCAACCCAAAGATTCCACTAGCATAATCTTGTCATTGCAACGACAAGACCGTTTGTATGATTACTTAACATAGACCCAACAAGGGCGGTGTGCTACTCCTATAGCGCTATAAATGTTAAGGTAAGCTCGTACGAAGTTAATGACAAAGTATAGTGCAAGAATGACTTCTATCATGCATGTATTCCTAAAGTATAAGCGTATAAAGCATGTATAACAGATTTGTTTGTATGAATAAAGTATATCGCATAAGTGTGTTTATGTACGTTTTAATACGGTATATATATTGCACCCAAAAGTGTGAAAACGTAAAGGGGGTCATGTATACTCACGGTTTCCGTAGCGAGTCCACGAAAGTAAGTTTGACGAGGTCTTGAGTTTGGGGATACCAAAGTTACCCTAAGAGGAAAACGAAGGTGTGTGAGTTGCGGTTTCGATTTATTGGATTAGATTCGGAATTTAAAGGATAACTTATAAGTTATAACAAAATGTAAAGTAAGGTGCCATGAGAATGGTCATGCAAGGAGGTAGGATGATTTACATCCATTAAATCTCATTATATGATTCACCAAAACACAAAATAATCAACTTGGTTGATGATTTCGGTTGGTCATGAATATAGATAAAAAATGAAGTACATAAACTACTAAATCTTAAAACAACCAAGTGAGCAAGCTAGATGCGTGCATCCCAAACATGGAGAGTGTTTGGGGACGTGATGTAGCCTTGTCCTTTTGTTGGAAATTGTTTTGAGATTTAGTGTATGAAGCCAAGCTAAAAATCAAACAAGTGATGTAGTGGAACTAGGTTAGAGAGCCAAAGCTTTCATGGTTCACACATTCACCAAAACACAAGTCTTTCAAAATTTAAGATTGAAAAGCTTGGATGAAATCAACTGGGACTTTTAGGGGAAATTTTATGGAGGTTTTGAGCCTCATTTCTTACTAAAATTGCCCAAAAACAAACCCACAACTATAAGCTTAGTTGGGAGCCAGGTGGGGGTAAGATTCTACTAAGTTTCAAGCAATATACACAAGAAATAAAAAGATGAAACAAAGCAGAATTTTAAGGCTACTTTGGACCACAGATGTGGTGAGGTTCCACCTTAGTTTGCCACCCATCGGGGGAAAAGCGGAAAAAATTTTGGTGATAACGAGGGGCAGGGGGGGGTTTATAGATGGTTTCGAGCCACTCCGGTCCCGTTCGGGATGTTGGGGCAAAACCTCATCGGGGAAAGATGAGCCCCCCTTAGGGGGGGGTTTGTAAAAACCAAATGGCAACCCCCCCAAATGGGTAGCAAAACCTTTTCATCGGGTTTAATGGGGCCCCTCCTACATTTTAAGGCAAAACCTCATCAAAAGGGACGATGAGTCCCTTATGGGGGGATTTTAAAACCTAAGGGCAAAACCCTCCCAACATCGCCCATGGACAGGAGAGACCCTGGTTTTCATAACCCAAGGGTTTTTTGGGGCTTAATGCTAGTGGATGAGAGGGACAAAATTTTAAGGTCTCAAGGGGGAAAGTAGTACTGGGGGGGACCCCCGGGGAAAAGTTTTCCCACCAGGGCAACAAAAAAAAAAGCCGTGATTTCCCTGGAGGGGCCCCCCATCGGGGGCAAAGGCGGACAATATTGGTGATAACGGGGGGGCGGGGGTTTTTAAATTTTCTTTGTAAAAAAGGGAAAAATTATTGGTATTGGTATTGTAAAATAAATGGTAGGGGGTAATGGTAATTTTTTTGGATGGTAGGAGGTAATGGATGTGTTATATCGATGGTATGATAGATGAAAGAGAAAGTGTATTCAAAGTAGTGTACCAAAACACCTTATTTCATGTTGATACATATAGATGCACATGTGCATTTCTTATACTGGTAAGGTAAAAAGTAGTGTATTACACATGGTAGTGTAAATGAAAGTACAATTGTCTAATGTTTGTAATGTATTACGGAATTTGTCAAACAAATGATGAAAATGCACATGTGCATGGTAGTGTATTATGGATGGTATGATAGATGAAAGAGAAAGTGTATTCAAAGTAGTGTACCAAACACCTTATTTCATGTTGATATATATAGATGCACATGTGCATTGCTAATATTGGTAACGTAAAAAATAGTGTGTTACACATGGTAGTGTAAATGAAAGTACAATTATCTAATGTTTGTAATGTATTACGGAATTTGTCAAAGAAATAACAAAAATGCACATGTGCATGGATAGTTGATACTCAATTCTTTTTTATTGTTGAGTAAATATAACGAATTTCTCAAAAACAAATATTAAAAAAACAAAAAAAATATTGGTATTTTTTGGATTTTTTTAGGTATTATTGTTTGTGTTCAGACTGGTTATTGTGGTTTTCGCAATAAAGGGTGGTTCCTAACGGATCCTTATCCTATATATATATATATATATATTATATATATATATATATATATATATATAGAGAGAGAGAGAGAAGAGAGAGAGAAAACCCCACTTGAGTTGAGAAAACTTAAGAAAACCCTATGTAACATTTTTATTTTTTTCCAAAAAAAATAGGGAATGTAAGTTACATGTTAATGAACATTTTGTAACAAAAAAAAATAAAAAAGCGTCGAATGGTTTTTTTATATTTTTTAAAAATTTCAGTGTTTACAAATAAATGCTAAAAAATTTGAATTTTTGTAATTTTTATAAAAAAACCACTCGGCGCTTTTTATTTTTTTTGTTACAAAACGTTCATTAACATGTAACTTACATTCCCTATTTTTTTAGAAAGAAATAAAAATGTTATATAGGGTTTTCTTGAGTTTTCTCAACTCAAGTGGGTTTTCATTTTATTTTTCCCATATATATATATATATTATATATATATATATATATTTCAAATGAAGTTGTGAGTAGTAATGTACAAGTAATCAAAACGCAAACCTACAATATTGTCAAAGCTCCTCATATTTAGTTTCTTTCTTTCATGTTCAGGAACTTGGAAGTTTAATTTATAAGAGATATTGAGTGTTGAGTTTGAAATTTAAAGTTAGATTACACTTGAGCAGAATTGTTCATGCCTTTGTTTTAGTGAAGTCTGTGAAATAACATCTAAATAAGAGCCAATCAATAATAGTTGCGTATAATGTGACCTGACTTAATGTTTTTTTTTCTATTATGGACACGCTTAGTTATCTAAAGTTACTCAATGAAAATCGAGTAAATTTGTACGGGAAACCGCAATTCATTTGAGGAGATGAAGAAGTACTAAACTTCAAAGGGAGCACGTCATACTCATCATGGAACAATATACTTGCATTGGATGATGGTGATATGAGCTATGCAAATAGCCTAGCAATGAATCTTTGGTGATGCAAGCAGGCTGACTGTTACAACAAGGGATTCATACAGTAAGTCAAATCAAACTTTATTTTATAGAAATATCACAAAGTATTTGGAAAATGCTAATAAGTTGGTCTTTTTGTTGTAACAGGTGAATTCTTGTAGAAGTTCAAATTTGGTCGATATCATATGGCATCTCTAATCACACACGGGTCCAATGTTATCTTTGAGGTCGATGTGGCAAATTTGGACACAGATCCAAGGGTGAACGGAGTATTACACAGTCACACCTCAACCGATGGTGGAAAAATCGGAGTGAGACGAAAACGAGATTACAAGAGACTTCATAACAGCTAATGTGACAAGTAATTAAAATAACGATTTTTCATTTCATTCTAAGGGTGATACATCGCTTCAAGGAAAGGTACAACATTTGGAACAATACAAATAAATAACAAAACATAAATTTAAATAATGTTTCTAGTACTTCCTACGAGATTTCTTTTTTAACGTATCAACATCAAGCTCTTGAAATATATATTTAAGTAACATGTCAACACAAAAGCATTGGTAAGCATACAAGTTTAGTGTACTAGCTTATGTATAAAGAGTTTTAACGAAATCCACATGGCAAAAACGTATACTAAGGCATAACATATCATGAACTAGCATGCATCAAATACGTGTCAACCCAAAGATTCCACTAGCATAATCTTGTCATTGCAACGACAAGACCGTTTGTATGATTACTTAACATAGACCCAACAAGGGCGGTGTGCTACTCCTATAGCGCTATAAATGTTAAGGTAAGCTCGTACGAAGTTAATGACAAAGTATAGTGCAAGAATGACTTCTATCATGCATGTATTCCTAAAGTATAAGCGTATAAAGCATGTATAACAGATTTGTTTGTATGAATAAAGTATATCGCATAAGTGTGTTTATGTACGTTTTAATACGGTATATATATTGCACCCAAAAGTGTGAAAACGTAAAGGGGGTCATGTATACTCACGGTTTCCGTAGCGAGTCCACGAAAGTAAGTTTGACGAGGTCTTGAGTTTGGGGATACCAAAGTTACCCTAAGAGGAAAACGAAGGTGTGTGAGTTGCGGTTTCGATTTATTGGATTAGATTCGGAATTTAAAGGATAACTTATAAGTTATAACAAAATGTAAAGTAAGGTGCCATGAGAATGGTCATGCAAGGAGGTAGGATGATTTACATCCATTAAATCTCATTATATGATTCACCAAAACACAAAATAATCAACTTGGTTGATGATTTCGGTTGGTCATGAATATAGATAAAAAATGAAGTACATAAACTACTAAATCTTAAAACAACCAAGTGAGCAAGCTAGATGCGTGCATCCCAAACATGGAGAGTGTTTGGGGACGTGATGTAGCCTTGTCCTTTTGTTGGAAATTGTTTTGAGATTTAGTGTATGAAGCCAAGCTAAAAATCAAACAAGTGATGTAGTGGAACTAGGTTAGAGAGCCAAAGCTTTCATGGTTCACACATTCACCAAAACACAAGTCTTTCAAAATTTAAGATTGAAAAGCTTGGATGAAATCAACTGGGACTTTTAGGGGAAATTTTATGGAGGTTTTGAGCCTCATTTCTTACTAAAATTGCCCAAAAACAAACCCACAACTATAAGCTTAGTTGGGAGCCAGGTGGGGGTAAGATTCTACTAAGTTTCAAGCAATATACACAAGAAATAAAAAGATGAAACAAAGCAGAATTTTAAGGCTACTTTGGACCACAGATGTGGTGAGGTTCCACCTTAGTTTGCCATGTGAAACTTGTGGAAACCTTCCTAGAGGTTATCCAAGTAATTTGAAAGAAGAAATGAGGAAGAAATATGAAGAAAAGTGAGTTAGAAACTCACTAGAGCACTTGAAACAATCTGGCCACTTTTGGAGTGTTCATGGAGAATTTGGAGAAGATTTGGAGGATTAGAGAGTGTGAAAAGTGTTTAGAAGGTGATGGAGGCTTGTATTTATAAATGGGAATTAGGGTTTGAGAGTTAATGAAGGTGGTTGGGAAGGTGGATTTTCATTTTTTGTCCTTGCACTTGTATTGTTGGTTATTTTATGCTATAAAGGTGTATGCAAACATGTTATAAGTATGAAACACGTATGAATGTGATTCCGAGAAAATACAATCTTGATGTATGTCTTAGTTTTTAACTAAAACATGTATTTCGTGATTGATTACGTATTACGCATGTATGATTAAACAAGGTTGATATAAAAATACAATTTCCATTATGATCAAAGTCTCGAGATTACAATGATTGAATGAAATAAGAATACAAGTTTCTAAAAATAGAAAAGCGAATACAACTTTCTAAATATAGAAATACAGAAAATGTGGTGTGTTACATATACGACACAATTGAATTTAACTAGCCACACACCGGAACTTTTCGATCCGAATACGACCCTAATATTTTAGAGTAAGTAAAACTACTTAAGACCATTTTTATAATAAAATACCATACTAACCAAGATGAATATTTGTAGGAGAAACCAAGAGTTGGTGAGTTTATACTTTAACAGGAAAACGACCCTTATCGGTTATGGCAGTTACAAAATCTGGCAGAAAACGCGGACTTTATTTGTGTAAAAATTTTCTTTCCGGGTATGGGAATACCTCGTTTACGTCAAAATTGAAGAGAGGCTGGGAAATGGCCGGACAACACATTCTACCTCAAGAGAACAACAATGTTTGTGTTTAAGAAAAGTGATGATAAGATGCAAAGTTTTCTATCTTATTGGATGTAAGTGGGAACAGAAAGTAGTTAGAAAACACTCAACAACTTGGTGTTATTTGTTGTTACAGTTCAATTCTTGAAGAAGTTCAAATATGGTCAATACTATCTTATCTGGCATCCCTAATACCACACGGGGCCACAATTATCTTTGAGGTTGATGTAGCAACCATGGACAAGGATCCAAGGGCCAATAACGCACCATACGTCACATTTGAATTTAACCAACCATGCGCCGGCCTTTTCAGCAACGAATACAACTCCAAAATTTTAGCGTAAGTAAAACTTTAAGACATTTTTATAATAAAAACCATATTTATCGAGCCCAATATTCGCAGGAAAAACCAAGATCTGGTTAGGGCATACTTCAAGAGTACTGCAAACGTGTTGGATGGTTATGGTGAAATCTGGATGACACACAATGAAAACGGATCTTACACAACTCGGTAAAATCTGGATGACACACAATGAAAACGGGTCTTACCAGTTGTGCGATTTAGAAAAACTAGCATATAAACACGGACTTTGTAATTATAATAAGATGTCTTTCCCAATATATGTAAAATTGAGAAAAACTACATGAATACACTTTTTGAGATTATTTCACATGGTTTTGAATAACCACGGGTTCGGATCTCATGATTAAACAAGCTTAACCGGCCGGTTCTTTTGCTTGTCCATCTATACCGACTGGATTTAGTGGATCTTATGCCTAAAACACAGTAGATAGAGTCTGATGAAGAGAGTTTTCTATTCCAACCGGACTTGGAATCCGTTGAAATGGGAAATAAAACGAGTACTAAACAAATTTGGTCAACAATCTACAAGTTTATTCAACGATGCGGGCGAACTTCAGCCTTGCATACTTCGATCTATGATTAGAGAAGGTCACTGACTTTTGTGTTGTAGAGAACAGCGTTGTTCGGTGTAAACATGGAGTGGTGACAGTGGGTAGAGTTGGTAAAACTGAGGGATCTGTGAGAAAATGTCAATAGAATAATTAAAATACTTGAGCCAGTTGTATATATAGTAAGATTGTGTTTTACAAGTTTAAAAACTCAATAGCACATGTTGTTCCAACTTTCAAGCAAAATCAAGTACAATCCTCATGTTTTTCCAATTATTTTCTTATTATAATTTATTATTAGTATATTTTGTCTTTCTCTTATTGTTTTTTTAAATTTAAATATAATGTTACATAAAATTTGGGGTATGTCGTTGCAACTTGTCTACCTTTATTCACGTCTATAAGTTTTTTATTCGAAACTGAATTGTGAGTAATAATGTACAAGTAATTGAAGCACAAATGTACATGATAACAAAGCTACCTCAAATTAGTTTTTTTATAAATTAATGTTAACATTTTTGTTATTGTAATAATATAATGTAATATTATATTAAATTCCGAATATACAATACCGTCCCAACAATATTGGTACAAGTACCGGTTTTTTTTTTCCGGACAAGTTTTAAAGCATGATAGTAATAGTTGTTACAACTTCCAAGAAGGTACAAGCCTTTGTTTTTTCTTATTATTTTGGTAAACAAATATGTTACTAACATTTGTTAAAGTGTGTGATATAGTTGCCGATGGAATTTGGTTTTCACTGTTGGAATACTCTTGGTTGCTGAAATTAATGAAAGTTTTACTTTACCTCATCTTTTGTTGATTGCTTGACAAAATTTTCTTTGGAAATTAATAATTCAAATTGTTGAATGCAATACATATAACAATACCTCCTCTCAACTGACCTAGGTTTGTAGGAGCTGGTGTGGAGATAATGGACCCTAAAATTAGGAGAAACCCACTAGAGATGTGAAATCATGGGCAGAAAAATGTGGAACAAAACATAAAACTATAAATATCCGCCCTAAACCACCACCACAACGACTCTTTTTGTGAGTTTACGATAGTGTGGAGGTTGATTTGGAAGGTAGTTACACACTTTCACTGTGCGGGCTTAATAATAATATATATAATACGGCTCATTTGAGGTTATCAATAAAAAATAACTGCCCGAAGTTATTTTGTTAGGTATTAAGCGATTCACCTTCAATTTACAACTAAAATTACAACATGTGGTTTAAGTAAAGAATATCAAAGATTAAAATAAATGTAGAATTATAGTGGAAATGTTAAAAAAAATACCAAGAAATAAATATCAAGAAAGTTTGGTGACAAACTGTATGTGTAATATGAGATATTATCTTTTAGTGGAAAATATGCAAGCAGGAATAGTAGCGACAATATTGGCTAGAATGACGTTTAATGCAACATATGATTGGCAATGTTGGAAAAAATAAAATAGTAATGTCATCAAATTTTCACAAACTCATGACTTTCTTCATCGGAAATAAAGGATTTTTCAAACCCGTATGTGATTTTCCCTGTCGTTGCCTTTGTTATTCTTAAAGAGAAAAAAACGGAAATCTCTTCTAAATGATCACGAAGACTCAAGTTACTTGCATCTTCTTCTTGGTTAATCCTTATATTATGTTTTATAAAGCATGAGGCACACCGAAGCTATATCATTCTACAGCTAAAACAACCCTTTTGACAAGGACGATGAGTCCCTAAGGGAGGGCAATTGAAACGATACCAACTACCGAAAAAATTAACATGTACCATTGCAAGACCCTAGGAAAATCCCATATCGGTCGTGCACAGGAGAGATTCTTGGTTCATAAGGAATGCCCCGTCTCTTAAATCACCAACGCGTTTGGGCGCATTGGCGGTGGAGCACATGGTTAAGTGTGCATAAGTGGGAGTAGTACTAGGATGGGTGACATCCTGTGAAGTCTCTACCTAGGAAACCAAAAACAAATCCGTAAGTTTATCGATGGGCAACTCATCGGGGGCATAGTTAGGGAAGTCTCTACCGAGGAAACCAAAAACAAATCTGTGAGTTCGATAGGCAACTCATCGGGGGCAAAGTGGACAATAGTGGTGGTATGATGGGTCGAATGTTACAGTAGTATTATTTGGCCCGACATCCCCAATTTGCGTCACGCTATGTCGTGTTAAGCATAGCTAATCGGAGTTGATTACTGGTTGTTGGTGGCGTTGATAGGTTGTTGGGTAATTGGAAGAAGCGGATATTAGAAACATATAGTATGTAATAAACGATGTAAAATGATGTAATTTTAGTATGTAATTGTAACAACTCTGCAAAACACCGCAAACCGAGCCGAAACGTTAAACTGGGCACGCAAAACGAGACAGGCTCACCTGGACAGCCCAGGCGCCACGCGCCAGAGACACCAGTCTCTGTCACCGTTTCGCCATCTGGCAACCCTACACTTATGACCAAGCTGACCTAGCCTAGCTAGGTCTCTCATTCGCCACGTAAGAGGAGACCTGAAATCCCGCGCGACGCGCGGGGGAGGTCAAAATCGGGTATAAATAGAGCAGCGTGGGACGAAGTCCAGTGCTCAAAATCGATCGAATTCTTTGATCGTATACCCTCTCAAATCTCTATTTCTGTCGAAACCCCCTCCCCCTAAACCTGCGTAGCGCCCTAAACCTGCGAAGCGCTGCCCGCAGTAAGAATTTTAACCCCCGATCACTAATTCGTTACCCTACCCGAGTTAGAACCCGCCAACGCATGTCAAGGCTCTGCCGACTGAGTACGTTGTGGTTCTATCTTGTGCTGTATGGTTATCCTACCCGATTGATTAAGGACCCACGACGCATGTCAAGGCCCTGCCTGACTACGCACGCCGGGGTTCTGTCTCGGTTGTATGGCTAAAAGTGACCTGGGTTAATTTACTAACGCATGTGCATTGTATGTTTTAAATAGAAATTATACGAAGTAATCAAGAATTTTCACAGGAACTCCGTAGGAATACCTAAGTTTTCAAAGTGAGTAGATTCTCTTTTTTGTAAACCTTTTTGTGAGTCAAAATGTTTTAATTATGCTTAACAGTGATTGAGTATATTATTCTACAATTACTGCCGGTATGTTGGGGTTTTGTATACGAAATTTGAATCCGTTACCGTTGGACAAATGGATTTTTGCCAATGGGTAACATGACCCACAAGTCAGGAGTGACAGTACTGATTGGTAATATATAGATATAAACATTGTAAATGCGGATGCTCTCAATAACTGTAAAGCTATAAAACTTGTTTCATTATACTGGGATGTATTCACCATATTTCTTGCTGATAAAATCTTTTTAAAACGCGTTTCAGGTAACTTAATGTGAAGCTAATAGAAGCCAGCTGGAGAGCACTGAAGGCTTGAAAAGTGGCTATAAAAGTTACCTAAATAAACGGAGTTTATGTTTTCCATAAGTCAGGGTTTATCCCTACAAATGTATTGTAATTGAAACTTGGGTTTTATCTCATTTTGTGTAATATAAAAGTTTGGTGTTTTAAAACTCTGATCAATTATTTCTTAACTACGATCCTGATGTTGTAATTCCGCAGCCAAATTAATAAACACCGGTACCACCAGCTCTGTGTCTCGCGGCTCCCACTCTCGGGGTAAGGGTCGGGGGTTGCGACAGAAGGTGGTATCAGAGCCATGCCACTGGTTTAAGCCATTTAAGTGTTCTTTTACATACCTAAATTTTATCCCATTGTGTTAGGAAATATCTATAACTTCTATGGTTATTTTGTGGTAATCTGACAAATTTTCTTAGTTGACAGTATGAGTGATCAGGGTACTTCTGACGCTTATCGTCACCTACCTCATTCTCCCATAGATGAAGGAACCTCCCGGTCAACCGCTGGATCCACTACCGATTCCGAGGGAATCTTTGTTTTCAAAGCCAAAGTTGTAGAAACTTTTCCCCGTAAAAAGAGAGGTTGGTTTAGTCGAGGTAAAGGAGAGAGGAGGAAAAGATTAAGACAAGCCCAACAGCAAGCAATAGTAGTTAGAAATACCCAAAATCCAGAAGTTAGACCGATATGGGAAGAAGAGTTGGATAGACAATTAGCGAATTTCCACTTGTATGGAAATATAGGAGGAGAGCCTAACTTCAACCAAGCAGCAAATCCAGAACCACAGATACTTCCTTTATTTCCCAACCAACCCATGAATCTAGACCAGAACCAGGGAACCAATTTCCAATCCAGCCTTTGACCCCAACGAGGAACCCAGGATTCCAGCACCAAATCCTCTAAACCTATGGTGGGCCAACAACTAGGAAATATAGCAATTACTGGAAAACCCATTCCCCTACGAAGAACTAGTTCCACCTTACCCTGAACCAGTGCCAGCCCAATGCTACCCATGGAGCATGTGGAAAAACTCCGCCAGCTTGGAGATGAACTGGTGGAAGAAGGAAACCGAATTCGCCAAATCGGAGAGAAGCTCGTCTGGAAGTATGAAGAGCGGGAAATGCAGTTTTAAGCAACCGCCACCTACTATATATGTATATATATATATATGTGTGTGTATTTTGTTACATAGAAAAAAAACTAAAATAGATATAAACTATATACCACCTATATACATATATCGATGCATAGTTACTAATGTTTGAATTTCAGTTAGGTTTATAATAGACGCATATATATGAAAAGAGTAAAAGTCGCCATGCTCGACGATTTTGGTTCACTATGTTGTGTGATATTTATTATTCTGTGATATTAATATCTGATAAATGTTTACGATTCAGATGTCAGACGAAGTAAATCAGGAAATCCAGAATAACGATAATAACGAGAATCAAATGAATAAACTGCTACCGAAACATAGTAGCCCAAGGAATCATAGATGCTATGCCCTATATTATCAATACTATTAAAAAGGCAGAAAACGATAAGTCCGGAAACGGAAGTAAACGCGTATCCTCTGAACCAAATCATAGCATGAACGGAAATCATGAATTATTAATTCAAGCTCATGTTCCAAAAAGAAGAAGAACCATCTCATATGGTTGTTCTTATAAAGAATTCGTATCATGCAAACCGATAGAATTCTCAGGCAGTGAAGGAGCTATTTCAGCCTTGCGCTGGGTAGAAAAGACAGAAGCAGTTTTAAAAATAAGTAAGTGTGCCAATGAGGATAAAGTTATGTATGCTTCTAATCTTTTTAAGGATGCAGCTTTAGAATGGTGGAATACCATTCTTCAGTCCCGAGGAAGTGACAGGGTTTACAGTATGGAATGGAACAACTTTAAGGAAATAGTTGAAAGAAAATTATGTCCTCATAACGAAAAGGAACAGATTGCTAATAAGTTCCTAAATCATAGAATGATTGTGGTAAATTGCAAAGATTATGCCACCATATTCTTTGAATATGCAAGGATTGTACCAACCCTGGCCTCCCCGAAACCAGTATTAATCTCATGTTACATTTGGGGATTAATCAGTGAAATCAGACATGTGGTTAAGGCAGCTAGACCACAAACTATTGAAGAAGCAGTAGAGCTAGCAAACACCTTGACAGATGAATTGGTACGTACACAAGAATAAAACCAGAAAAGAAACCTAACTCAAAAGATTACTCAGGAACTACGTTATGGTAATTCCTATCGCGGAAAAGGGGCAAGTTCTTCGTCACCCCTATGTAAGTACTGCAAAAAGAAGCATTCCGGGAAATGCTCATACTGCAATTTTTGCAAATTCCCAGGGCATAAGGAAGAAGACTGCAGAAAGAAACCTAATAATAGGCTATGCTACAATTGTGGAGAAGCCGGTCATATTAAAACCAACTGCCCGAAACTAGCTCTAGCGGCAAACAACAAAGCAAGGACGACGGAAGGACCCAAGAAGACTGCCAGAGCGTTCGTGCTGACTGCCGAAGAAGCCAAGATGATTCTAGATATGATTGCCGGTACGTTTTTAGTTAATGATGTTTATGCAAAAGTATTATTTGACTCTGGTGCAAACCAAAGTTTCATAAATACTTCCTTCTGCAATTTTCTTAATCAACCATTAACTAAACTTTACCAAAACTGTCTGGTGGAGACGACAAATGGGTCTTCTATCAAAATAAGCGAAATCCTGCAGGGAGCTAAAATAGAACTTTTAAGTCAAAAATTTTCTGCTAATCTTTTTCCAATGGATCTAGCCGGATTCGATGTCGTGTTAGGAATGGATTAGTTGGTAACCAATCAGGCACGAGTATTGTGTGATCAAAAATCTGTAGAAGTGATTGCGCCATCTGGCGAGAGGATCACAGTTAAGGGAGATAAGTCGACAAGGTCAACAAAGTTCATCTCCGTGATGAAAGCGGCAAGTTATACACGAAAAGGATGAATAGTGTATATGATTTCCATAATCATCAACACTAAAGGGAAAGAATTAAAGGATATTCCTATAATATCTGAATTCTCTGATGTCTTTCCAGAAGAGTTACATGGATTGCCGCCAGATCGAGAAGTTGAATTTAGAATTCACCTAATACCAGGAACAACACTGATTGCCAAAGCCCCTATCGCCTAGCACCGACGGAAATGCAGGAACTGAAGAAACAACTGGACATTACTAGAGAAGGGTTTCATACAACCTAGCTCATCACCATGGGGAGCACCAGTGTTATTTGTTAAGAAGAAGGACTGATCAATGCGTATGTGCATTGACTACCGAGAATTGAATAAGGTTACAATTAAAAATAGGTACCCATTACCGAGAATCGATGATCTGTTTGATCAACTCCAATGAGCCTGATTCTTTTCTAAGATCGACTTAAGCTCAGGATATCATCAGCTGAAAGTACAGGAAGAGGACATTCCTAAAACTGCTTTCAGAACGAGATATGGTCATTATGAATTTACAGTCATGCCATTTGGTTTAACCAATGCCCCGGCTGCATTTATGGACATGATGAACAGGATATGTAAACCATACCTGGACAAATTCATAATCGTCTTTATAGATGATATTCTAATTTACTCTAAGAGTAAGGAAGATCACGCAGGGCATTTGCATATCCTCCTGTCATTGCTAAGGAAGGAAAAGCTTTACGCTAAATTCTCGAAGTGTGAATTTTGGTTAAAAGAAGTACAATTCCTTGGACATTTGGTTAACCATGAAGGAATTTATGTGGATCCCACAAAGATCGAGGCGATTACCAGATGGGAAGTCCCTAAGTCGCCTACGGAAGTAAGAAGTTTTCTTGGATTAGCAGGATATTATAAACGCTTTATTCAAGATTTTTCTAGAATAGCCATTCCATTAACCAAGCTAACTTGCAAATCAGTTAAATTTGAAGGGGGATCAAAGCAGGAAGAAGCATTCGGGATTTTAAAACACAAGTTAACCAACGCACCAATACTCGCATTGCTAGAAGGAACTGAAGACTTCATAGTTTATTGTGACGTGTCTAAATTAGGATATGGATGTGTGCTAATGCAACGTCAAAAGGTTATTGCTTATGCCTCTAGACAACTCAAGAAGCATGAAGAAAATTATGCTACACATGATCGGGAATTAGGACCAATAATTTTTACCCTTAAGATTTGGAGACACTATCTTTACGGTAGTAAGTTTATGATATTCACAGATCATAAGAGTTTAAGATATGTCTTTGGACAAAAGGAATTAAACATGAGACAGAGGCGATGGATGGAAATCCTTAGTGATTATGATTGTGATATCCAGTATCATGCAGGAAAAGCTAACATCGTAGCAGACCCTTTAAGTCGAAAGTATCATGAGAACCCGAAAAGAGTACGCTCTCTTAGACTAAATCTTCAGATAGACTTAAATGAGCAAATTAAACATGTTCAGGAAACAGCCATCAAGGACGATGCTGAAGGACTAAAAGGAATGATTAAGGAATTAGAAAAAGGAACCGATGGAGTTTGGAGATTCCATAAGAAAAGAATTTGGATTCCTATTCAAGGAGACCTGCGAAATCGAATTTTAGAGGAAGCCCATAAGACTAAGTATACAATGCATCCTGGAAGTGATAAGATGTATAAAGATTTAAGAAAGAATTTCTGGTGGATATGTATGAAAAAGGATGTAGCAACCTACGTCGCTAAATGTTTAACATGTTCACAGGTTAAAGCTGAACATCAGAAACCTTCAGGACTATTGCAACCATTGGAGATGCCAATTTGGAAATGGGAATTAATAACAATGGACTTTGTTACTAAACTACCCAGGACGCGAAAGGCAATGATACAATCTGGGTGATTGTAGACATGTTAACCAAATCGACTAATTTCTTACCAATGAAAGAAACTTTCAGTATGGAACAGTTAGCTAAATTATATGTAAATGAAATAGTTTCATTGCATGGAATTCCTTTGACCATTGTATCTGACAGGGACAGCCGGTTTACTTCGCATTTTTGGATAAGTTTCCAAAAAGCAATGGGAACCAGATTAAATCTATGTACAACATATCATCCTCAAACAGATGGTCAAAGTGAAAGGACAATCCAAACAATGGAAGATATGCTTAGAGCCTGTATAATTGATTTCGGAGGAAATTGGGATGAACATTTACCTTTGATAGAATTTTCCTACAACAACAGCTATCATACCAGCATCAATGCTGCACCTTTTGAAGCACTCTATGGACAGAAATGTCGAACACCAGTGTGTTGGGCAGAAATTGGAGAAAAGCAATTATCAGGTCCTGAGATTGTACAAGAAACAACTGACAAAATTATCCAAGTCAAGGAAAGACTGAAAACAGGCCGAGATCGTCTAAAGAGTTATACAGATAACAGACGCAAACCTTTGGAATTTCAAGTTGGAGATCAAGTGCTATTAAAAGTCTCACCCTGGAAAGGAGTTATAAGATTCAGTAAGAAAGGAAAACTAAGCCCAAGGTATGTTGGACCTTTTAAAATTATCAAACGAATTGGACCCGTAGCTTATCAGCTACAATTGCCAGAGGAAATGGCAGGAATACATGATGTGTTTCATATATGTAATCTCAAGAAATGTCTAGCAGATAAATCATTGATGATACCTCTTCAAGATGTAGAGGTAAATGAGAAACTTAAATTTGTAGAGAAACCAATTCAGATTGAAGATAGAAAGATCAAGAATCTCAAGCACAAAAGATTAATTCTGGTCAAGGTTAAATGGAATTCAATGAGACGACCAAAATATACATGGAGCTAGAGTCATAAATGCAAAGAAAATATCCACACCTATTCAAGTGAATCTCGAGGACGAGATTTAAATCAAGGTGGGGAGGATGTAACAACTCTCCAAAACACCCCAAACTGAGCCGAAACGTTAAACCGGGCATGCAAAACGAGACAGGCTCACCTGGACAGCACAGGCGCCACGTGCCAGAGACACCAGTCTCTGTCGCGACGCGCGGGAGGTGCCAAGGTGATGTGTCACCGTTTCGCGCCATCTGGAAACCCTACACTTGTGACCAAGCTGACCTAGCCTAGCTAGGTCTCTCAGGCACCACGCGAGAGGAGATCTGGAATCCCGCGCGACACGCGGGGAAGGTCAAAATCGGGTATAAATAGAGCAGCGTGGGACGAAGTCCAGTGCTCAAAATCGATCGAATTCTCTGATCGTATACCCTCTCAAATCTCTGTTTCTGTCGAAACCCCCTCCCCCTAAACCTGCGAAGCGCTGCCCGCAGTAAGAATTTTAACCCCCGATCACTAATTCGTTACCCTACCCGAGTTAGAACCCGCCAACGCATGTCAAGGCTCTGCCCGACTGAGTACGTTGTGGTTCTATCTTGTGCTGTATGGTTATCCTACCCGATTGATTTAGGACCCACTGACGCATGTCAAGGCCCTGCCTGACTACGCACGCCAGGGTTCTGTCTCGGTTGTATGGCTAAAAGTGACCTGGGTTAATTTACTAACACATGTGCATTGTATGTTTTAAATAGAAATTACAGGAAGTAATCAAGAATTTTCACTAGGAACTCCGTAGGAATACCTAAGTTTTCAAAGTGAGTACATTCTTTTTTTGTAAACATTTTTGTGAGTCAAAATGTTTTAATTATGCTTAACAGTGATTGAGTATATTTATTCTACAATTACTGCCGGTATGTTGGGGTTTTGTATACGAAATTTGAATTCGTTACCGTTGGACAAATGGATTTTTACCAATGGGTAACATGACCCACAAGTCAAGAGTGACAGTACTGATTGGGTAATGTTGTAGATATAAACATTGTAAATGCGGATGCCCTCAATAACTGTAAAGCTATAAAACTTGTTTTGATTATACTGGGATGTATTCACCAATATTTCTTGCTGATAAAATCTTTTTAAAACGCGTTTCAGGTAACTTAATGTGAAGCTAATAGAAGCCAGCTGGAGAGCACTGAAGGCTTAGAAAAGTGGCTATAAAAGTTACCTAAATAAACGGAGTTTATGTTTTCCATAAGTCAGGGTTTATCCCTACAAATGTATTGTAATTGAAACTTGGGTTTTATCCCATTTTGTGTAATATAAAAGTTTGGTGTTTTGAAACTCTGATCAATTATTTTCTAACTACGATCCTGATGTTGTAATTCCGCTGCCAAATTAATAAACACCGGTACCACCAGCTCTGTGTCTCGCGGCTCCCGCTCCCGGGGTAGGGGTCGGGGGTTGCGACTGTAATGCAATATCATTGTAACAAAGTTTTAAATACCACAGGTGTCTGTCATATCTCGTGTGATCTATCATAGGTGGGGTGTGACACTACGGGTAGGATCTAAATAAACGTAGTCGGTTCTTGTTTCAACGCCCTGCAATATGACTTTTGGATGTAAGTTTCTCAACGTGAAATTTGCATCCTTTTGTTAAAATTTAGAACAATACTTGCAACGATCTCACACATATCAGAGTGTTTCCAAATATCTTTGTTCCGCTTTTTAGGAATAACCTGAATCACTTTGTTGCTTGAAGAAGCATCAACGTTAACCGAAGATTGAGCACTAGCGATAGCCACTTGAGAGTTTTTTTCGAGTGTGAAGAGATTAGTAAGTGTTATTGAGAATTAGAGAGTAAAGAGTATTTTGGAATGATGTAATTGAACCAAAACAATCATAACCTCATCATCATCATACTCAGTAAATTCCACCAATAGCAAAGCTAAGGTAGAGTCTGAGAGAGAGTAACATGTAGACAGCCTTACCTCTACCCCGTAGAAATAGAGAGGCTGCTTCCAGAGTGAGACCCCCGGCTCGATAGTAGTTTTGCATCAAGCCTTGGACATAAGGCA
Source organism: Scalesia atractyloides (assembly GCA_947069175.1). Lineage (NCBI taxonomy): Eukaryota > Viridiplantae > Streptophyta > Magnoliopsida > Asterales > Asteraceae > Scalesia > Scalesia atractyloides. Next base: position 7,387,721 of record CAMTDV010000014.1, on the reverse strand, counting down.
CATAACACTCAGCAGTTAAGACAAAGGCCGACTGGTGTATTATCACATGATGCATGATTAACCATCCCCTCTTTTAATGTTATTTTCACGAAATTAGTAAAATAATGTTAAAATCATAACCTATTTATACTAATATGATATAGCAAAATGGTAAAAAAAAAAAGGTCAAACGGGATTTCAACGATGAAAAAACGATCATATCACCGTTCAACAACGGCTACTTTTCAAACCGGTTTTTGTCTTGTATCAAAACTGCTAACCGGTTTCAATTTGGTTTCTTGATTTTGTTTGAAGAACTAATATACAGACATGTGGATCGATATCGGCCGGATGAAACCAGTTTTTTTATAAACCAGTTTTAGAATAAACCGCACCGGGTTTTTTTAGACCGGTTTTTTTCCCACCTCTAGCCCATTTGAAATCTAGGTCTCCATCTACAAAAACAAACAATACTATGTTTGTGGGTGGGGTGTTGCAGGTAATTCACGTGCCATTTGGGATTCTGAGACAAAATTTTCAGTGAACGAGGAGTCCCTAAGTGGGGTGTTTGTGACATCTTAGGCGTATACACATTTGTAGTAGATAAGATATAGGATTTGAATAGATTACATGACCTAAACTAGACATGCCGCATTTACGGGATACAACCACAACAAGAAAACTCGAGCCAAGCTTGCTTAAGACATGGTAGTATTAGGGAGGATGCCAGGATGATCTCATGGAAGTCCTTATCTCATCATCAAGAACAAAAGCGTGTGCCTATATAGAAAAAAAAAAGACACTATCATGGTCAGTGTGAGGATTTTACGATGGTCACTTTCCATTGAATTAGGATCTAAAGAGGACACAAATCCAGCTTCGCCTCCAGCAGTTTAGATTTATTTTATTAAAATTCCAACAGTATAAACATTTGTTTATTGTTTGTTTTCTTTGTACTTTTTGTTTGACATGAGTGGCAAGATACAATGGCGGATTTAGAAAATTTGTCAAGAGGTAATGTTTTAAAGAAAAGGGGTAACGAAATAAAAAAAACGTCAATTTTTTCCAAAATTTACACTGTCGGCGGAGCGTCAAAGGGCAACGAGAGTTACTCTTCTAACATGGTAGATCCACCCCTGACAAGATATTTAGTGATTGGGTGTAGTAGACTAAAGTTATGGGTGACGAACTTCTTGATTTAACGTTGGAGTTGAGTCGCTAGGTAAATGAAATTCGTGTAATACAATACAACATGCATCTTTTTTAACTAAGATCCTAAGAGTGTGACTAAGACTAAACCACAAAGATTTTTCTTTAACGATAAATATGGATCACTGACGGAACTGGAGTATCATCGTTAGGGGCAGATCCACCCTTTGGCAAGTTCGGCGGCCGTACCCTTGAAAAAAATTTAATGTATATTTTAGGCAAAAAACTCGACCGCCCCTTGAAAATATAGTTAAACACCTCATCCACACCCCCAGCAAAAATTCCTAGGTCCGCCACTGATCATCGTGCCACCAGCGGAACCACCCGATCATATCCATCTCCACTAGGCGCAATGCCTAAATACCAATACATGAGGAAACCCAATAAATATTGTAAAAACCTTTTGTGGGAATCGAACTCGAGATCTGTTGGTCCCAAATCCTTATCACATCTCAAGATGCCACTATAATAAAAATTAATGGTGTAATAAACGCAAAACTTAATATTTTTAGTGCAAATAAATACAAAAATAAACGCGTTTGATCTATACATGTACGGTTTACCATTAAAAAGATTAGGTGGTGTTTTGATGGTAGTACCAAATCTAATAAAAGATTCCAAAAAGGAAACTGAGTGTCGTCACATATGAGATAATATGTATGGAATATCTTGGGGACAAAGTAAGAGCCTCACCCTCGGGTCTTGTTTGACCTGAAATTATATTGTTTCTGCATCCAATGTATACATGAAAGTATAAAAATAACTTTTATATATGAATAAAATAAAATTTACGGAAAAGTCGCAAGAAAATACAACATACCATGCAAGGCTACATACTTCTAAATCTAATCATATTATATCGTATCAATTGGTCGATCAGATATTATATCGTATCATTTGGTCAGGTTCAACATTTTTGAAGGTCCTAATCAAACTAAAAGGTTATGGGCCTTTTAGATTACCTTTTTTATATAAACCTTTCTCATTTACCTGCTAATGATCGACAACAATAAAATAAAAAGTTTTAGTTGACGAGTATTAAAAAAATATTATACATGCATAGCACATAAACACAATTATAGTATCTAACTAATCAACTAAATCAACTTTACAAAGTTTTGGAAAATCAACAAAAATTCAACGTTTATCTTGATGAAGTCATGATCTAATCAAATGTAGATGATTTTTTTTTTGCAAACAAGTATGAAAAACTGGAGATTACAACTACAAACAGAGTTCGGCAATCTCAAATGTTAGATTAATCGCTATTTCTTTAAGGGCAACTTATCAAATCTTAAAAGGAATTTGGGACCTTTGGAGGTGGAGACCCTAAGCGGATGCCTTACTTTTATACACTATAGTACCAACCCTAAAATGGTAAAAAAAACTGTAACCATATTTTGAAATATGTGGTGACGGATATAAAATATTGTTGTAATTGAGGGTAAAAATTGAATCCTAGTAGAAACAATTAACTTGAAGAGAAAGATTAAAATACAAAATGTTCTTAACCTGCAATTGGTACACGAGCATCAAATAACATGCGTAATTATGCATATAACATGCGTAATTAGGGTTGAAACTAGGATAAACATATGGGACTTGGTACCGGTACTGAATTCCCCGTACTGAAAATATTTTGGTACCAATTCGATATCCACTTTTTAGCGTTTTAGGTTCGGTGCAGTACCGGTTTTTTACCGAATTTTACACACAAATACCGATATCCATATTTGGCGACTTTAGGTAGTGGTATCGAGCTCATCTCTAATTGTAACAGCCCATACATGATTTTGTGTTTTGACCATGCGTGATTTCTTTCTTCATACGTAATTAGGGTTTGAAAATTATAATGTGCGTAATTTACAAATGAACATGCGTAATATACCATCGTATGTTAAGGGTTTATTATACAATAACCCACCCCTTAGCTTGAATCGTCTGCATGTCACGATTAAAAATAACAAGTATATTATATAGTTTTTTGTATATCCTTTATTTCTATTGTCAGCAATATGATTCTTTGAATATTAAATATAAATAATATATAGAACCAACTTGTTGCACAAGTCAGTTTATGTTTCAACACTTTTATCATTATGTTATCAGTTTACCAAATACATGTTGTAAAATAATTACAAAAATATAGTTATTATTAAAACGAAACTTTAATGATGACTATTATTATTATGCTTAAAGCGACGTATTATTATATATAATAAAAATTAATTAAAAATCAAGTATAAACAAATTAATTAAACTCTCCGCCTAAACAGATAAATGGATTAAATGATTTAAAATACGTTGGTTCTGGTTGTGGAGGAAAAAAACAAAGAAACGAAGCAAGAGTTAAATCCGCTTTTGCCGTTCGGTATGTGATGGTTCTTAAACCCCTACTTTGATACATTATTCATATATGGTCCAAAACTTACATATTTTAAAGATATCTTGTTTGGGAAATAATGTTTTGAATGACGTGACATGTTGGATTCTAGTAGCTATGGTATAATTTAACAAAACAATGTTAATAATTATTTAGCTAATGTTAGAGGCTATTTGTGTACCTCTTAATGAGGTTCTGAATGGTTCAGACCTCTTACTAGTTCAACACTTAATGGTTCAGACTATTTATTTCGCGAGCAAATGTCTGAATGATTAAGCATTATACTTAGTCTGAATGGTTAAGATCTCTAATTTGAATTGGTCAGACATTTGCCTCTGAACGGTTAAGAGTATACTGACTCTCAATGGTTCAGACATCTTACTGTTTCAACACTTAATGGTTCAGACCTCGTACGAGATCAACACTTAATCATTCAGAAGTTGTCAAACAACCCCCTACTAATCTTCAACATGACAACATTAATAACCATTATGTAATTTCGAACGTGTTGATGTGAAGCTTAATGCTTCGACCAGCAAATTTTAGGGTTATAACATATGATATTAAGATGAATTGCAATAAATTATTATCTTTTATTCTTAACATAATCTAATCTATTGCTAATTCTACACTATTGTTTACTACGAAACTTAGGGGTTATATGACAATGTCGTGCTGAACCATTAAGATGTTTGATTGATTAAAAGGTAAACTTTGAATCGGCCAATCTGTTTCTAAAACTTACAATTTATGAGACTCCATAAAACATTAACATGTATCTTTTAAACAAACCAAACACACTCTACATCTGACCAATTAAGAGGTAGCCATTTAATGAAATCATTAAACAGGCAACCAAAGAGTAGCTTAAACCCTTAACATGAGAAAAGGACATCGTTTCACACAAATTGCTACTGCTCGACCAAACCTTTTTCGCATCATATTAATTTTCATATTCTTTTTTTAACGTCAACGGAATCAATTTTGAGCACTCTCGGGGCACCTACTGGACCAAACGAAGTACCTTAAGAGTAACCCGAGTCAACCACCAATAACGGGAAAACCCGGTAACTCACCCGCCCTTAGGCACAACGATAAAATTACCAATAACCCCCGTTTAGCTCAAGGATCAAACTCAGGTTTCATGTGTCTCCTATTGTCCACCAGTGTCTCACTCTGCACCAAGTGAGAATTAAACATACATCTCCCTAGAGAAATGCAAGCTACCACTATTTGACCTAGAGATCATTGGCTATCCGTTTTTTTTATTAAACTACTTTTATGATACTATTATAGATATTTATTATAACTAGAATTTAGTTTAAAAAAATTATATCTAGAATTAACCACGGAAAATAGCGAGTGTAGTTGTGAGATTTAACCCGTGAAGGTGGGAACACGTGGACACCATATTTAACAGAAACGAAGTGCAACGTAGGGTTTACAACACATCGTTAAAAATAATAGAAAAATCTCACATAATAAAACCCAATTGGGCGCCTGCAGAATAAACTCCACCGTTATGGACAACTAGCCGCCACCCCCTTTCTCTCTTCCTCTTCCTTCATACCCATCTCAGGTAATCACTATTCATCTCTAATTACAATCAAGCTTTGATCTTTTTATCTCTGTTTCATGATTCACACCCCCATTCTTAATGTTGACTCGTTGGTCAAACATTCCTGATCTTGATTAGGGTTTGTTGTTAAATGTTTGTTAAATCTTGATGTTTGTATGTGTTGTTCTGATATTTATGATTATTTATTGGGTTTGGTTTCTGTGAATTCCAACATTTGAGTAATTTTTTTTATTTGACACGTGACCTGTGCGCTTCTGGTGATTTTGTATTTTAGTTTAAGATTGATTGAATTGGTTATGGTTGTTAGGTAGAAAAGATTGTGTGTACAACATATTTACTGGGAATGTATGCAAATATTATGATCTTGAAGTTGCAAACAAGAATTTTGAATTTGTCAAAAAAAAAAAAAAACTGGCTGGACTTTTAAACATCAAAATTAGGTCTTTTTAGGTGGTAATTGGGGATGATCTTTCTTATAACACCAGAGTTGAAACATATTAGATTGCATTTCTGTACATTTTTTTGAAATTATTATTATGTTGCGGACATGAATCGTGTCGAAATCACCTTCTTGTTAATTGTTTTAGAGATATGTAGCGGTCACATGGTGATCTTATCGAACAATACGTTTGATCAAGATTATAGATTTGTCGAAATCATGTTAGCTGATAGTTTCTTTTATTTGTAAACCTTTTTACAGATCATGTTGCGTACGAAGCAGCTAGGTGTTCTGTCCCAGTCAGCTAGGTCGTTTTTCCTCAACGGGTCAAGATGTAGTGCAGACGGGAGTTCATGCACTTGTTCAGAAGATGAAACTTGCACTTCTAAGAGGCAAATTACCACCACAAATGTAGTCCGAAATGCACAAAAGGCGCCCACTTTGGTGCCCAACGCTTCCACCGTAGTATTGAATTCTACTAAATCCGAGTCTAAGATAGTTGACCATTCAACTTCTCATCCAACGTTATTGGTGAAACCAGATTCTGTAACTTATGCTGATGAAACCGACCAGATGCACCCGTCTGGTCTTACAACCGGTCATTTTGTTAGAGCTGGGATTGCAGCAGTCAACTTTCTAAATGATGTGGTCAGCTACAAGATTCCGATGACTGAAGGGAGTGCAACGGTTGACTCTGGTCAAAACTATGTGGTTGAGAAGGCCCGCTCTTCGAACGTTAAAACTTACAAAAAGGTTGAATATGAGTCGACGTCTTCAATCAACAACGCCAATTCATCAAATGCAAAAACCTACAAAAAAGTTGAACCACAAGCACCTGCTCCAACATCAAGACTGAATGTCAAAAGCTCCACAAACATCAGTAAAGGCAGAGCTGAAAAATACGTGTCGGGTAAAAGTCAAAATCAGAACATGGTCAAACCCACATCCAGAAAGTCAAAGGACTGTGTAAATGACTTCATGGTAGGTCAACGTGCTCCCGAGTTTCGTGCAGCTGAAATGTTGTCGGTAAGGGAATCCCGGGGAATATCAACAAAGCCCGTACCTCAAATGGGTCGGCAATATTCCAGTTCGGTTCATAAGGTGGAGAGTGTTTCTCAGATATTACGACAGCTAAAGTGGGGTCCAGCAGCCGAAGAGGCATTATGGAATCTTAACTGTTTGTTAGATGCATATCAAGCTAATCAAGTGCTAAAACAGCTTCAAGATCCTTCAGTAGCTCTTAGCTTTTTTTATTGGTTAAAAAGGCAACCCGGGTTCAAACACGACGGTCATACATACACAACAATGGTTGGGATATTGGGTCGGGCCAAGCAGTTTGGGGCTATCAACAAGTTACTCGATCAAATGGTTCAAGATGGATACCCACCGAATGTGGTTACATATAACCGTCTTATTCATAGCTATGGGCGCGCAAACTTTTTAAACAAATCACTCGAGGTTTTTCATCAAATGCAAAAAGAAGGTATCGAACCGGACCGCGTCACGTATTGCACACTAATTGATATCCATGCAAAAGCGGGTTATTTGGATGTTGCGATGGGTATGTATCAAAGAATGCAAGAAGCCGGGCTTTCACCCGATACTTTTACGTTTAGCGTTATAATTAACTGTCTTGGAAAAGCGGGTCACTTGGATGCAGCCCTGAAACTATTTTACGAAATGGTTAGCCAGGGTTGTGTCCCAAATTTGGTCACTTATAACATCATGATCGCATTACAGGCGAAAGCGAGAAATTATCCGATAGCATTACAGCTTTATCGCGATATGCAAAATGCGGGTTTCGAGCCCGATAAGGTAACGTACAGTATAGTTATGGAGGTGCTTGGTCACTGTGGGTATCTTGAAGAAGCAGAGGCGGTTTTCGAAGAGATGACCCGGAAAAACTGGATCCCAGATGAACCCGTTTACGGGCTTCTTGTTGATTTATGGGGGAAGTCGGGAAACGTTGAAAAGGCTTGGGCTTGGTACCGAGCCATGCTTAATGCGGGTTTGCTTCCGAATGTGCCGACATGCAATTCTTTATTAAGTGTGTTTCTTCGGGTACATAGGCTTTCAGATGCGTATAATCTGGTACGGAGTATGCACAGTTTAGGATTAAACCCGTCTTTACAGACGTATACATTGCTGCTTAGTTGTTGTACAGAGGCCCAAACGTCATTCAACATGATGTTTTGTTGCGAGCTGATGGGTGTCACGGGCCACCCTGCACACACTTTCTTACAATCAATGCCATCCGCGGGTCCCGATGGGCAAAACGTACGTGACCACACGGGTCACTTTTTAGATCTTATGCATAGCGAGGATCGCGAGAGCAAACGCGGGCTGATTGATGCGGTGGTTGATTTCTTACACAAGTCGGGCCTCAAGGAGGAAGCGGGCTCGGTTTGGGAAGTGGCGGCCCAGAAAAACGTGTACCCGGATGCAGTTCGTGAGAAAAGCTCTTGTTACTGGCTTATAAATCTTCACGTGATGTCGGAAGGTACCGCTGTGACTGCGTTATCGAGGACTTTAGCGTGGTTTCGTAGGGAGATGTTGAAATCGGGAATTTGTCCAAGCAGGATCGATATAGTGACGGGGTGGGGCCGGAGGAGTAGGGTCACGGGGAGCTCGTTGGTTAGGCAATCTGTGCATGATCTGCTTAGTATTTTCCGGTTTCCGTTTTTCACGGAGAACGGTAACACGGGGTGCTTTGTTGGGTGTGGTGAGCCGCTTAGCCGGTGGTTGGTCGAATCGTATGTAGAACGGATGCATTTGCTGTAGGGTTGATGAGGCTAGTAATAATGACATTTTTGGGTGATAGATGAAGAGGGTCACCTGTTAGGTTGTTTTACCCAGTGGAACTGATTATCTTGTATTTATGATCAAGAAACAAAATCAGTTAAATATTAGTATTATTTCTACGCTTGCTGTACTATCTGTATGTTTTGTTCTCTCTTCTCGCCTTTTGCTTTGTTTGTACTAAAAGATCTCACTTTCATACTTAAAACGGCCCATTCGCTCATGTCACGCGCTTGTGAGTGGGGACACACTTCGCGAATCCGCTGGTGAGAGGTGCTAGGGAAGAATGAGGAAACAAGGCTTCTATATTTAAGTCCCAACTTTGAGTATTGATATCGCCTTCATGTCGGATTTGGACGTGGTTTGATTCGTTGTAAAGCCCTTGCAACATAGATAACAAACCCACAAAATAGTGCTTATATTATCAAAGTATAATATAAATATATTTGTCTAAAGTTTTGGAATAGCACACATTTACACTTGAAGAAATATACACATTTTCATCCATTTTTCTGAACAGTACTACACATGCAAATTGAACCCTCCAACTTGCTACTTTTGGTCCGAGTTGAACTAGATTAATCAATGTTCTATTTTCACTTCCTATTGAATAATAATAATAATAATAATAACAATAATAATAATAATAATAATAATAATAATAATAATAATAATAAATAGTTAAGATTAATCAATGTTCTAGTTTCACTTCCTATTTGAATAATAATAATAATAATAATAATAATTAAATTTAGTATGATTTTGCTGATTCAGGAAATTAAAATAATAATTTGAATACATTGTAGGCGTTTTTAGCAATAGATCATTGTATAACTAGGAATCATGGTTGACGTGGTTATGCTACCATGACACCATAACAAGTAACAACAATAAAGACAAAAAGTAGTAACAGCGACTATAACAAGATACTAACATCTGAATAAGACATACACTGATCATGAGTAACGTCTTGGATAGACTCGCCATAATTCGAGACATAAACAAATCATAATGCCCAGATAAATCATAGGCGACCAATAATGCCCGAATAAATACCTTAGGCTATGACAAACAAAGTTAAACGCATTAGTTATTCAAACCATATAAAAGTATAAACATGTAAAGTCATGATGGCACATTTAATGTGACGTCATCATCTATAACATTAAATACTAGCGCACTGATAACCAAATAAGGCCAACTACGTCAAAGGAAGAACGTGCCTTAGCCTTTGCATTTCCATGAAAACGAGAAAAGAATGACGCTACAACAACACCTCATCAAGCAGCACACTATCATTAGCAGATTTATTATAAATACTTCACTAACCAACCAAGTACGCTTTCATCACAACGCAAGCATTCATTCACTAACTTTACCACCCAACCCATTTCACCATCTAACAATACTTACCACCAGGTCCACCTTACAGATCCATTGCAGTAACAACATTAACCATTAACAATAAATTGAGAGGGTGCATTTGGTGAGGTCAAATATAAGAGTCAAATTCACCAATCTTTTTTTTACCTGTCTTGACCATTGACTTAATTTATTCCAGGTTAGATTATGCAAGGAGAAGACAACTGGTAACACGTGTACGCGATGAAAAAACTTTAAAAATTCTAAAATGTTTCGTAGAGGCCAGATAGAAGTTTACTTCTATCAAACTGTCAAATGTAGATTTTATAAAAAAATGCATTAAGTTGGTTTTTATCAGAGTTTCTTAGAAGTCACAATGGTTTTAGTAACAATACGAGAAGCTATTCATTCTAAGTGTTGTAATACTTTGTCTCAATAAATTTATAATCTCGTTGACAACCTTTTATTTTGTTATAGATTGTCTTGTTATGCTTACAACATTATCGTCAACAAGGCAAAGAAACAGACGACAATAACCCCACTCACTCCAGATGCATAGATGCTCACGCGAAAAAGACAACTCGATCAGTCAACAGGTACAAAACACAGCAATATTTACAAATGCAAACCACAAAAACGATACACATACTATTGTAACAGACAAGGAGACAACAAACAAGAAACTTAAATTGTACAACATACTACAAAACATGCGCCTGCACAAGCTTTTTGAACATCAACAAGGCTCAGCACCTACCTTTTGGGAAACATATTTATAAGCACTTTTTGAAAGACCATCTGAATATGGCGGTAGTTAGGATTGCCTTCCGGTTTGCCACATATGAAACGTCAAAACCTATAAATAACCTACATAAGCCCCCGCCGCGAAGTGGGGGCAATAATTCTAGTTATTATTTGTTTATATATATTGTCATCATAAATATTGGCAACAATACTAGTTCATAAGCACTCCAGTCACAATTGTCTTTGGTCCCAAGGGAACTTATTGTAATTCAAACAAACCAACAATTTATACATAATCGTCACACATCTGATCCTTCTTCAATACCATACATTCCGATTTTCCAAGCAACCATTGAAAGCCTTCAAAGACACAGAGTTGACACGTTAATTAACAGACCCTTTGAGACTATATACGATTAGTATAGTAAACTACAAATATGAAATTTGTTTGTTATAATGTAGGACGTGTATACATGAACACTCGTAGAAAATCAAACTAAACCGCACTCACAAGTCAGATAAGTCGGGTATTGTATGACCCACTACTACGGCATTTATGGTGCTGCCAATGGAACGGTGCGGTTCCTTTCTTCTCACAATCATTGCATAAAATGTCCTGAAAACGACAACCATATTTGAAATTCTTGTCAAAAATATACATGCATTTTATATAGTGTTATACTTATTGCAGTGTCTATGTGTATAACCTGTGTCTTGCCCACATACTCCTCAGGAATTTTCCCTTCAGCTAATATTGCATCCCACATCCCAAATAATGCCTGTGAGATAACAAAAAGTCAACTTTCAGGATGTATTATGTACTTCAACTATGAATTTTAACATATATATGTAATTGTCGGTTACTAACCTGCATATCCCCCAGTGACTTGCAGCATATCGGGCAAGTATAGTTGGACATAGTGTATGCCTAGCAGAAGCACCGAAGAGTCGGTATATATGATAAAAGAGAAATATAAACATATACTTATGAATGGTATGAGATGAATATCTGAAAACATGAGGAATGCATTACATGACCACACGGAAGTGCCTTCACAGGATTCTTCGATGTGAAGATGTATTCATGGCATATCGGACAGTTATCTTCTAGACACTTCTCCCTGCAGGTATGCACTTTAAGTGACTTTCCCACGCGTTAAATTCATGCAGTGGAAATAGTCGACCCCCAGACCTTTTCACACTCTGCACAGGTTACAGTACGGGCAGTGATAGATTTGCCTCTCATCGTCAAACAGTTTGCAGATTGGGCAGTAGTATCGGGCCATGGATAGATTGTTACGTGAAACGGTTGAGCGTGTTGGACCAATGGGTTGAATTATTAAGCATCTCATGCACATCATCATGGTTGTGGCTTTCCTGCAAGTAAACTATGTGAGAATCTTATAAAATGTTTTGGTTTTATGTTCATAGAGAGAAAAGACAGCAATGCGTCTACAGTCTACCTATCCATTACGTGATCGGTTGCATCATCGTGGCAAAGCCTGCAAGTGTATAGCTTGTTGCAACATGAAGCGACAAGCTTGCAGTTCCGCTTATAGTGTTGACATCCGAACACTAATTTGTGTAAGTCGCGATAAGATAGATAAACACCTGGAACACCTTGATTGTTATCTAGCGTATCATCATCTGGGTGAGATTTCCTTTGTGTATTGATCCAGCGGCTGACAGAGAATAAAACAAAAACACTTTTAACGTCACAATTCAAAAACGAGTACGAAAGGAAAAGAAAGAAAAGTGTAAAGCGGATATCAACCTCATCATCAGGTTCTGTATTATGACCGATTTCTGCTTAGGCTCTAATGTTTGGTCACAGTTCACTCTTCTAATCGTAGCCTCGAGTTCCTCTTGAGTCAATACAAGTACAGAGTTTTCAGTTGTGTCAGTTTGACCATCAATAGTTAATATCTCCGCGTTTGACCTATCAAACTCGTTGCACTCTTCACAATGATGATTCGCTTGGTCTTTTCTTGATTGCACTTCATTGTAATTATCACTAAAACTTTCAGAGTGCGTCATTTTATGAATGATCGTATCGCTTTTTGGTATAAAACCATCTGTGTTTAGTTTTACACCTCGAGGCAAGTACTTCGAGATTATTTCCCGTATGTCAGCAGTTGATTCGGTTGACACTGTTGACTCGTCAACCTTGGGAACGTCATAACCCTTCATACCCTCCCACCATTCGCCTAAGCATTGATCAAACATTGTGTTCTTGGTGACTTTGCGCCATAATGACATGAGTGCATTTTGTTCTTCAACCGTCAAAGATGACATAAGCCACGGAATCATTTCTTGTAATGTTTCTGCTCGTGTTCTACCAAGCATGCATCCGATGACCTTTTCCTGTTCCTTAAGAGACAAATGTTCTCTAAACAAAGGCCACAGTTCGACTTCTTAATGGCGTACATGGTCAGACAACATTTTATTCATGCATTTACACATGCCATGAAGCTTTACACATAACTGACGATACATTTCCATTCTTCCAGTCAGCGTCTCGACGTACAGTTCAGAAATCTGACCCAAAACATACGAAATTCTGTTGAAGTATTCAATATCCATTTTATGATCAATGGAGAATGAATGGCTACTGTTTTGGATTACTTCCTTCGCTTCTAAAGCTGGAAATGCGCTTTCATCTTCCGCGTCACTGTGTCTTTTGTGTAAAACGCGTAAAGATGGAAACGTTGGTAAAATTCCGTAAACAAAGCATGGTTTCCTGCCAGCTTGGCAGAAAGCGAAACAAGGTGTTCTATATCTTTATGAGAGCTTTGTGGAAGAAAAATATGTGATCCACTGGTTTTGACTCTAGATAACGCGATGAACTTTCGGTATTATTCTCAGTAGAAAATGTCGAAAAACGATTCGCTATTTTCTGTTTCTGAGGAAAAAATACATGAAAACTGATCCCGCTAGAATACAAAGTGTTGGATCTGTTTCTGAGGTGTGTGTCCGATTGCAGGTTTGGAAACGAAGAATTGTTCTTGATTTGTTTGGAAAGAAACGAACATCGGTTCTCAAACGCTGCATGCAACTCTTCTCTGAATTTTTCAACAGATGTTTTACCAGAGTAACCAATGCGAACCCATTCGTACAAAACGGAAGATAACGATTTATTGACCAAAAGGCCTCCTTTCTTTATGCTATGCAGAATGGATTTTGATTCATCCTCTGTTAAATGACTTGAGAACCAAGTAACCGTGCACTTTAGCAACCCGAGTGGCATCATCTCAAGACCAGTGTATAACAGCCACAGCTGCATTTCACGGCTGCAGTTTATAACTATAAACGGGAAAACCTGCGATTACAAAACCATGCATTTGTACCATGTGAAATGTTTCAACACAATTTTGTCAAAATGTGTAGGGCTGCAAACGAACCGAATGAACACGAACAAACAAGACCTTGTTTGTGTTCGTTTGTTAAGGATATATATGCGTTCACGAACTGTCAATGAACGCTTACCGAACTAGATTTTATGTTCGTGTTCGTTCATGAAGGAAATGAACGTGTATATGTTTGTTTGTGTTTGTTTGTTAATTTTAGGTAACAAATGCAAACAACCGTTCATGAACACAGACGAACGTTGATGAACACAAACTAATGTTCATGAACACAAATGAAAACCAACAAAAACAAACCAGCATTCATGAGCATAATATATAATACACTCATACTTGTTAACTATTTTATTTATTGGAATTTTGAAGTATTTAAATTAAATATAAAAATTATAAAAGCTAATGAATTGTCGAACACAAACGAGCACGTTACCGAACGTTCACGAATGTAAATGAACAAATGTGGCCTCTGTTTATGTGCTTTGATATAACTAAACTAACAAAATTTCTTGTTCGTGTCCGTTTATTTATTAAACGAACAAACACAAACAAACTTCCCACCGAATGGTTCACGAACTGTTCGCTGAATGTTTGATTCGTTTGCAGCCCTAAAAATCTGTGAACAAGAGTGTTACCTCGGTTTCTACAAATTTCAGGTATTTTCGGATCCCTGTGACGCATACTTTCAGTTTGTCGCATAGATTCTCAACAAAGTTCCCTGGCCAATCATTTCCGCTCTTGCTGTACAGCAACAGCTGTAAAGCTTCAATTTGACTGTCATCTAAGAACCATTGATATGAAGGCGCTGGACAATCTTCCGTCAGTTCAATGCACATTGAGTAGAAGAGCTTATCCAATGAATTGCTGAAATTTCAGAATATTAGTTAAGAAAGTTAAACAAATGGAAAGACATGTTAATTATCTATAATCTATGCTATTAGTATATTATTATTACCAGTAAAATATGATGACATCAGCGAAAAACTTTAGCTGAACAACTGCAGGAGCTAGGCCGGAAAGATCACTTGAAGCTCGAATCGAATATAGATCTTCTGCGGCTTCTAGAAGGCGCTTATGGTATGCACCGTGCCATATATGAGCATACTCCAATGGATTGGGTTGAGCAGTAGTATGGACAGGATATGCTTGATCTGGCTCCATTGCTTCTCCGGAATGACCCTCGGACGTATAGACTTCTAGAATTTTCCAGAAGTTAGCGCGCTCATTGAGGAATAGAGATCCTTTTCCATTTTTGTTAAACTCCCCAGTGCTAGTTTGCTCTGTTGCTTGAATACAGGATATTACAACCTACAAGATGGATCAGATATCAGGATAAAAATAAAAAAAATACAAAAAAAAATCACTATTAGCTTGAATTTAGAGATTGGGTTATACCTCTTGCAAAAGTAAGTCCTCGGGTACAACTTGTTTAATACATTGCAGCACGTTTTCTCTTTCGTCTAATGAGAGAAAGGAGTTCATCCACCGAAAGAAGTCTTCTAACAGCAGCATAGGAACACTACACATGAATTGCCAAACAAACGCAGCTTGTTCCTCGGTTGAGAATTTCTTTGTCAACAATGGGAACACCTGTTTCAAGGTACATGTAACATTTTAAAGTCCAACCTTTTTATTCATTTTAATCAATATCTTTGAATATGAATAATCAACTAACTGGATTTCACTTTACCTATTATTATGCTTTCATTCTAGTATATTTTACAGTACTAAATAAAAGTACAGATTCCGGTAATAAACTTCACACGCGATGTTCACTTGCGAAGGAAAAAGTTAGCATTTTGTTATCCGAATCGACACTTTTTAAGGATTTGTCATAGTTTTCTTTACCCAAGATCAAAAGTTTAAAGCGCAGACAACTTTATATCCGTTATGTTTCTAACTTTAACTAAATTGATGTTCATCTAGTGATGGCATGTTAGCCGATAATTGAGGACACTGTGTCAGATCACACTATGTACACTTATTGTAAAATTTTAGAAATGTATCTATGTTTCAGAAAGACACTGCGCATGGTAGTGATAAAACGGATGAACTATAGAGTTTTCAAGTATTTCAGGAAGCTACCAACTCTGTCCCTATAGCAACATAGTAAAGAAGGAATCTTGTCACGGCTACTTTCGTCACTATACCTGTCGCTAATATCTTTAAATAGTTACAACACCTTTCGTCGCTGGAATGTGGCTATCAATACATGTTCGAATAATCATCACTTTAAACAGTTATATCAGGCTATCAGCAGCTAAAGAGGTTCTGAAGTACAAAATGTTACTTGAGGAGTTGAGGGTGACAAGATCCTTACGGAACTGTGATTTGTCACCGTGATATATTTTTTTGAATTATGTATTCTGTCAGAACACTGAATCTTTAATATTGCAGACATGATCTGATCTGATCAGTTTCTTTAATTAATTATTTGATTCTACATTATTTTTCTAATAAAATCTTATTACACACATGCTATTATGTAGATCATCATAAAAGCAATGATATCTTATAAGTGAACCTTATTACAAAACACAATTTAATAACATCAAACAAACTTTAGTTATGTATTTATATTTTATTTAATATTAGTTGATTTTATAACTTATTTTTAATAATGATAGATGATAAAAAGATTAAAAAAGTTTTTTTTTTCTTTTTATCTTTTAAATCTAGTGGGTCTACCTACCAAAGCTATTGTAGATGGGAATCTTATCCCATGGAAAAGCTAGCAAATGGATCATGTCCCATGGTATGTGAATTGATAGTTACCTAGTCTTTGGTCACAAGGAGACGAGGAGTAACAGATCTATGGGCTTGTAGATGAGTTGGAAATGGTTTTGGACCTTTGGACACAAAAGGTCCATTTTGCTAGACTAACAAAATTTAATATGGAACTCCCTATTAAAATTCCACACACAGTCTGTTGTGGCCGTCGTAGTCCTTATCAGAAGGCTACGATGGCCATCGTGTACCTATGATGACACCTTCCTTATTACGTTTGGCAACTTATTTAGCTTTTTTCTTTCTTTCTTTTCATTCCGTCATTTCTTCCTTGTATGCATATATGACCCTTCCTCTTTCATGTGTGCATGATTTCTTTTCTTTCCCCTCTCTTCATAACTACATGTATGGATATCGTCGAGGACGTAATGAGGTAAGAAGTGTCATGATGGTTCGAGGGGAGTGTATGGGATACAAGGAGAGGAGCGATGGCGGTTGATGGTAATTGAATAAAATAATATAATTGTCATTACCAAACACTTATCGACTCGACATCCCTTTTAGGAATTATTTCCTTAATTCCTTTACATGTTCCAAACTATCAATGTAACCTTGCATCTTGATGATCCAACTCATCACTACATACTATAAATCCCATAGACAACTTTTGTTATATATACTAGAGTAGAACTCTAAACGAACAATCCAAACTCAAGTACCCGTAAGTGTACATATAGACCACAAATACCATCTATGTAATAAACATTTCTAAAAAGCAGAAATTTATATGTAGTGAAATCATATAGACCACAAATAACCATAATAATAAGCAAGAATGTATGGTACCTGCTCCTATTCTTTGGTCATATGCTTGCCAATGCTAGTCTGCAATGTACCAATAAAGTAAACCAGTTCTTGAAACGGCTTAGAAATACGCCTGTCATCTTCCTTCTTCAACACATCCAGATAATGAAAAATGGATTCCAAAACATCACCCGTGCTCGTATGCTCAAGCGTATACGCAGACACCACGTTCTTCACTTGCGCATCCAAAGCTTTTAAAAATCACCTGAAATCACACACTCAATTTAACAATTCACCATAACATAACTAACCGGTTCCATCAGGACCATCACACATTCATTCCATTAACAAATAACACTTGAAATGAAAATGAAAAAGAAGGAAACCTCATCTTCGGCTACAGAGTGATACTTGTTAACCAGTTTAAAAAACTCAAACCTGCGGCGGAGTTCTGGAATCAGGTCAGGACTGCGGTCCAGAGCCTCCGCCGCAGTACGGAGGAGGTCTGCAAGCTCTAGGCGTAGAGCATTAGAAAGTGTATCAACAACAAAATAGGAGATTCATTAAGGCGTGCACCAGGAACAACAGTAAGTACGGAAACCGACATCAAAAACTACTTCAGGCTGTATATCCGCCACTTGTTGAGGGGCGAATTGTACTATTCGCCGGCCATAAGAAGCTTCTAGAATATCGGAGAACAATAAGAGAGACAAAGGGAAGTCGAAGCATGGAAGATGTGGTGAATATATCGACCCCTGTAGAGTCACAGACATCATCTCTCTGGCCGTTCAAGGCTCCGTGCGATTTTCTTTTTAGTTTAATGGTTATGGAATTATTAAATTTTGGTCGTTTGTATGTGATGATTGGGACGTTATACCAAACGGCCAACGCCTCCTCCCTATTTTTTAACGGCATAAAACTTCCATGTTAGAGATGAAGCGGCGTTAAACATGCTGTCTGTCCTCTGGGCCTCACCCACTTATTCTCCTCACGCGACTTTTAAAAATTGTTACTCCCAGCCAAAAGGAAGCTCTTGTTAACTATTGGTTTACACTTTTTTATGAGTTTTTCACTGTACTCGAAGTTATTATTTAATTTGATATTTACTTTCTGTAATCAGATTCAATGTAACATTATCTATTACGTACACACTTGTCTCCTAGAGCGTTCACATTAGCAAATCTATGACGTCTCCGTATGCTTCTATCAAATAGGCTAGTTTCACATTAGTAAGCGTTTATATTAACTGGTTAACTTTTCTTAACGGTAACAACAATTTATATCAACACCCGATGTTTAAATATTACATAAGCTAGCAAGTTACTAGACGCAACCCCTGTTTACTCACCTGATATTGCTTGGTTAGGACTTTAAACATAGTACCACATAACATCAAAATCACCCATTTGCTCCAATCCATTATGTGTTGTTTCGTCCTAGCTTTAATCCATAAAAATGTCGTTGCTTGTACTTCTACAAATATTTTGTCAATGTTTACCCGTGTACCGTTGAATATAAGCTCATTCCTTGCTCGCATGTCACCCAACACGTCGCCAAAATTATGGTTTGGACCAGTCTTCTTTTGCGTGTCGAAATCGTAATATTCTTGTGTAGCTCCAATAAATCTTTCATTGAAAATGCGAAAATTTAACTATTTTAAGAAATTGACAACTAGAGAGAATTTGGTTTGAACGGTAAGTTTTGATCACCGATAGACCGCTGGAGTATCATCATGTCACCAGTGAAACTACCTATCATATCCATCTCCACTAGGATATAATGCATATACACCAATTTTGAAGGATACCCAAAAATATGAGAAAAACCTTCTTGTGAGAATCGAACCTAAAATCTAATGTTTCATAAGTTTTATCTCACCCTTAAGATGCCACTAGGTTATAATGTCATAGACTATAAATGATTATATTAGTCACTTGATTAAATACAATTTACGCTAACATCTCAAAAAAACTCTCAAACCTAAATAAAGAGTTAATTACTGTTTTCGTCCCTTTGGTTTGTAAAAAATCTCTATTTCAGTCCATTAGTTTAAAAATTGTGATTTCAGTCCCTGTGGTTCACTTTCGTAAACGAAAACAGTAATTAACTCCTAAATAAAAACAACCCAACTTATTAAATTACTGACCAATCGGGTTAAACTTCCATGAGAAATAAGCATGCCACAGAAAAGAAAATAATGGGGAGAGTGAGAGTCGAACTTGGGTCACAAGGAATACGAAGTCTTTCCCCAACCACTCCACCACTACCTCATTGACATTAACAGTTATTAATATACAAAATGCCCGCTTGTTATATTTTATACCAATGTATATTCCTCAAAAACATCCTTATTTTCTCACTTTAATAGCTCTACAAGATGTAATTTAAAATGTCAAAACTAAAAAAAAAAAAGTTTTCGCTTAACACCATTTGCATAAATATTTGTATCGCCAGGTGATCAATAAACCCTGGACCCTCCCGAACTTCTTCCTGTATCGGGTTGTATTTTTACTTGACCCGGGTTTAAGTTAGTATGCCTAGGTTCAAATTCACCAGTTAAAAGGTAAGAAGTAGCCAATGGCTTTAACCAATAGGTTTTAAGTTCGATTCTCACAAGTGGTTTTCTTATATTTATTAGGTTTCCTTCTGAATTGGCATATATGCATTATACCTAGTAGAGATGGATATAATCAGGTAATTCTGTCGGTAACACGATAACACTCCAACGTTCGTCCATGGTCCATGAACCTTCCCATCGAGGGCCATGTGATGGTCAATCAAACATGAATAGTTGAGGAGCCACATGTACTTTAACACAAGCCCCACGCGCAGTATATGTCATGTGTGCCGGCCACGAGCTCATCGTCACGCAATCGAGATGGTCAACAGTCAGCACCTTTGTGATTTTCTCTTTTTTACTCCCTTAAAAAGTGGTAACGTCACCAAGTCGGTTTCCATGCTATATTCAATAAAATCTTTCACATCTAAATATATTAATTTGACTATAATTAAAAAATAACATGGTTTATATCATTTGTTCGATAACACTTGGGAAATTAATTTAAAAATGAAGAATAATCAGAAACAAAATACAATAACAAAAAAAATATTATAATATAACAGAATAAATCTAGATACAAGTTACAACCTACAACTTACAATGTTAAAAGGATTATGAATAGGAATATCATTTCCGTACAACTGGAGATTACAAGTAGGGCTATAAACGAATCGAACGTTCAACGAATAGTTTGTGAATTGTTCGACGTGAAGTCCGTTTATGTTCGTTTGATTAGCTTAACGAACGAACACGAACAAAAAATTCCATTCGGTTAGCTTAGCGAACGAACACGAACAAAGGTCTCGTTCGTTCGACTGCGTTAGTGAATGTTCGGTAATATGTTCGGTTACGTTCGTTTGTGTTTGTTTGATTATATTAAAGAAATAATAAAATAATAAACCTTTTATGTAAACATATTGAAAACTTGAAACCCTGTTTTTTCTAATTTTGCTAAAATTTGGACATTCAAGACATCTTTTGTAATAATTATATCTAAGTTAGTTTAACTTGATTTGATGGCTGTAGTAAACTTCTTGTGTTTTGATTTAATATTTGAGGGTAGAGATGGGCATAATAACCGGTTCCAAACCTGACCCGGTGGAACCTGCCTGGGACCGGTTCCGGTTCCTACCCGACATATAGTAGAACCGGTTCCGGGTTCAAAATACCCGATGGTTCCTACCCGGTTCCACATTTTTGGAAAAAAATAAGTTCCGGAACCGGTTCCAACCCGTACCCGGGTTGTACCCGTAACCGGTTCTTATCATACCCGGTTCCTACGGTAACCTTCCAGACCTGGTTACACAAACAACCTAAAAAGAAACGTTAAACAAAACATATAAAACACTAAACATACTAATCATAAAACACAAATGGGTTTACAATACATAAAACAAACTAAACTTTCGATGACCCGGTCCCGGATGCTTCACCCTTTTCATTGTTTTTTCGCCTTTGTCACCGGACAATGGCGGTCGGTGTGTTTCTTGAGCGTGGAGTTGGCCGCCGCCTTCATGAACTTCCCGCACCCCTTGCATCTAGCCATTTCATAGCTATCCGACATCAAGCACAAGTCAAAGTGCTTCCAAATATCGGGGTTTCTTTTGGTTTCCAAAACAACCACGACCTCATCGTTGCAAGCCATCGTTATCTCTTGTTAAAGTGTTAAGTTTATATAGAAAAACCGATTCCGTAAAGTGTAAAGTGTAAAGGGTTTTATATAGAAAACCGATTCTGTAATCAGGAACCGGTTCCAACGGTAACATTTACCAGGAACCGGTTCCAACGGTAACATTTTTATCAGGAACCGGTTCTGAACAGTAAAAGTCAGGTTTTCGACTGTCAGGAACCGGTTCTGAACAGTAAAAAAGGTCAGGTTTACTGTCAGGAACCGGTTCTGAACAGTAAAAAAGTCAGGTTTTACTGTCAGGAACCGGTTCTGAACAGTAAAAAAGTCAGGTTTACTGTCAGGAACCGGTTCCGCACCATACCCGGTTCCACACCATACCCGGTTCCATAATACCGGTACCCGGTTCTACACGGTTCCATATTCTTGGGTGTGAACCCGGGTAGGAACTGGACCCGGTTTCACACCATACCCGGTTCCAATGACATCCAAGCAGAACCGGGTCCGGGTTGGAACCGGTTCCGGGTAATAATAAAACCCGATTATGCCCATCTCTATTTGAGGGTGGTATTTAAATTACTCATGTCCAATGTTTAAGCTTAATAATGTTTTATTTTTTTATTTTCAAGTTAAATTTTCTTTACGTTCGTTTGTGTTCGAGACCAGTGTTCACGAACTGTTCGTGAATAACTGAAATTCCTTAACGAACGAACACGAACATAAATTTATGTTCGATATGCAATCATAAACAGTTCACAAACATGTTAATTCCCTTAACGAACAAACATGGACATGAGCATGTTCGTGTTCGTTCGGTTCAGTTATAACCCTAATTACAACAAACAACTAGCCCAAAATTACAACTGAAAAGAGCATGTTTATATTAAGGTGTTTATATGAATATCAGGGACTTCTCTTAGATCTTGGGGTTTTCTCTATGTTATCAAACTAAGGTAGACACCTTAGTTTTATAATTTATAGTCGCATCAAAAGAAACGGTTCCACCATTTTACTTTACTAAACGTAAGATTAAGCAATGTTATTGTCTTTGATATCATATTACACGGAATAATGTCATAAATGAAGACGTGTTGTACCCGAACCGATCATAAGTCGCAACTAGTTATCATACTACTTACTATCCACCACTTGTGACCTAGTGGTAGGGAGGCTTAGGTTTCCAATGGAAACTCAAATTTAATTCTCATTTGTATCACTTTGGTGGATTAGGCAATGATGGATGGAGCCTAGCCTTCTTGCAGAGGCGCCAAGTTCTATCTTGAGAGCACCCGGGTTTTCATCCCACCATGTGTTACACCAGAGAGTGTTCAGCTCTTGTGGTGACACCACGGCTATCAAGTAGCAGTTGGCGGTATGGGTTCCCTAGGGAACACCCACGCCAAACTTTGAAGTCAGTGTGAGCCCGGTTAAGACAACATAGTCTGGCTGGATTGGACAACGAGACTCTCTAATTTGAAGAGCGTTGTAGCCTAATACAAGAACGCCGTTCTAAAAAAAGTTATCATACTACTTATAGCACATGTTGATCAGTTCTGTATAAACATAATGGAAATCATATAAAATACCTGTAATAAAATACCTGTAACAGCTGACAGACCAGCTGGAGAATCTACTCAGAGATGCAGCTAGTATAAACATAATGGAAATCATATAAAATACATGTAACAGCTGACAGGCCAGCAGAGAATCTAGTCAGAGATGCAACCATGGAGTTTGACATACATGTCACGATGATCTGGTTCCTCTTTAGGGTGTAAATTAATGATGTGATTAATTAGGTTGTGTAACCTTCTACCTCTCTAGTTATCATTATGTATACACCCAAGAGGAAACCTAATTAGTTAAAAAGGGTATCAACAATTACCAGTTAATTATATATATAACAGGTTTAATATATTTTGATCTATATATTATATAAATGATTATATGACTACAGGGTTCGGTTCAAATGAGAACCACCACGAGTTGCGAGAACCACGAGAGCTAGGTCATCCAAAAAGTTTTTCTGAAATTTTTTTTCTCTAAAAAAGTCGTAAAAATAATCACTTGTTTCAGCAAAAAAAAATTCAAAAAAATGTCGCATACCAACATTTACATGAGCCGTAAAAAAATAATTATCTTCTTCCAAAATTTACGTATGCCATAAAAAAACTTGCATCAGTCAAAACTACCGACTCGGCAAATTTTTTATTTTTTTACAGATGTATTTATAATTTTTTCATCTACGTTTGGGCAAAAAAATTGACTCAACTCGCGACGGATCAAAAAATTCTCGCGGTTTTCACAACTTAATGTGGTTCTAATTTTACCCTGTACCTATGACTACAAGATTAAATATTAATATAATACTTTAAATATTAATATAATACTATATTTAACCTTCAACCTTAGAGATCAATTAGAATCTAAAGTCTGTTAAAATATTTAAGGTATCTTAACATGTGCATAGGAGTCAGAGTAAAACACAACTAAACTAAAACTAAATATGTTTATCGAATATAGAACAACTTCCAACCTAATTTTCTATTGCAATTTCATTTTAAACACATCACTTGACCATAATATCTCATTCATCGTACTTTTTTTTTGGATATTTCTTTACAAGCTATGAAGATTGCGAATATATATTAACATTAATCATATATATTTTTTAATATGCAAGATTAACATATAAAACGATTCACATTATAGGAGATTTTCTGTAAGTTGTATAAACCCTAAATCAACATAAAAGTAGAAGTAGAATTGTAAATCGAAGAACAAGAACTCACAAAAATTGCAAATCCAATAATTGAGAATCAGTCAGACAAGAATATAATCTAGAGTGGAAGTTGTTTAAGTTTTAATCGCATGGTCTCGGCAATTCATTTTATTGTCTCTCTGCATGTGACTAGCTGTGTAGGGTATTTCACTATGTTGACTTTGTGATTATCTAGAAATTTGAACCAAAGTAAAGTTAGATTATATATTATTGAGAAAGGATCAAATACTCCATGAAGGTTAAGAAGGAAGGATTTTGGTCTATTGATTTTAGATTTGGAGGGTTTAGATTAATCTTAAGGAAAAAAAGAATGAAAGGGCATAAAAGGAATCTTATATTTATTGATTTTCTCTCTCCACATGCAAAACACATGCCAATTCCCTCATCGATTTAAAATGCCTATAACTTTTTCATACGACATTTTTTTTTAAATTCACCATAATAACGAGCGTTTTTTTATCTTTAATATGAGCACCATATTGTCATATAAAAATAAAATAAAATTTTCATTTTTACTGAGTTTTTTTATGCATTGTGTTAAAGGTTCACGTCATTGTGTCTTTTAACTGGGTCTTAGGGTGGGGTGGGGTGTTAGGTTTTTGGGGGTGGGGGGGTGTGGGGGTTAGGTGTTTAGGTTTTTGGGGGTTTAGTTTTTAGTTTTTAGCATTTAGCATTAGCATTTTAGCTTGGGTTGGGGTGTTAGGTGTTTTTTTTTTTTGGGAGGGGGGGGGGGGTTTAGGTTTTTGGGGGGTTTTTTTGGTAAAGTATAGTTTTTTTTTTTGAGGGGGGGGGGGTGGGAGTGGGAGGTTTAGGTTTTCAGGTTTTTGCATGTGTATGTTTTATAAGAACCTATATCACAATATATGACACAATGAAGATGATGTTATATCTGAGTTTTCTTTAAATTGTGTTATTTGTTCAGGTCATTATGTTTAATTTGTTATCCATTGTGTTTTAGTTTCTTGTTATTTGTGTTTTAGTTTGTTGTGTATTGTGTTTTTAGCTTGTTTTCCATTGTGTTTAATTTGTTATCATTGTGTTTTAGTTTCTTGTTAATTGTGTTTTAGTTGTGTATTGTGTAGTTGTTTTTTTAGTTTGTTTTTTCATTGTGTCTTCATATAATTACTTCATTCATTGTTATCATTGTGTTATTCATCTTTTATATTGTTTACAATGATTTATCATAGATTGTGATTTATTCATTGTTCATTTCTATTGTATTATTTTTTATTTTTTTATAAACATTTATATGTTTACACTTTACTTGGTACTTTATATAACTTGTCTTACAATTGTAATATCTTCTCTGTACAAAATTACATTTCCACTTAATCCCATAGACACTTGTATTTGTTTTTAACTTTCTTACAATTAGAAGTTTTAAAATAATCTTACTCCATATTTTTTTTAAAAATTTTTTGTCCTTGTTGACTTTGTGACTTTTTAAAACTGTTCATTTAAAACGTTTTTTTCGTACTTGGGTTCTTGAGTTTTTCAATTTTTCCGTTTACTTTTATTATTATTTGCATGAGTTAAAGAAAAAATATATTCAATACCTATCGATACAGTTTATGAGTTCACATGATACTCCACTCGTTTGGACAAAATAGTAATCCTATGTTTGGAAAATAACAGTGAGACTCTATAAAAAAGAACCCACTGAAAGAAGTTTCTGGATCCGCCACCGTCCGAAACACTTTATAAGTAATAATTGTGTTGCGTTCACGAGTTAAATTAAGAAACTCAAAATAACTTATTTAACTTTTTTTTTGTTTTTATCTCTATGCATGTAAAAGATATTAACATTTAAAATCACACAAAGCATACTTATTTATCTAAATGAGTCAAACTTGACTTAAAATTGATTGTGATCTAGTTGTAAACGGTTCGAAACGTGTTGTAATAACTGGGCATATGCTAGTTGGCAGTTTGCTCTTACAAAATATTTTTTATCACTATTTTGTTTTAATTTTAAAACGGTTAACATATCAGTCTACAAACAAATAAACATTTTAATCTGAACACATGTTTATTAAATAGGTTAAAATTATCTCATATAAAAAATTACCACCCGTATAATATCAAATATAAATATATTAATGTTTAACGTGCTTTTATTAATTAATTATCAAATCAAATGTGGGTGTGTAAAATGCGTGGATGACACTAGCATCCAGAGTCACAACACGTTCCCTCCATGCTGTTAGTGTTGCTGATTAAAACGTACTTCTCGTAATTTCCTTGTCAGATCAAACAAAGCAAGTAATTAAATATTAAATTTCATATTTTTTAAATAGACAACTTGGTTCTTCTAAAAATAAGACTAGTGTTTGATTACTTTAAATATTACATAACTTGGAAGAAAATAAAATATGGAAAATGTCATAAATCAAAATATCGTTCACATTTACTTGTTCATGTGATGTAGAAGAACACAATAACACTATGCGATGTGGAGCCGTGAGCGTGGGAGCTAGCCACGCGGCTGTCACGGTGACTCAAGAACACCACAACGACCAAGCTTCAGTGGGGGCGTGAGGGTGGCGGCTGGCGCTATTGGGCAAAAATAGGTGTTTTTAGGCGCTATTAGTGAAGTTACCACAAGCGCAAGTGAGGGGGGCGAGAGTGAACAAGATAATGATTAGGCGTCTAGTCAGCGTCATGTGTCACAATATTAGAGGATGAATCCGGGTTGTGCCTTCAACCACAACACATAGTCTAACAACGAAATTACGCTTATTTTTAACATAGGTTACTTTAAAACAAATTTGTCATAGTAACAAACCTAAGAAGTAACGTAAGATTTGTTCAATACTCGCAATAAATTTAATGGGTTGGACTCTAAATTATGTGTTGCGTGCATTTCGGTTTGTCTTACACTAAAACAAAGGAATCGTTTATATATTTAAAAAAAGGAACTAGCGTTCAAAAAGATTATGGGTTTAAGCAAAACTTGATTTGTGATGGCCAAAGATTTCGAGGTTATATTTGCATCCAAACGATGTGGTCGAGCACGCTTCAATGGTTTAAACGTATTTTGACGCCACTACACATCTTTTGTTCCATGTATATAATTATAGGGAGTAAACCGTTATTTTGGTTCCTGAGGTTTGGACAGTTTTTTTATTTTAGTTCAAATCTCAAACCTTTTGCATTTGGATCCTTGTGTTTTCAATTTTTTTGCCATTTAAAAAAAAATCCTTGATTTTTGTCCTTTTATGAGAGAGAGTGCAGAGTTTTAAGGTTTTTATTTTATTTTATTATATATATTTAATGCTTAAAATAACTAAAATGTCCTTCAGAAAAGGACAAAAAACCAGTTTTTTTGTGAGAAATCTGAGTTGACTTTAATTTTGGACTAAAATGCCAACAAAATTGAAACCATAGGAACCCAGATGCAAAAAATTTAAGATTTTGACTAAAATGACAAAACTGCTTAAACCTCAGGGACCAAAATAGCAGTTTACTCAATTATAGGCGTTGGACTAAACACGAATAAAGAAATAAGCAACCTTCAAGTACATTACATCATTACTTACGTAATGTAGGACCAGGCCGGACCGATAGGTTTAGGATTCTATGCGAAGGCTTAGGGCCACCAAAAAATAGGGCCCTCTAATTTTATTTTTTTGAATCCTTTTTTCATATATTACATGTGTATGTCAGTATGTGTATTTTGCCCAAATGAATAAACACATAATAACCCAAACAAATAAATAGTCTACACCAAAAACTTGAAGGATTATTGGCCAAAATCATTTTTTTCTTGAATGAATAAATTAGCAGGTCCCTTTTTTCTTGAACATAATTATGCATACTCTGCCGATGGAGGAGAAACTATGGATAATCGATTGCTGCCGATGGTGCGATTTGCGATTGATCGTTAACCATAAAAGAAATTTGCGGTGCGATTTGCGATTGATCAATAACCATAAAAAAACAATTTTGCGATTTGGTATTCGAGATTTTACGACTTGATATTGTGATTTTCTATTGCCGTTTGATATTTTTTTACGCTCAACTCTCACAAGGCCCCGTCTTTGTACTTCGCTTAGGGCCTCCAAAAACGTTGGACCGACCCTGTGTAGGACAGTCATTCAACAAAAATAAAATAAATTAATGATTTGATTAATAATTATACGGATTACAACTCAAGATAGTAAACGAAATACATACATAAAAAATGACTGAATACATTGCAGAATAAAGAACAAGAAAGTAAATTATACCCTTATACAATTAGCAACTTGGGTTATGTCTCATTTGTTTAAAAGTCATATCTTTTACTTTATTTTACTCACACTCTTTCATTATATTATATTATATAGTACAACAAAAAGTAACTTAAACACCATGGTTTAGATCACATCTCTTTAAAAAATCATAACCTTTAAACTACTTATCTGTATACATCACACCCTTACATAAAATCACAACCCTTCATATATATATATATATATATAAAGTCACAACCATTTAATATATATACAATTACCAATTCCAGTCATATCCTTTCATTTAAAAGTCATGTTGGTTAAAAAATTGTACTTATACAATTAAAAACTTGAGTTATGTCCCATTTGTTTAAAAATCACACCCTTTAGTTCATTTTATTCTAATTATAAAATATTACAAAAAAAAATTACATTAACACCCAAAATCCGAACCATTACGTCCTTTCCGAAAATATATACGTTGTTTCCCTTTGTTGATTAAAGATTTATATGTCTCAATGGTGTGTTGGGTCGTGATTACAACGGTGCGTCTTATCCTTCACAAAATGGTATGTCAGTTTAAAATGCATGCTAAGCATTAATTTAAAGGGACATGTTGGTTTAAAAGCATTAATTAATTAATTAAAGGGCACGTCATTTCTCTTTAAACCAAGTAACCAACATGCACAAATAAAAGGAACTTGACAGCATCCTTGGAATGCTTTTGTAAACCGCTGTTCATAATTCAAACCAAAGGTAACATTTCTCTATTCAATCGATTCTTCCATGCTTTTCCATGACTATCGTTTCTTCCTTTTTGAATCATAGTTACATTTTTATTGTTACTTTTTTTGTGAATCTGCATATCTACAGTCGACTCAAGCATATGCCCTTTCGATGATTGTCGTTTTTTTTCATTCTTGAATCGTGATTTAAACTGTCAATCGACTCACCACTCACACATACAGAAATAGAGATAGAATTTTGGTTTCGCGCGATTGCGTAGAGGGCGTAAATCAGTCATCTTCATGTTTGTGATTCATTTTGTAGTCATATGTTGTTTTGAATTTGGTTAATTCATCGGTTTTGATTTTAATTGTTCATATTGACAGATCATATGTTTGTTATTGTGATTTTGATGATTGATATTTTATTTTATTCATGAACATAGATGCATGGTTATGCGTGGTTGCAGATTTGGTGATCATGTGTTTAGATGATTTGATTAGTGGGTTACTTTTACTTTAGTTTCAATTTGCAGAAACAATAATTTTCTGGATATGGAGGGTGATACACAGAGTAATGGTTCTTTCTCATTATTTTTGAACATCTGAAAAATATCGATATGAATTGACAATCGTGTATTATAATGTCGGAATGATAGGTCTTTTGAAATTTGAAATAAAAATATAAAATATCACCATTGAATTTGGGATAATTTGAAACAACTTACTGACAAAATAAATTAAAAAATTAAAGTATGCTACGTTCTTTTACAAAAAGACCAACCGGCATAATTAGATTTTAGTCCATATTGTAAAGTTAATTATTACGAAAGCTCAAAATGTGAAACCGTTTGGGCTGTTTTAACTTTTAACTGTTAGGTAATATAATATTAGTTAATTTGGTTGTGCCTACACATCCAAATTAGATTATGTATTTTAAAGTAAAACGATTTAATATGGTGTTATTGAAGAGAGACAAAACAAAATGAAAATAATGTTTTGCTTACAGTTAAGAGTTTTCACATCTTATAGAGTGATACTAAAATTTAGAAAGATTTTTGCATAAAAATAATCAGAATCCCACTATAGTGATACTAAAATTAAGAAAGAATTTTTGCATATAATAATTAACATCCCGCTGCAACGCGCGGGTTGGCGTCCACTCGTTACACACATAATGCAAAGAAAATAAAAAGGAAAACCATAAAAGAAAACAAAATTGGCAGAGGCTTTGTATTCAACAAAGGTCCCTTACAACAGATTTCGGAACATCCGGGTGAAACCGTCCTTTACATGTCGGCTCGATGGATTGGAGTTCAGCAATAGTCTTATCAGCACAAGCAACAAACAAAGAAAGGTAGGGAAAGGTCGTCCGCTCATAAGCACGAACACCGCCAACAAACTTATCTTTGCTTGGAGTCGTAACCCTTAACGGATTCAACAGAAACTGGTTGAATGGCAGCAACACGCCCAACCTGCAACCCTTCCTGAAAACCAGACCCTTTGGCACTTCTCTGAACCTAGGAAAGCGGTTTAAGATACTCAATGATGCGATGAAGGTAATCTAAAACAAAGGAGAAACCATCTTTAATCAACTAGCGTTTTTTTTTTCCTTTAAGAGCTCTGAAACCCAAAATTCCAATTGCTTCTTTTTTTCTTCAAAGGATTCCATCTCAAGATCTAGCTTAACAAAATATGCCTAGTTTGGAATTCTTATTCTTCAGCAATGAAATCTTAGCCTCTAATTATTAAGCCACTTCTGTGATTGGCGTTTTCCATATCCCCAGATCGTCTACATGACGAGTCTCTAAAATTTGGGCTTGCTCTTTCAACTTTTTGACTAATGCTTCACTGGTAAAGAGCTTGCCTTAAAGATTAGCGGTATGTTGCTTCTCTGCATGACGTTGACTACAAATGGCTTCAAACAATTCTGACATAAGAGAACCCCTTCGATCTTGGTTATGATACGCTTCAGAGACCATGTTTGACAAAAACAACTTCCCCACTGACAATTTCTCTACAACCACAAAATAGCATTCTAAAATATGAAGGGGTCAATAAAGGGGCTCATGTTCGATATTGACCAATTAAGAACAAAAAGAGGATCATCAATATCATCCCCATCACCATGGTCTTGATTAGTGTCAACAATGGAATAATCATCACTCTCATGAAGGGACTCTCCTTTTTATTGGGTAAGGCAGGAGGAGCCGACGACATAACATCACTGCCACTGGGCTCATCGACCAACTTCAGTTTGGAATTGGAAGACCTTTTGGTCGGTCAGTACAACACGTTTCTTCATTTTTCAGTTATCTTTTGGTAGGATGATCCACAATAGGTGTAACATTCACTAGATCAGGAGTGCCAATATTTTTGCCTTTATAAGCAACCGACAAACTATCATACTGGCCTCCATTATAATAAGAACCCCGAAGGATCATCTATACATGGTGCTCACCATTAACCAAACCACGTGATTCAAGCTCAACAACTTCTAGATCCTCCTTAGCCATAATATTAAGCAAACTAATGTATGCAAAATAGAATAAGAAAACAAGAAATCACAATCTAAATAAAAGTTACGCCACGACTACCGACCTTGAACATTCCTAACTAACACCGGCTTCTCGGCTTAAGTCAACCACAAACGATTAAGACCAGACTGAACTAGGGCATGTTCACAAAAAGGATGACAATAAGTAAGGGGAGTTTGAAGCCTCCTAAAATGGCTTGATCAAATGTAGGGTCATGAGGAACAGGAATGGTAAGGATTTCGTATGGATTCCTCTCAGGCATTTTAAAGGGAACAACAGATGACTAATTAAAAAAAAAGTTGTCATTCCACTCCTTTGATGAAGGTTTGGTTCGATAAAAACACTTAGGGCTCCCATCCTTTAGATTGCAATGTTTACCCAATCTCCATTCCAGGCCAAATGAAAAAAAAACTGGTTAAACAGAGGAACCGACGACACAACATCTCAAAGTGTGTTATTTTGCTAAGACCATATGGTGCAAGCTGATGAATTTGTAAACCCAAAGATTCAATAGTTTTAAAATAAAAATAAGGTGAAAGGTAAATGAAGGTTTGAGAACACAAAGTACTTAACATATAGACCCATGTGGTCCTTCGCCAGCAATTTAGGGTCATACTCTTCTGTGTTGCGATATAGGAGACAAAGACCGGACAACAAAGAACTGGTCATTCTCGAAAACTTGACATTCATGTTTTTTCTATCGATTTTTGCAAAAACAATGAAGAAAAGAAAGAAAAACTAACCTGGAGAGAAATGCTTTGGAAATGATTCAAGAAAAGAAGAAGATGGTTAAATATAGGGAAAAGTGGAAGTTATTTGAATAATTGCTAAAGACCGATAGTAACTATTGACTGATGAGACATGAAGAGTCTTGCAAACGGTTGTAGGTTATCATGCCCATCAGGACAAGGGGAAGACTTTAGACTGCTAATTTGTTATTGGCTCTTCGTCCGGCCCAATTAAGAACAAGGGCCTAGACTGGGGGCAGGCCGAGCCTATAAGGAAAATATAATATAATGTATCCTATCCTCTCATAGTCTCATGAATTAACGTGGCAGTGAGCCACAACCTAAGAATCGAAGGGGAAGATGTCACCTCTCCTCCATACAAACTTCAGAACCAAGAAATGACAGGACAGGACAGTCGAGAAAGTCTAGAACATGCAGGCCAAAGCCTATCAAAAGGATGAAGACAAAAGGCGTTGCTATACATTAGGAAAAGGAAGTCAAATGTCAAACCTTTACGCATCAGGAATGGATGAAGACTCCCAGGTCTGAAACGATGGAAAGGTGTCTGCAATATACCCAATTTAGATATACGGTATATTTCGCCCACATGAGAAGAGGGGAGAACCCACTATATAAAGGTGTTTACGGGTTCGAGGTTAGACACACCAGATCCTTGAGATCTCTTCCAACTTACTTCGCTCTCCCCTCACTTTTACTTTATTTTACACGACTCCCTTAAAGGAAGCTTTGTAAACCTTTTCTTGTTCTTCGACGATCAAGTGTAAGCCTTTGTACATTAGATTTCTCGTATTTTTTTTTTTTTTGAGGGGCAACAGTTACCTAAGAGTTATTTCTAAGATTATGTTTTATTAACAATCTTTAATCTAATTTAATTTAATTAAATGTCTATAGTTTAAAATTAAGGTAAACATCGTATTTCTAACAAAAATCAGCATACGTATTTTGATATAATAAGTTTAACAACCAAAAAGTCCACATTTTATAATTAACTCAAAAAGTCAACTCGCTTGTATACATAATACTTCATACAACGTCAATTTAAAATCGATGTTGCCAACCGCCACCCTTGTGTGTTTCTAGATTAAGTGCTAGTTAATTTGAGTTTAGCTAAATGTGTATATATTTAAAAAAAACGTTTTTATCTTATTTTGTAAAAGCAAATAGTTATTTTTTATTTTCGTTAAAATTTTGCTTTTTTCATAAGTACTAGTTAAGGTGATATGAAAAGGATAGTATAGGAAACTAAAATACTTTTATGTTACGATTTGACCTTCTAAATAAATGAATGGTAGAATATTTCGTTATATATCCAAAGTATTAAAAAATTCAGTATGAAAATTGCATGAGGATTTTTATTCGTCTAAACCAATAACCATCATTTTCAGTTTGATTAAAATTCACAATCATAGAATTTAAAGAAAGATAATGTCCCTTAGAACGTAGTTATTTGATTTTGTTTAGCATTTAAATTTTAAAAATATAAAGTCAAATGTTTTTATTAGGATGAACTTTCATTAAGGCAGAAAGTCAATTAGATATAACTAAGACGTAGCTATTCATTTGGACTAATGGACATGATATATTATATGTACCACAAGGGTTAGGGTCCGTATCTTATTAGATGCTTTTATTTTTATTTGTATAGACATGTAAAGAGTTGAGTTGAGCCAATATAAATTTTAACTTAAACTATAACGATACGAGTCGAACTGACTCATATTATAATCTTCAATCCAAGTTGAAAGTTCAACGAGCTAGCTGCCTAGCTCGTTGCTAGATGAGTTGACTCATCTTGAATTATGATGATGCTTCTTTCCTATACCGTTATTATTAAAAATTTCGAAATAGAAATTACATCGAGATAAAAGGTAAACAGCATGAACTCAATTTATGGGTTTATAAAAGTGAATTGGATCGACACAAAACAATTTAAGCTAAATTTAATTCAAGTTTATAATTACGAGATAGTTATGAAAAGTCCAAAGTGCAAACTAAGTTATAACTATTGATGGCTTCTTGGCCTAATGTCATCATATGTTTTTCCCTGTCAAAATGATACAGGTTTAAGCTCTACAAAGTAAGCATCAAATGAATTTAGTAGTAGATGTTAACCGGAGTGTGTTCTTCGTCCAAGAAAAATAACTTATAACTAATACCACAAAGAACTTGAACAAAGGAATTTGTTTTTTACTATTTTTTTCAAGCTAGTTGTCGGCCCCATTTTTTATATGAATTAAATTAAAATTATGATTAAAAAAAACATAGGCAAGTGATATTTTAAGCAAAAAAAATGGCGTAGGTGAGTAATCCAAGAAAACTGTGTGGCACTCAAATAATATGAATTTAAATTATGACAAAAACGTAGGCAATTGATAGTTTAAGCCAAAAAAATGGCAGTAGTTTGGAGTGCGTGGCACTCAAATTTAAAAAAGTTTTGACTTTTGAAGTCAAATGTATTAAATCTGTTTTTTATCCTCATATTCAAATCCTTAACAAAATTGTGTTCATCGTATGGATTCGTCACAATAGATAGACGTGTACCTAATTGACGTTAGTTAATTCTTGCTTTAGATGCTTGTACTTATAGCTTCGAACTTGATCCTTTTTTTACTTTTGTCATTATTACATTTAATAAAATTAGATTATTAAATAGAGGGAATAAGGGAAATGTTAACATTTATGTCCTTCAAACTCAAAATTAAAATAGGAGGTATATGAGTTGACCTAAGGGGGGAGGCCAAGAAATGATTAAACAAAAATAAGGGAAAACATTGATTAAGAATGTTAGGAGTGACCCACACCCACTGTCAAAAAGGGTCACTAGGTATGAGTTTATCTTTGATTGACATGTTTAGGTAGGTTTATAGCCAATTTGAGGCTTTTGGTCAAAAGGGTGTGTTTAGTGTTTAACACCTTCATGTGGTTAGAATATTATGGATGCGTTGGTTTCCGACTTTGGTAGTCTTAGTCTACATGTTATGCAATAACGCCCAATCATCTATGCCATGTAGCATGGGCTTGGGGAGTGAAACACCGCTCCAATGGGTGTGATGGGCCTGGGCGTGAAGGGAGTCACGACGTGATGAAGTGGAGTGTGTGGGGCTCATATTTGGAACCAATCATGGTTTACCATTTTTTTTGTTTTTAGACTAAATTTCTAGACCAATCATGGTTTACCATTTCTTTTTTTGTTTTTTTTAGCTATATTTCTATGCAAAATCCTTACATACAAAGGTGAAAATAAGTGAGTAAGAGCTCATTACATACAAAGGTGAAAATAAGTGAGTAAGAGCTCGTGTTTACATAAGAATAATGAATAATGTGACAATCATTTTCTTTCTTTCTTTCTATCTTTTTTTATGTTGCAATGAAAATAAATAAAAAAAGTCACATGGCTTTGTTCGTGATGTTAGGATGTTTGGTGATATATGGATGTTAGAGCGTCATTTCAAGTAAAAAAGAAGAAGACAAATTCCTTTTGACCCACATGGTTGCTTCGGGTCAAATAGTAATTTATGTTTGAAAACCATTTGATAAAACTAAAAAATTATGTTTGATATCATACATCAGGCAGGGTGGGCGTCGGCTCAGGACCCAAAACGTAAAGGGCCCGTAAATTATTTTTACATATAATATAAATATGCATATTATATATATATTTAAAACCCTTTATTTGTAATCAGGTTTTGCCTGTGATCCAATGGAAGTTAGCATGCCTTTTAACCCGCTGTTCTCAAGTTCGAGACTGATATTGTAGTGTTTTTTTTAGAATTTTAGTAGTCATTCTTTTTAATGCAGCAACTCTTTAATGCTGCAAGAATTTTAGCAGTCATTCTCTTTAATGCTATCACATTAAATCTTTTTTTTTCCATTCATTCTTTCTTATTTTCTATAAACTAAAGTTAAATGCCCTAGATCTGTATAAATTGATGGTATGCAGTGCTCTTTTGATGCTGGAACTGCCTTTTGATAATGGAACTTTAAGATGATTTTGCTAAGATATATAATCACATGAGGGCCTAGTTTCATAATAATAAGTGTGTGGCCAAAAAATGAAACCTTAAATGCGGATATATAAAGCAATCAAATCTCATTTTATTTGATAAATTCTTTTCTGGCTAGATGATGTGTCTAGGGATGGTAAATTGAAGTTACCTGTCCCAGATGTGTACAAGTTGGTGGTATGCGGTTTTCTTTTGATGATTGATTGCCTTTTGATAATGGAACTTCAAGATGATGTTTTGCTAAGGTATTTCAAAATAAAAGTGTGTCCCAAAGTTGAAATCTTAAATACGGATCGACAAAGTGATCCATTCTCATTTTGAACTAACCCAAATCTGTTTTGTTTGTTATAGTGCCCGTATTAGGGTTTGATGGAATTGTTGAGTGACGCATCAACGGATTGAATTCTTGTTTTACTATAGCGGGCAGGGCCCGGTTTTTTTATCTCGCTCAGGGCCCAAACTTTTTTTAAAATTTTCGAAGACGGCCCTGTTATACATAATTACAAGATATTTTCAGAACAACTAATGTAACTATCCTTGCCTAATATTAGAGTTTTACTATTTTAATTTGTACATGTCAAATATATTTTTTTGGAAAATTATCACTATGTTTAAACTAAAGAAGTTATTGTAGACAAATCGTAAACAAATGAAAAATAAGCTGAGAGAAAATGTCGAGTGATATCTCAACTAATTGGGTTAAGTTTTAGACATATTATTTAGCATTAGTCTATTGAATTGTTAGTATGTTATTTTATTTTTTAGCCTGATATTAATTTGACATTTATTTAATTAAATGTCCGAGCAATACCTAATTATTATCAAAAATTATTATCAATCCCGTGTTTTACACGGGTTGTATAAATTTAATTTATATAATAAGCAATATAGTTATATCTTTAAAATACCCCGTATAATGCATGAGTTAAAAAAATATAATGTAATCGATTAACACATACGGTCATCAAGATATGTATTTAAATGATAAATTCGATAGACTATTTACTTATTAAAATTTTATTTTTTTCATTTATTATTAAGTTAGAAACACGTGTATTACACGTTGTAGAACCAATTAATGAAATATTAGATGATTATTAATAAGCGAAAAAAATAAAAGAGAGTAAACTTCCGTTTTGCTCCCTG
The DNA here is from genome assembly GCA_947069175.1 of Scalesia atractyloides. Taxonomy (NCBI): domain Eukaryota; kingdom Viridiplantae; phylum Streptophyta; class Magnoliopsida; order Asterales; family Asteraceae; genus Scalesia; species Scalesia atractyloides. The sequence goes on along the minus strand of CAMTDV010000014.1, from coordinate 7,349,990 downwards.
TGGTTTGATCGTTTTAACGGTTTTGCCCCAATCATTTAAAAACAACAATTTTCCTCCAATAGTTTACTATGTTTTTTTTCATTTTGCTCTCTGCCTCTAACTCCATCTAAATTGTTTGTTAACTAAAGGGTTTTTGGTAATTTCAATTATAAAACTAAGGGTATTATGTTACCAAAATACCCTTTCAGGTAACAAACAATTTGGATGGAGTTAGAGGTAGGGAGCAAAATGGGAAAACATAGTAAACTATTGGAGGAAAATGTCCATTTTTAAATGATTGGGGCAAAACCATAAAACGACCAAACCAAAGGGAGCAAAACGGAAGTTTACTCAATAAAAGAAATAACATATAAATAAATAAATAAGAGAGGTCCATCATCCATGAAGTTTGTGATTTAATATAATTATCTTCCTTTTGTATCTATTAAATATTAAATTATAATAGTTTAAAAAAATAATTTAACCAAATCTAATTTAAATGATAATAAAAATTTATATCTGGTTCTAAAAAGAAAAAACTTCTTCTATCTCCTACAGACAAGGAGAAAATACAAATTATATATTATTATATCCAATTCAAAGTTTGATAAAGAAAAAGTTATTATCCTTATCTAAATTATTTAGTTAACTATTATTTAATAGGAAAAAGAAATCGAAATCAATTTTTTTTATTTATTAGTGATAGAAAGATTTACTTATTTATTTATTTATTTTTGTGTGTGTGTGGGGGGTGGGTTTTAAAGTAACTAATTATGCTCATTCTAAGTATTAGTACGAATTAGAGAATAATATTTGAGGATATTCAAGACTTTTAATTGTAAGCTTTAATTTCAAATTTATTAGTAAGCGTCTCGATTATTTGGTTATTGAAGGAATCCTAAGAAATATTAATAGCTAATGTTTTTTTTTTAATTCATAGATATCTTTTTACATGTGGAGAAAAACTCACTTTATCTATAGTAAGATGCTTAAAACTCACTTTATCTATAGTAAGATGCTTAAAATTCTTATGTATATGTCTTGTCAAGCTAGATATTGGTTTCGATTGATGATTAGCTTGAAACAGAAAACATAAATAAAGGATAGAATTAAAAGTAAAGATGTCCACATGATTCATGTTGTGCTTGTAATATCGTCTATCTACTTCAGTGTTGTATTTTACATTCTTCATTTTTGTTGTTCATCTTTGTTGCAATTTTTACTAGCAGTTCTTATAATCATGATTGATGTATGCGTTGTAATTTATTTCAGTTATTTAAATTGTTGATCGGAGTCTGATTTAAATTTTTACTAGAAATGTTATTGAATACCAGATGCTATGATTTATGAAAGAGTTCAAATGAAAAGAAAAAAATATACAAAATGTCCGAATGATATCTTATTGTTTGTCCTTACTTGTAGGGATGAGCAACATATGGTTCTAGAATCATGGAATTGGGAACCAGAATCACAATGGACCAGAACCTTTTGATTTGGAAGAGTCGTTTCGCGGGTTTCATAGTTCTCAAAGAAACGGTTCCGAGTCCGTTCCGGTTCCGACCCGTAGGTATTGCAATAGAACTACAAGAACCGACTTCCAATAATAATATTTTTTTATCATGATTTGGTAGATTTAGAAGAAAAGTGGTTAATAGATAATTTTATTAGTTCAATGAAGTCAGTTTTATACATGACATTCGTTCGTAGCATTAGTTAACTAGTTTAATACCCGTCCGGTGGACGGGCATATCAACGGTATAATGACATAAGTATGTTATTGTTTTTATTATAAACAAAACATTATTTATTTAAACCAATCAAAATATGTGGATATTTCATCAAAAGCTTTCATATATTGATGTATAATATGCCTAAAAACATTGCAAAGCACTTGTAAAGAGAATCAGAGACAACAGACAAAAGTTGAACCGTTTAGACCTAACCTAATGATCTTACCACCTATATAGAATGTATAAGAAATCAAGAATATGAACCCTGGTCCTCGGACATAACACAACTCATTCTTCCTATCACAAGTATTATGATTAAAGTCACAGGGTAGCCCAGTATCGGTGCATAATGCCCCAAGCACATCTGGGCTCATATCTCAACAACTGGATCAGCGAAATGCAGATACATAACTTGGTCTTTCTGCAATCCCAAGAGAACTTCTAAGTCGTCTTGCGATGCTCAAGTATTTGGTTACTCGTTAACCTGAAGCATACCAAAAAGAAGCTACAAGTTCCAGAAATCATGGTCTGCATTAAAACACCATAGAAACATCTTTCTATATTAATAAATGAAAATCTTTTTTTTGACACGTGTTACTTTCTGGTGCTTTCTCACCTTATTTTCTTATTTATCTCTTATATATTAAATAGTAATAATAATAATAATTTTAAACAAATTATTAGATAAGTATAAATATTTATTTTTCTATAATTGTACTTAGATAATATTTAAAATAATATTATTACCATTGACATTGAAGATGGTTTTATCAAATAATATTTATATAGAGTATGAATAATAGAATTGATCTTATCGAAAAGAAATATGAAAACATAATTACTTACCGAAAGTTTTTTGTTTACATATATGATATGTCATACGGTTAAGCATTTATATGTTAATATATATATATATATATATATATTAACAATATATTAGATAATATTATATTAATTAAATAGTATTAATATTATTATACTAAATTAATAGAATCTTTTTTCTTTCTGTACTAACAAATAAATAAAAATTTGACACGTGTTAATCTATGGTGTCTTCTTATCTTAATTTTCAAATTTTTTTCATATTAAACAATAGTTTAACTAAATATAATTTAAATAAGGATAATAACCTTTTTTATCAAACTTTGAATTAATAATCTCCTTATCTTATTTTTCATTTTCTTTAAGTTCTTTTTTTTTTGTAGAACTAGACAAATGTATAAATTTTTATTCTGTTTTTATGTAACTTGGCAAGTTTTTTGGTTTATATAATGATAATATCATAACTTTTTCCACAAAAAATTTAGATTTAGTTAAATTAATGTTTAATACTATTATTATTATTAAATATTTAATAGGATACATAAACAAGAAAATTTATATTAAATCACAAACTTCATGGATCTCTCTTATTTTTTTACTCTTTATTGTATTTTTTTCAGCTTATTAATAATCATTTAATATTTCATTGGTTCTACCACATGTAAAACAAAATTCTGAACGAAATAAAATACAAATTAAATTTTAATACGTAAATAGTACATCGAATTTATCATTTAAATACATATCTAGACAACGGTATGTGTTAATCGATTACATTATATTGATTAAACTTGTGCAAGGTATGGGGTACTTTTAAAAATATAACTAATATAAACTAAATTTACGCAACCCGTGTATAACACGGGGTTCTAAACTAGTTAGTAATATTCTAAATAATTCGGTGTTAAATAATATGGGATGACCCCACATGGTTGGATATGAATGTGTATGCGAATCATTTAAATGTTAATATAATTTTCACTGTAGTTAACAACTTCTTCAATTATCGAATCTCTGTACAATGATACTGGTTTGGAACCTGAGAAATACAAAAATTGCTGACATAAACGACTAGATATTTGATTTAATTGATTGTTCACACGGTTTACTTTCTAAATATTGAAAGTGGGAAAGTGGGCGAAAACTGTCGAAATGAATTTTTCGTGCAAAATCGAATCCTTTTATAATGATACTGAGTTTGGAACCTGGGAAATACAAAAATTGCTGACATAAATGACCAGATATTTGATTTAATTAATTGTTCCGCGCGTTTACTTTCGAAATATAGAAAGTGTGCGAAAACTGACGAAACTCGAAATGAATTTTTTCGTGTAAAATCGAATCCCTGTATCAATAAAACTGAGTTTGTAACCTGAGAAATACAAAAGTTGCTGACATAAACGACCAGATATTTGATTTAGTTAATTGTTTGGGTTTACTTTCTAAATATAGAAACATAGAAAGTGGGCGAAAACTGACGAAATTTGAAATAATTTTTTCGTGCAAAATCGAATCCCTATATCAGTAAAACTAAAACTGAGTTTTGAATTGAGAAATACGAAAAATGCTGACATAAACGACCCGATATTTGATTTAATTAATTGTTTGCGCGTTTACTTTCTAAATATAGAAAGTGTGCGAAAACTGACGAAACTCGAAATTAATTTTTTGTGTAAAATTTAATCCCTGTATCAATAAAACTGAGCTTGGAACCTGAGAAATACAAAAATTGCTGACATAAACGACCAGATATTTGTTCGCGTGTTTACTTTCTAAATATAGAAAGTGGGAAAGTGGGCGAAAACTGAAGAAACTCGAAATGAATTTTTTGGTGCAAAATCGAATCCCCGTATCAATAAAACAGCGTTTGAAATATGAGAAATACAAAAAATACTGACATAAACGACCAGATATTTGATTTAATTAATTGTTCGGGCGTTTACTTTCTAAATACAGAAAGTGTGCGAAAACTGACGAAACTCGAAATGATTTTTTTCGTGTAAAATCGAATCCCTGTATCAATAAAACATAGTTTGGAACCTGAGAAATATAAAAATTGCTGACATAAACGACCAGATATTTGTTTTAATTAATTGTTCGCGCGTTTACTTTCTAAATATAGAAAGTGTCCGAAAAGTGACGAAACTCGAAATGAATTTTTTGTGTAAATCTGAATCCCTATATCAATAAAAACTGAGTTTAGAACCTAAGAAATACAAAAATTGCTGACATAAACGACCATATATTTGATTTAACTAATTGTTCGCGCGCTTTACTTTCTAAATATAGAAAGTGTGAAAGTGGGCGAAAACTGACGAAACTCGAAATAAGTATTTTCGTGCAAAATCGAAACCCTGTATCAATAAAACTGAGTTTGGAACTTGAGAAATACAAAAAAATGCTGACATAAAGACGAGATATTTGATTTAATTAATTGTTCGCGCGTTTACTTTTTAAATATAGAAAGTGGGAAATGTCACACCCCGACCCGCAGCGGAAAAGGTGATCGGGGCATAATTGGGTTATCATCAAAGCTCATGACATTTATTATATGTTTCATATTCATTAATACAATTTAATGGAAATTTACAATAAATGATACAACATGTTCTAACTATCAGTCTAAGCTTCTTGTTTCTCTTCTAAGGCATATCCTATGTTTTCCTTGCTTCAACCTGTCCACCTGTATCATGTGTAAAAAGGTTTTTGGATCAACATAATGTTGGCGAGTGAATCCTATGGAAAAACATTTGAACAAGTTTATCCAATTGATTATAAATAATGTGCATACCTCATATGAGTAAATGTAGATGTAAATTTATTCACACAACACATAATATTGAATATTGAGCATACAAACACCAAATGATTGTTTTGAGGCACGCGTTGTTCGACTCGTCTCCCACGAGGAACTGATGGGCCTAATGAAAGAGTTTTGAGGCACGCGTTGTTCTTACGAACTGATGGGCCTAATGTATGAGTTTTGAGGCACGCGTTGTTCTCGTCTCCCACGAGGAACTGATGGGCCTAATAAATGAGTTTTGAGGCACGCGTTGTTCTTACGAACTGATGGGCCTAATGTATGAGTTTTGAGGCACGCGTTGTTCTCGTCTCACACGAGGAACTGATGGGCCTAATAAATGAGTTTTAAGGCACGCGTTGTTCTCGTCTCCCACGAAGAACTGATGGGCCTAAATAATTTGCATACAACTTTGACAATATGTAATATATCACAACCAATAATAGTTACATTCTAGTTTAGTTCATATAATGGTATAGCACAAATTTGCATAAGAGAATTAGTTTAAACGACACATGATACACCCCAAAACATGAATAAAAAGGGGAGTTTGTAAGAATTCACTCACATTGGGTGCGTTCGGTTGATGAGGTTGAATGTACGCGAAATGGTGTTAACCACGAGTGAAATTAACCTAGATAAATCGCATTATGGTTTGGTAAGTAAACGGGTTTTATCAATCTATTTTAGTAGGATTGTTGGGTGTATTTTTGTGAGTTTGTGGCTATTTTCTAACCTTAAAAATGTTATTTTTAAGTATTTTTAATTGATTTTTAATTAAAATAATTAAATAAAAATAAATAAAAAAATATTTTATTTATGCTACAGTTGACTTTTGACCGTTGACTTTGACTAGCGTTGACCGGTTCGAAGGCATATTGTTGTGCACCGGGTGAGGCTCGAACCCGAGACCTCCCGTACGCGTGCACGCAGCTCTACCAACTGAGCTACGTGTCTAACCCGTCATATATCCGATTTTAATTACCTATATACATTAATTAGATTTAAACAGAAATCACTTTATTTTAAAAATGAATTAAATCACAAGACCGGTGCGCTCCACAGGTCTCGAACCCGGGACCTGTGGGTTAGCGGACACACACTCCACCGCTGGACTGTGTGTCTCACTTGGTTATAAACTCAGTTATCAATATATTTAACATATACTTAAATCAACCCGGTTCAGTTTGCTGAAAAAAAGAATTTTTATCAAGGCGGCGTATGAGGGGCAATACTCGAACTCGTGACCTTAGCGTTAAAAGTGCACACAGTCCACCGCTGGACTGTGTGTCTAACCCGGTAAATAACTTGATTTTAATTATACTTAACCATTACCGAAATGTCGTCTTCTTCACTGTTTTTAACCGGAAGTGACGACTGACTGGTTCGAAAAGTTGATTCATGATCCTTTAGCGTTTAATGATCAATTACAGACGAGATAAAAGTAAAAAGGAAAGGAATTAGGCGTGAAAAGTACCGACTGGTTTTACTCTGTTTTCCGGCAGAACTCCGGCGACAGAAATCTTTTTCCGGCGACAAGTATCTTGCAGCAGAGAGTCTTCCGAAGGCTTGCAAAGGGTGTGGGTGATTTCGGTAAGAGTTTAGGGGGTTCAGTAAAGCTCGGAGACTAATAATACGGTTTTCCGGCGATGTATCAAGTATTTCCGGCGAGTGATTTTTCGCCGAGAAAAGGTGCGATTTGAGTGTGAAAGGTTTCTGGCGAGTTGTGGGTGTATTTATAGGGTAGTATTGAGATGAATGGGGTCTGAATTCGGTCTATATTCGTAGTCAGCCGTTCTCCGGCGGTTATGGCTGATGTCGCGGGTTCAGACGTCGGTTATAACTGTCGTAATAGTTAAGTCATCAGTTAAATTGGGCGAAAACGTAATTAAACGGCGAAGTCGTCGGGATTTCCGACGACTGCTAATTGGGCGGTAATTGACGAATTAAACTTCGGAACTTGAATACTTGAATTAAATGTTTCCTGATATTACCATAAAATCAAAGCGGCGGAGCGGTTGTTTGGCTGAGGGATAAGTCATTGGTTTGAACCGGTACAGACCCGAGTTCGAAACCCGGCATGGGTAAAACATTTTTATTTTGTTATTTTTATCAGTTTTTCAGAAACTAAATATATATCCCCGCATAATAATTGATTACGGATCGTTTAAAATTATTTTGGGCATTTAATTCGCAACTAAAATTTTAACTGACTGTTCGGTTGATAAACGGAGCGGGTTTGGTAAATCCGTTTTTGACGGATGTTACAGTATCCCCTGCTTTTTAGAAATTTCGTCCCGAAATTTAAATAGGGATATAATTGCCTAAAAGAATGATGGTGTTTAGTTTTGACAGTTACATGCTTTAGAAGAAGTAAGGGTTTAAGTTTTTGGTTTGAGGCGGTAACGTTCCTTGTAAAGGTTAAGTATCCTAATACAGGAATCGCTTTTTGTTGCCTACTGTATAAGTATTGTTAAGCAGGAATGATTCGCTAAAATGATATCATGCATAAGAGTTTAGATATGTTTGGAAAAGTATGGTTATATCCTAAGGCAAAACTTCCAATACTATAATCTACACAAGTAAACACAACAACAAATAATTGAATCCACATTATGATAGTATATATGTTTGAATGGTGACAGTTCCTCTCTCGTTTGTTATGATGGAGAGGTTAGTCTATGTAGAAATGGATCACATTCCAATTTCTTTAAATAGTGAGATGATATATATATGTAACACCAATTTCAATCAAGGCAATACTAAATCCTACATGGAACATCTCATAACCGCCTGATAATGCCTCTGATCCTTTGGCAAGAATACTTATATATAGGAAGTACCAGCGGCGTATCCACCATATTCTTGTCAAATTTTCATTGGTTTTATCAGTGAATTATGATTAGTCCTATAACTCTACAACCAATACATCAAACATAAAAATACTGAAATGAAATATATTTGTGCGATCAAGGCTCAATCAAACGGAGCCAATCGTATTGTATGTATTGAGAATGAAATTGTCTGTGTGCTCAAGGCTCAATCAAACGGAGCCGAGCTTATTGCATGTATTGAAAATGAAATTGTCTGTGTGCTCAAGGCTCAATCAAATGGAGCCGAGCTTATTGCATGTATTGAAAATGAATAACTTAATCACACAAACAACCTATGCATGGAACCTCTCATAACCGCCTGATAATGCCTCCGATCATTTGACAAGAATACTTATATATAGGAAGTACCAGCGGCGTATCCACCATATTCTTGTCAAATTCTCATTGGCTTTATCCGCAAGTTATGATTAGTTCTATGCGACTCTACAACATAAACAAACACAACAACCAGCGCTTGAGTCGTAATTCTGATAGTATCCGTGTTTGACAAAACCTCTCTCGTTTAATATGATGGAGAGGTTAGTCTATGTAGAAATGAGACACAACTCAACTTCTTTAAATGATGAAACTGAGATATGTCGTGAAGTATGATGATTAAATCAATGAGTATAAAACAAACTGAACTAGTAATTTGCATTAAAATTCTTGGAAAAATTCCAATTGAGATACGTGAAAATTGAGATAACATAGAGAAAAACATAAAAACTAAGTGGTTGGAGTTGAATCTTGATTCTTGGTGAGAGAAGACTAGTTAAGTGGTTGGTTTGGTCCGTTAACATCTTCAGCAGGATTGGTGTTGATGTTATAAACTCTTCCTCTTGCTGGCGGTGGAGCTGGATTTGCTTGGTTTGCTTGGTTAACTGGGTTTGCTTGAGCTTGGGCATTTATGATGTTAACCAAACGAGGGCACGTGTTTCTAAAATGAGTAGGGTCGCCACAATTGAAACAAGCTCGAACATATGGGTACATGGGGTATTGAGGTTGTTGATATGTTTGGATCATGGGTTGAGTAGGGGTTGAGGTTTGGTTTTGAGGGGTGCGGCAAACGTTGCTCAAATGACCGTAGCGTCCACAATTCGCACATAGTCGACAGGGTAAGGTAGATGGATGGTGATAGAAACAGGTGTTGCATTGAGGGTGAGGTCCAATGTAAGGTTTCTTGTTTGGGTAAGTTGAGTTGGGTGCTACTTGAGCGTTTGGGATAGTTTGAGGAGGTACAACTTGTGAAGCTGGTTGGTTACGTTGGGTGACGGCGAAGATTTGCCCATCACGTTTTCTCTTAGAAGTAGGTGGTGTAAAGGATTCGGTTCGGGTGTGGTTTGAGGTTTCGGTTGATGCTTTATCCTTCTTCTTCTCCTCTTTGAAATCTTTGTTTCGGATTCGGTTCTCGGTGAGCGCGGTTGCTAGCTCCATTGCTGCTTCCAAAGTTGCAGGCGAGGTGCTTATTACAGGGTCTTGAATCTTTGATGGAAGACCACGAATGTAGTGCTCGATCAGACGGTAGAGGGGAGTAAACAAATTGGGAACCATTTGATTTAACTCAAGGAATCTCTTGTTGTATGTGGTGTGGTCGCCTTCCTTTTGTTTCAAAGCATGGAACTCATCCTCCAATTTCTTGATTTCACTTCTTGGGCAAAACCGTCTTGTCATGATTCCCTTCAATTCTTCCCAAGTCAAGGTCATAGTTTCTTCAACACCTCGTTTGGTCTTCTCTGTATTCCACCATGTGAGTGCTGTTCCAAGTAAACGACCGGTAGCATAACGCACCTTGCGATCATCGGGGCAATCGCAATTTAGAAAAGTGTTCTCCATTTCTTCGAACCAGTGGAGGAGAGCGGTGACACCTTCAGTACCTTCGTATTTTGGAGGATCGCAGGATTTGAAATGTTTGTAGGTGCATTTAGTGACTGAAGGATTGATAGTGTTTTGATCTTCTTGTTGGGTTGGGTTAACGGAATTAGCGGTAAGGGCTTGTTGAACTTGTACTACGATGTTTGGTATTACGGTCGCCATTTGCTGAGCGATTTGGGTAGCCATGCGTTCACGGGCTTTTCCTGCTCTCATTTTCCTACGAGCGAGGCTAGAAGACATCTACAAGGGATACATGTCAAGAGTATGAGTTTGATGCCTTTGGGATCGTGGGTCGAGTTTGGGAATGAACGTTCATAAAATAAATATAGAAAAATAAATCTACTACATCCATAGGATGTCTTGGGTTTTGCTTGCTGTTAGGCCCTTCATGCCGCCATACTTTACCTGTGTAATCATGTGGGCCCCCATGAATACCGGTTTTTCATATGGTTCGCACGGTTTCTGCCTGGTTGCGTACACAAAAACCCGGAGAAAATCGAGAAATATGTATACAACGTGTGATGTTCGGAATGTGTCCAGGCATGGACACGGTGACATCTCAAAAGTGAGGTTAGTTCGAACGACGTTTGGTGTGGCATGCTTTGGCCTAATAGGTCCGTCGTACTCTCATCGTTAGTCCCCAGGTAGGCAAACTGGTCCGTTATTTTGGATTTATACGAATGCCAACCTAGACAGGACGTCCCGACTACCGGTACTTGTACCCTTCCGGTTACTACATGCCCGTAGCAGAACTTACTTTGATGGGATTTGAAAATTGCAACAAAATCCTTGAATAATGAGAGTATGAAAATGAATTGAATATATGAACATTGATATATGTATAACGAATATGTATATAAGCATGTATGTTTGACTGAAATATGAAACAAATAAATATCACAAGTTTGTATGTAACCACCTAATCAATTAAAATTTAGGCAGACTATAGTATAGGCTCTAAGGGTCTAATAACCTATCCTATATCCCTATAGTCATGGCTCTGATACCAATCTGTCACACCCCGACCCGCAGCGGAAAAGGTGATCGGGGCATAATTGGGTTATCATCAAAGCTCATGACATTTATTATATGTTTCATATTCATTAATACAATTTAATGGAAATTTACAATAAATGATACAACATGTTCTAACTATCAGTCTAAGCTTCTTGTTTCTCTTCTAAGGCATATCCTATGTTTTCCTTGCTTCAACCTGTCCACCTGTATCATGTGTAAAAAGGTTTTTGGATCAACATAATGTTGGCGAGTGAATCCTATGGAAAAACATTTGAACAAGTTTATCCAATTGATTATAAATAATGTGCATACCTCATATGAGTAAATGTAGATGTAAATTTATTCACACAACACATAATATTGAATATTGAGCATACAAACACCAAATGATTGTTTTGAGGCACGCGTTGTTCGACTCGTCTCCCACGAGGAACTGATGGGCCTAATGAAAGAGTTTTGAGGCACGCGTTGTTCTTACGAACTGATGGGCCTAATGTATGAGTTTTGAGGCACGCGTTGTTCTCGTCTCCCACGAGGAACTGATGGGCCTAATAAATGAGTTTTGAGGCACGCGTTGTTCTTACGAACTGATGGGCCTAATGTATGAGTTTTGAGGCACGCGTTGTTCTCGTCTCACACGAGGAACTGATGGGCCTAATAAATGAGTTTTAAGGCACGCGTTGTTCTCGTCTCCCACGAAGAACTGATGGGCCTAAATAATTTGCATACAACTTTGACAATATGTAATATATCACAACCAATAATAGTTACATTCTAGTTTAGTTCATATAATGGTATAGCACAAATTTGCATAAGAGAATTAGTTTAAACGACACATGATACACCCCAAAACATGAATAAAAAGGGGAGTTTGTAAGAATTCACTCACATTGGGTGCGTTCGGTTGATGAGGTTGAATGTACGCGAAATGGTGTTAACCACGAGTGAAATTAACCTAGATAAATCGCATTATGGTTTGGTAAGTAAACGGGTTTTATCAATCTATTTTAGTAGGATTGTTGGGTGTATTTTTGTGAGTTTGTGGCTATTTTCTAACCTTAAAAATGTTATTTTTAAGTATTTTTAATTGATTTTTAATTAAAATAATTAAATAAAAATAAATAAAAAAATATTTTATTTATGCTACAGTTGACTTTTGACCGTTGACTTTGACTAGCGTTGACCGGTTCGAAGGCATATTGTGTGCACCGGGTGAGGCTCGAACCCGAGACCTCCCGTACGCGTGCACGCAGCTCTACCAACTGAGCTACGTGTCTAACCCGTCATATATCCGATTTTAATTACCTATATACATTAATTAGATTTAAACAGAAATCACTTTATTTTAAAAATGAATTAAATCACAAGACCGGTGCGCTCCACAGGTCTCGAACCCGGGACCTGTGGGTTAGCGGACACACACTCCACCGCTGGACTGTGTGTCTCACTTGGTTATAAACTCAGTTATCAATATATTTAACATATACTTAAATCAACCCGGTTCAGTTTGCTGAAAAAAAGAATTTTTATCAAGGCGGCGTATGAGGGGCAATACTCGAACTCGTGACCTTAGCGTTAAAAGTGCACACAGTCCACCGCTGGACTGTGTGTCTAACCCGGTAAATAACTTGATTTTAATTATACTTAACCATTACCGAAATGTCGTCTTCTTCACTGTTTTTAACCGGAAGTGACGACTGACTGGTTCGAAAAGTTGATTCATGATCCTTTAGCGTTTAATGATCAATTACAGACGAGATAAAAGTAAAAAGGAAAGGAATTAGGCGTGAAAAGTACCGACTGGTTTTACTCTGTTTTCCGGCAGAACTCCGGCGACAGAAATCTTTTTCCGGCGACAAGTATCTTGCAGCAGAGAGTCTTCCGAAGGCTTGCAAAGGGTGTGGGTGATTTCGGTAAGAGTTTAAGGGGTTCAGTAAAGCTCGGAGACTAATAATACGGTTTTCCGGCGATGTATCAAGTATTTCCGGCGAGTGATTTTTCGCCGAGAAAAGGTGCGATTTGAGTGTGAAAGGTTTCTGGCGAGTTGTGGGTGTATTTATAGGGTAGTATTGAGATGAATGGGGTCTGAATTCGGTCTATATTCGTAGTCAGCCGTTCTCCGGCGGTTATGGCTGATGTCGCGGGTTCAGACGTCGGTTATAACCGTCGTAATAGTTAAGTCATCAGTTAAATTGGGCGAAAACATAATTAAACGGCGAAGTCGTCGGGATTTCCGACGACTGCTAATTGGGCGGTAATTGACGAATTAAACTTTGGAACTTGAATACTTGAATTAAATGTTTCCTGATATTACCATAAAATCAAAGCGGCGGAGCGGTTGTTTGGCTGAGGGATAAGTCATTGGTTTGAACCGGTACAGACCCGAGTTCGAAACCCGGCATGGGTAAAACATTTTTATTTTGTTATTTTTATCAGTTTTTCAGAAACTAAATATATATCCCCGCATAATAATTGATTACGGATCGTTTAAAATTATTTTGGGCATTTAATTCGCAACTAAAATTTTAACTGACTGTTCGGTTGATAAACGGAGCGGGTTTGGTAAATCCGTTTTTGACGGATGTTACAGGAAAGTGGGCGAAAACTGTCGAAATGAATTTTTTCGTGCAAAATCAAATCCCTGTATAATGATACTGAGTTTGGAACCTGAGAAATACAAAAATTGCTGACATAAACGACTAGATATTTGATTTAATTGATTGTTCGCCGCGTTTACTTTCTAAATATAGAAAGTGGGAAAGTGGGCGAAAACTGTCGAAATGAATTTTTCGTGCAAAATCGAATCCCTGTATAATGATACTGAGTTTGGAACCTGATAAATACAAAAATTGCTGACATAAACGACCAGATATTTGATTTAATTAATTGTTCGCCCGTTTACTTTCTAAATATAGAAATATATAAAGTGGGCGAAAACTGACGAAACTCGAAATAAATTTTTTCGTGCAAAATCGAATCCCTTTATCAATAAAACTGAGTTTGGAACTTGAGAAATACCATAAATGCTGACATAAACGACCAGATATTTGATTTAATTAATTGTTTGCGCGTTTACTTTCTTAATATAGAAAGTGTGCGAAAACTGACGAAACTCGAAATGAATTTTTTCGTGTAAAATCGAATCCTTGTATCAATAAAACTGAGTTTGGAACCTGAGAAATACAAAATTTGCTGACATAAATGACCATGTATTTGATTTAATTAATTGTTCTCGCGATTACATTCTAAATATAGAAAGTGGGAAAGAGGGCGAAAACTGAAAAAACTCGAAATGAATTTTTTCGTGCAAAATCGAATCTCTCTATGAAGAAACTGAGTTAGGAACTTGAGAAATACAAAAAATGCTGAAATAAATGACCAGATATTTGATTTAATTTATGGTTTGCGCGTTTACTTTCTAAATGTAGAAAGTGTGCGAAAACTGACGAAACTTGAAATGAATTTTTTCGTGTAAAATCGAATCCATGTATCAATAAAACTGAGTTTAGAACCTAAGAAATACAAAAATTGCTAACATAAGCGACCAGATATTTGATTTAATTCATTGTTCGCGCGTTTACTTTCTAAATATAGAAACTGGGAAAGTGGGAGAAAACTGACGAAACTCGAAATGAATTTTTTCGTGCAAAATCGAATCCCTGTATCAATAATACTGAGTTTGGAACCTGAGAAATACAAAAATTGCTGACATAAAAAACCAGATATTTTATTTATTATTGTTCGCGCGTTTACTTTCTAAATATAGAAAGTGGAAAGTGGCGAAAACTAAAGAAACTCGAAATAATTTTTTCGTGTAAAATCGAATCCCTGTATCAATAAAACTAAGTTTTAACTGAGAAATACAAAAGTTGCTGACATAAACGACCAGATATTTGATTTAGTTAATTGTTTGGGTTTACTTTCTAAATATAGAAAAAGAAATGGGCGAAAACTGACGAAATTGAAATAATTTTTTCGTGCAAAATCGAATCCCTTATCATAAACTAAACTGAGTTTGAATTGAGAAATACGAAAATGCTGACATAAACGACCAGATATTTGATTTAATTAATTGTTTGCGCGTTTACTTTCTAATAATAGAAAGTGGCGAAACTGACGAAACTCGAAATAATTTTTTGTGTAAAATCAATCCTGTATCAATAAAACTGAGCTTGGAACTGAGAAATACAAAAATTGCTGACATAAACGACCAGAATTTGTTCGCGTGTTTACTTTCTAAATATAGAAAGTGGGAAAGTGGGCGAAAACCGAAAAATCGAATGAATTTTTTGGTGCAAAATCGAATCCCGTATCAATAAAACTGCGTTTGAATATGAGAAATACAAAAAATACCGACAAAACGACCAGATATTTGATTTAATTAATTGTTCGCGCGTTTACTTTCTAAATATAGAAAGTGTGCGAAAACTGACGAAACTCGAAATGATTTTTTCGTGTAAAACGAATCCCTGTATCAATAAACATAGTTTGAACCTGAGAAATATAAAAATTGCTGACATAAAAGACAGATATTTGTTTTAATTAATTGTTCGCGCGTTTACTTTCTAAATATAGAAAGTGTGCGAAAATGACGAAACTCGAAATGAATTTTTTGTGTAAATCTGAATCCCTAATCATAAAACTGAGTTTGGAACTTGAGAAATACCATAAATGCTGACATAAACGACCAGATATTTGATTTAATTAATTGTTTGCGCGTTTACTTTCTTAATATAGAAAGTGTGCGAAAACTGACGAAACTCGAAATGAATTTTTTCGTGTAAAATCGAATCCTTGTATCAATAAAACTGAGTTTGGAACTGAGAAATACAAAAGTTGCTGACATAAATGACCATGTATTTGATTTAATTAATTGTTCGCGCGATTACATTCTAATATAGAAAGTGGGAAAGTGGGCGAAAACTGAAAAAACTCGAAATGAATTTTTTCGTGCAAAATCGAATCTGTCTATGAGAAACTGAGTTAGGAACTTGAGAAATACAAAAATGCTGAAATAAATTACCAGATATTTGATTTAATTTTGGTTTGCGCGTTTACTTTCTAAATGTAGAAAGTGTGCGAAAACTGACGAAACTTGAAATGAATTTTTTCGTGTAAAATCGAATCCATGTATCAATAAAACTGGTTTAGAACCTGAGAAATACAAAAATTGCTAACATAAGTGACCAGATATTTGATTTAATTCATTGTTCGCACGTTTACTTTCTAAATATAGAAACTGGGAAGTGGGAGAAAACTGACGAAACTCGAAATGAATTTTTTCGTGCAAATCGAATCCCTGTATCAATAATACTGAGTTTGAACCTGAGAAAATAAAAATTGCTGACATAAAAAACCAGATATTTTATTTTATTCATTGTTCGCGCGTTTACTTTCTAATATAGAAAGTGGAAAGTGGGCGAAAACTAAGAAACTCGAAATCAATTTTTTCGTGTAAAATCGAATCCCTGTATCAATAAAACTGAGTTGTAACCTGAGAAATACAAAAGTTGCTGACATAAATGACCAGATATTTGATTTAGTTAATTGTTTGGGTTTACTTTCTAAATATAGAACATAGAAAGTGGGCGAAAACTGACGAATTTGAAATAATTTTTTCGTGCAAAATCGAAAACCCTATATCAGTAAAACAAAACTGAGTTTTGAATTGAGAAATACGAAAAATGTGACATAAACGACCAGATATTTGATTTAATTAATTGTTTGCGCGTTTACTTTCTAAATATAGAAAGTGTGCGAAAACTGACGAAACTCGAAATTAATTTTTTGTGTAAAATCTAATCCCTGTATCAATAAAACTGAGCTTGGAACCTGAGAAATACAAAAATTGCAAACATAAACGACCAGATATTTGTTCGCGTGTTTACTTTCTAAATATAGAAAGTGGGAAAGTGGGAAAGTGGGCGAAAACTGAAGAAACTCGAAATGAATTTTTTGGTGCAAAATCGAATCCCTGTATCAATAAAACTGCGTTTGAAATATGAGAAATACAAAAAATACTGACATAAACGACCAGATATTTGATTTAATTAATTGTTCGCGCGCGTTTACTTTCTAAATATAGAAAGTGTGCGAAAACTGACGAAACTCGAAATGATTTTTTTCGTGTAAAACCGAATCCCTATATCAATAAAACATAGTTTGGAACCTGAGAAATATAAAAATTGCTGACATAAACGACCAGATATTTGTTTTAATTAATTGTTCGCGCGTTTACTTTCTAAATATAGAAAGTGTGCGAAAAGTGACGAAACTCGAAATGAATTTTTTGTGTAAATCTGAATCCCTATATCAATAAAACTGAGTTTAGAACCTAAGAAATACAAAAATTGCTGACAAAAACGACCATATATTTGATTTAACTAATTGTTCGCGCTTTTACTTTCTAAATATAGAAAGTGTGAAAGTGGGCGAAAACTGACGAAACTCGAAATAAGTATTTTCGTGCAAAATCGAAACCCTGTATCAATAAAACAGTGTTTGGAACTTGAGAAATACAAAAATATGCTGACATAAAGACGAAATATTTGATTTAATTAATTGTTCGCGTGTTTACTTTTTAAATATAGAAAGTGGGAAAGTGGGCGAAAACTGTCGAAAGGAATTTTTTCGTGCAAAATCAAATCCCTGTATAATGATACTGAGTTTGGAACCTGAGAAATACAAAAATTGCTGACATAAACGACTAGATATTTGATTTAATTGATTGTTCGCAGCGTTTACTTTCTAAATATAGAAAGTGGGAAAGTGGGCGAAAACTGTCGAAATGAATTTTTCGTGCAAAATCGAATCCCTGTATAATGATACTGAGTTTGGAACCCGAGAAATACAAAAATTGCTGACATAAACGACCAGATATTTGATTTAATTAATTGTTCGCCCGTTTACTTTCTAAATATAGAAATATAAAGTGGGCGAAAACTGACGAAACTCGAAATGAATTTTTTCGTGTAAAATCAAATCTCTCTATCAATAAAACTGAGTTTGGAACCTGAGAAATACAAAAAATGCTGTCATAAACGACCATATATTTGATTTAATTAATTGTTCGCACGTTTACTTTTCTTAATATAGAAATTGTACGAAAACTGACGAAACTCGAAATTAATTTTTTCGTGTAAAATCGAATCCCTGTATCAATAAAACTGAGTTTGGAACCTGAGAAATACAAAAATTGCTGACATAAACGACTAGATATTTGATTTAATTGATTGTTCGCGCGTTTACTTTCTAAATATAGAAAGTGGACGAAAACTGAAGAAACTCGAAATGAATTTTTTGGTGCAAAATCGAATCCCTGTATCAATAAAACTGCGTTTTTGGATCTGAGAAATACAAAAAATGCTGACATAAACGACCAGATATTTGATTTAATTATTTGTTCGCGGGTTTACTTTCTAAATATAGAAAGTATGCGAAAACTGACGAAACTCGAAATGAATTTTTTGGTGTAAAATCGAATCCATGTATCAATAAAATAGAGTTTGGAACCTGAGAAATATAAAAATTGCTGACATAAACAACCAGATATTTGTTTTAATTAATTGTTCACGCGTTTACTTTCTAAATATAGAAAGTGTGCGAAAATCGACGAAACTCGAAATAAATTTTTTGGTGTAAAAATGAATCTCTATATCAATAAAACTGAGTTTGGAACTAAGAAATAAAAAAATTGCTGACATAAACAATCATATATTTGATTTAACTAATTGTTCGCGTGTTCACTTTCTAAATATAGAAAGTGGGCGAAAACCGACGAAACTCGAAATAAGTTTTTTCGTGCAAAATCGAAACCCTGTATCAATAAAACTTAGTTTGTAACTTGAGAAATACAAAAAAATGCTGACATAAACGACAAGATATTTGATTTATTTAATTGTTCGCGCGTTTACTCTCTTAATACTGAAAGTGTGTGAAAACTGACGAAACTCGAAATGAATTTTTTCGTGTAAAATCGAATCCCTGTATCAATAAAACTGAGTTTGTAACATGAGAAATACAAAAGTTGCTGACATAAACGGCCAGATATTTTATTTAATTAATTGTTCGCGCGTTTACTTTCTAAATATAGAAATATAGAAAGTGGCGAAAATTGACGAAACTCGAAATAATTTTTTTCGTACAAAATCGAATCCCTATATCAATAAAACTTAGTTTGTAACCTGGGAAATAAAAAAATTTCTGACATAAACGACCAGATATTTGATTTAATTAATTGTTCGCGCTTTTACTTTCTAAATATAGAAAGTGGGCGAAAATTGACGAAACTTAAAATGAATTTTTTTGGTGTAAAATCGAATCCCTGTATCAATAAAACTGAGTTTGGAACCTGAGAAATACAAAAATTACTGACATAAACGACCATATATTTGATTTAATTAATTGTTCGCGCGTTTACTTTTTAAATATAGAAAGTGGGAAAGTGGGCGAAAACTGACGAAACTCGAAATAAGTTTTTTCGTGCATAATCGAATCCCTGTATCAATAAAACTGAGTTTAGAACTTGAGAAATACAAAAAATGCTTACATAAACAACCAGAAATTTGATTTATTTAATTGTTTGCGCGTTTACTTTCTAAATATAGAAAGTGTGCGAAAACTAACGAAACTCGAAATGAATTTTTTCGTGTAAAATCGAATCCCTGTATCAATAAAACTGAGTTTGGAACCTAAGAAATACAAAAATTGCTGACATAAACGACCAGATATTTGATTCAATTCATTGTTCGCGCGTTTACTTTCTAAATATTGAAAGTGTGAAAGTGGGAGGAAACTCACGAAACTCGAATTGAATTTTTTGTGCAAAATCAAATCCCTGTATGAATAATACCGAGTTTGGAACATGAGAAATACGAATATTGCTGACATAAACGACCAGATATTGGATTTAATTAATTGTTCGAGCGTTTACTTTTTAAATATAAAAATATAGAAAGTGGGCGAAAACTAACGAAACTCGAAATGAATTTTTCCGTTGAAAATCGAATCCCTGTATCAATAAAACTGAGTTTGGAACCTGAGAAATACAAAAATTGCTCACATAAAGGACCAGATAATTGATTTAATTAATTGGCGCGGTTACTTTCTAAATATAGAAAGTCGGTGAAAACTGACAAAACTCGAAATGTAATTTTTCATGCAAAATCGAATTCCGGTATCTATAAAACTGAGTTTGGAACCTGAAAAATACAAAAATTGCTGACATAAATGACCAGGTATATGATTTATTTAATTGTTCGCGTGTTTACTTTCTAAATATAGAAAGTGGGAAAGTTGGCGAAAACTGACGAAACTTGAAATGAAGTTTTCGTGCAAAATCGAATCCCGTAATCAATAAAACTGAGTTTGGAACTTGAGAAATACAAAAAATGCTGAAATAAATGACCAGATATTTGATTTAATTATTTGTTCACGCGTTTACTTTCTAAATATAGAAAGTATGCGAAAACTAACGAAACTCAAAATGAATTTTTTCGTGTAAAATCGAATCCATGTATCAATAAAACTGAGTTTGGAACCGCAGAAATATAAAATTTGTTGACATAAACGACTAGATATTTGATTTAATTAATTGTTCGCGCGTTTCCTTTATAAATATAGAAAGTGGGAAAGTGGGCGAAAACTAACGAAACTCGAAATTAATTTATTCGTGCCAAATCGAATCCTTGTATCAATAATACTGAGTTTGGAACCTGAGAAATACAAAAATTGCTGACATAAACGACTAGATATTTGATTTAATTAATTGTTCGCGCGTTTACTTTCTAAATATAGAAATATAGAAAGTGGGCGAAACTCGAAATAATTTTTTTCGTTCAAAATCCAATCCCGGTATCAATAAACTGAGCTTGGAATCTAAGAAATAGAAAAATTGCTTACATAAATGACCAGATATTTGATTTATTTAATTGTTTGCGCGTTTACTTTCTAAATATAGAAAGTGTGCGAAAACTGATGAAACTCGAAATGAATTTTTTCGGGTAAAATCGAATCGCTGTATCAATAAAATTGAGTTTAGAACCTGAGAAATACAAAAATTGCTGACATAAACGACCAGATATTTGATTTAATTAATTGTTCGCGCGTTTACTTTCTAAATATAGAAAGTGGGAAAGTGGGCGAAAACTGAAGACACTAGAAATGAATTTTTCGGTGCAAAATCGAATCCCTGTATCAGTAAAACTGAGTTTGTAACCTAAGAAATACAAAATTGCTGGCATAAATGACCAGATATTTGATTTAATTCATTGTTCGCGCGTTTACTTTCTAAATATAGAAAGTGTGCGAAAACTGATGAACTCGAAATGAAAATTTTCGTGTAAAATCGAATCCCTATATCAATAAAACTGAGTTTGGAACCTGAGAAATAAAAAAATTGCTGACATAAACGACCAGATATTTGATTGAATTCATCATTCGCGCGTTTACTATATTAATATAGAAAGTGGGAAATTGGGCGAAAACTGACGAAACTCGAAATGAATTTTTTCATGCAAAATCGAATCCCTGTATCAATAATACTGAGTTTTGAACCTGAGAAATACAAATATTGCTGACACAAACGACCAGATATTTGTTTTAATTAGTTGTTCTCGCGTTTACTTTCTAAATATAGAAATATAAAAAGTGGACGAAAACTAACGAAACTCGAAATGAATTTTTCCGTGCAAAATCAAATCCCTGTTTCAATCAAACTGAGTTTGGAACCTGAGAAATACAAAAATTGCTGGCATAAATTACTAGATATTTGATTTAATTAATTGTTCACACGTTTACTTTCTAAATATAGAAAGTGGGAAAGTGTGCGAAAACTGATGAAACTGGAAATGAATTTTTTCGTGCAAAATCGAATCCCTGTATAATGATTTTGAGTTTGGAACCTGAGAAATTCAAAAATTGCTGCATAAACGACAAGATATTTGATTTAATTAATTGTTTGCGCATTTACTTTCTAAATATAGAAATATAGAAAGTGGGCGAAAACTGACGTAACTCGAAATAATTTTTTTCGTGCAAAATCGAATCTCTATATCAATAAAACTAAGTTTGGAACCTGAGAAATACAAAAATTACTGACATAAAGGACCAGAATTTGATTTAATTAATTGTTCGCGTGTTTACTTTGTAAATATAGAAAGTGGGAAAGTGGGCGAAAATTGACGAAACTTGAAATGAAGGTTTCGTGCAAAATCGAATCCCGTAATCAATAAAACTGAGTTTGGAACCTGAGAAATACAAAAATTGCTGACATAAACGACCAGATATTTGATTTAATTATTTGTTCACGCGATTACTTTCTAAATATAGAAAGTGTGCGAAAACTAACGTAACTCGAAATGAATTTTTCGTGTAAAATCGAATCCATGTATCAATAAAACTGAGTTTGGAACCTGAGAAATACAAAATTTGTTGACATAAACGACCAGATATTTGATTTAATTAATTGTTCGCGTGTTTACTTTCTAAATATAGAAAGTGGGAAAGTGGGCGAAAACTGACGAAACTCAAAATTAATTTATTCGTGCAAAATCGAATCCTTGTATCAATAATACTGAGTTTGGACCCTGAGAAATACAAAAATTGCTGACATAAACGACCAGATATTTGATTTAATTAATTGTTCGCCGCGTTTACTTTCTTAATATAGAAATATAGAAAGTGGTCGAAAACTTACGAAACTCGAAATAATTTTTTCGTTCAAAATCGAATCCCTGTATCAATAAAACCGAGTTTGGAACCTGGGAAATACCAATTGCTGACATAAACGACAAAATATTTGATTTAATTAATTGTTCCCCACCGCGTTTACTTTCCAAATATAGAAAGTGTGCGAAAACTGACGAAACTTGAAATGAAGTTTTTCGTGTAAAATCGAATCGCTGTATCAATAAAACTGAGTTTGGAACCTGAGAAATACAAAAATTGCTGACATAAACGACTAGATATTTGATTTAATTAATTGTTCGCGCATTTACTTTCTAAATATAGAAAGTGAGAAAGTGGGCGAAAACTAAAGAAACTCGAAATGAATTTTTTCGTGCAAAATCGAATCCCTGTATCAATAAAACTGCTTTTGGAACCTAAGAAATACAAAAAATGCTGACATAAACGGCCAGATATTTGATTTAATTAATTATTCGCGCGTTTACTTTCTAAATATAGAAAGTGTGCGAAAACTGACGAAACTCAAAATGAATTTTTTCGTTGAAAATAGAATCCCTGTATCAAAAAAACTGAGTTTGGAACCTAAGAAATATAAATATTGCTGACATGAACGACCAGATATTTGATTTAATTAATTGTTCGCGCGCTTACTTTCTAAATATAGAAAATGGAAAGTGGGCGAAAACTGACCAAACTCGAAATGAATTTTTTCTTGCAAAATCGAATCCCGGTATCAATAAACTGAGTTTGGAACCTAAGAAATACAAAAATTGCTTACATAAACAACCAGATATTTGATTTATTTAATTGTTCGCGCGTTTACTTTCTAAATATAGAAAGTGTGTGAAAACTGACGAAACTCGAAATGAATTTTTCCGTGTAAAATCGAATCGATGTATCAATAAAACTGAGTTTGGAACCTGAGAAATACAAAAATTGCTGACATAAACGACCAGATATTTAATTTTATTTATTGTTCGCACGCGTTTACTTTCTAAATATAAAAAGTGGGCGAAAACTGAAGAAACTCGAAATGAATTTTTCCGTGCAAAATCGAATCCCGGTATCAATAAACTGAGTTTGGAACCTAAGAAATAAAAAAATTGTAACATCCGTCAAAAACGGATTTACCAAACCCGCTCCGTTTAGCAACCGAACAGTTAGTCAAAAATTTCGTTGCGAATTAAATGCCCAAAATATTTTTAAACGATCCGTAATCAATTATTATACGGGAATATATATTTAGTTTTTGAAAAACTGTCAAAAATCGCAAAATAAAAATGAATTGCCTCTGCCGGGTTTCGAACCCGGGTCGGTACCGAGTCAGTTCAGGAACTTATCTCTCAACACACAAACCACTGCGCCACTTGTTCCGTTTGTTAAATAATAGAATCATTTAATTCATAAAGTGACTTTACGAATTCAAAACCGGCGCCCAAACGGTTCAGTCGTCGGAATCCCGGAAATCTCGCGAGTTTTAACACCACTTTCAGTTATAACGTAAACCATTAACAATACATCGGTTATAACCGATGTTTAAAGTCCGCGACCAAATTCATAACCGCCGGAAAATTTAAATAAACGAACACAGTCGGAATTCAGACCAAGTGCATTGACGATTTGCCTTATAAATTCACCCACAACCCACGACAAACACTTTCGCTCAAAATCACACCTTTTCTCGGCGTAATTCCACTCGCCGGAATAAATCTATTCGTCGCCGGAAAACCGGTTTCCCCATTGCCGAGCTTTTCTGAACCTCCTAAGTTTATACCGAAGTC
This sequence comes from Scalesia atractyloides, assembly GCA_947069175.1. Taxonomy (NCBI): domain Eukaryota; kingdom Viridiplantae; phylum Streptophyta; class Magnoliopsida; order Asterales; family Asteraceae; genus Scalesia; species Scalesia atractyloides. The sequence continues at coordinate 7,325,431 of CAMTDV010000014.1, read as the reverse complement.
ACCCTTACCTTTTCCAAGCTTTCCGGAGACTAGCTGCTATACGGAACACGTCGCCGGAGTTGAATTCTGTCGCCGGAGTTCTGCCGGAAAACAGAGGATCCAGTCGGTATACCTCTTTCGCTTATTTTCTTTATCTTTTCACCTTTATCTTACCTTAATGGACTGCAAAACGCTAATAAACTGATAAAAATCTTGAACCAGTCGATTTCCGATTTCTGGTTCAAACTGGATGAAGAAGACGACGTAATTCTGTATCATATAAGTATAATATAAATCATGAAATTAATCGGGTTAGACACACAGTCCAGCGGTGGACTGTGTGCACATATAAAACGCAAAACGTCTCAAGTTCGAATTCCGTCTCACACACGCTGCCTTAATAAAATCCATTTTTTGTTTACTGAACCGGAGTCGCCTTAGATATATGTTAAGTATATTAATAACCGGAATAATAACCAAGTTAGACACACAGTCCAGCGGTGGACTGTGTGTTTGTTTATATCACAGGTCACGAGTTCGAGTCCGGTCTTCAGCACCGACTCCGACTCGGACAATTATCTTTTCTTTTTAAATAAGGCAGAAAAGGAAATAACTAATTAGTATTTAAGTATAATAAAAATCGAATGATATAACATGTTGAACACACAGTCCAGCGGTGGACTGTGTGTTGGATTAAACCACAGGTCCCGGGTTCGAGACCTGTGGAGTGCATGACCGTTTCGTTTAAACTGTTTTTAAAATAAAAAGGATTTCTGTTAAATTCTAATTAATGTATATATGTAATTAAAATCGGATATATAACGGGTTAGACACGTAGCTCAGTTGGTAGAGCTGCGTGCACGCGTACGGGAGGTCTCGGGTTCGAGCCTCACCCAGCGCACCACAATATGCCTCGAACCGGTCAACGCCAGTCAAAGTCAATGGTCAAAGTCAACTGTAGCAAAAAAAAAAAAATTTTTTTTATTATTTTTATTTAATTAATTTAATTAAAAATCAATTATAAATACTTAAAAATAACATTTTGAAGGTTAGAAAATAGCCTCAAACTCACAAAAATACACCCAACAATCCTACTAAAATAGTTTAATAAAATCCGTTTACTTACCAAACCATAATGCGATTTATCTAGGTTAAATCTCACTCGTGGTTAAAACCACTTCGCGTGCATTCAACGTCATCAACCGAACGCACCCACTGTGAGTGAATCTTACAATTCCCCCTTTTAAATTACACGTTTTGGGGTGTGTCATGTGTTATGAAATTAATTAATTTATTTATTTAAACTTGTGCCATACCACATCATGACTTAAACTTAGATTGTTTTTATTGTTGTGATTTACTTATTGCCATTTGTCAAGTCATATGAAACTCATACATTAAGCCCATCAGTTCCTCGTGGGAGACGAGTAGAACATCGCGTGCTTCACATCAAATTCATTATTATTCATGTGTGTATCATTGAGTTTATATTGTTGGTAGTTGTGTTATTCATATTATCATATTTATGAAATTCATTCATCAGGCCCCTCAGTTCCTCGTGAGAGACGAGTTGAGCATCGCGTGCCTTTAATTGTTCCATTATTATTCATGAGTGTTTCATTTAACATCTTATGATTGTTGATCAAGTTACATCTAATTTTACTCATGTTTGGTTGTGCACATATTTCATAATCAATTTAAATAAATTGTTCAAATGTTTTCCATAGGATTCACTCGCCAACATTACGTTGATCCAAAAACCTTTTTACACATGATACAGGTGAACAGGTTGAAGCAAGGATAACATAGGATATGCCTTAGAAGAGAACAAAGAAGTTAGATTGTTAGTTAGATCATGCTGTAACATTATTGTAAATTTCCATTTAATTTGTATTAATGAATATGAAACGTTTAATAAATGTCATGAGCTTTGAAGATAACCCAATCATGCCCCGATCACCTTTTCCGCTGCGGGTCGGGGTGTGACAAAAATTGCTTACATAAAGACCAGATATTTGATTAATTTAATTGTTCGCCGCGTTTACTTTCTAAATATAGGAAGTTTGCGAAAACTAACGCAACTCGAAATGAATTTTTCGTGTAAAATCAAATCGCTGTATCAATAAAACTGATTTTGGAACCTGAGAAATACAAAAATTGCTGAGATAAACTACCAAATATTTGATTTAATTAATTGTTCGCGCGTTTACTTTCTAAATATAGAAAGTGGGAAAATGGGCGAAAGCTGAAGAAACTCTAAATGATTTTTTTGGTGCAAAATCGAATCCCTATCTCAATAAAACTGACTTTGGAACCTGAGAAATACAAAAATTGGTGACATAAACGACCAGATATTTGATTTAATTAATTATTCGCGCGTTTACTTTCTAAATATAGAAAGTGTGCGAAAACTGACGAAACTAGAAATGAATTTTTTCGTGTAAAATCGAATCCCTGTATCAATAAAACTGAGTTTGGAACCTAAGAAATACAAAAATTGCTGACATAAACGACCAAATATTTGATATATTTAATTGTTCGTGCGATTACTTTCAAAATATAGAAAGTGTGCGAAAACTAAGGAAACTCGAAATGAATTTTTCCGTGTAAAATCGAATCACTGTATCAATAAAACTGAGTTTGGAACCTTAGAAATACAAAAATTGCTGACATAAACGACCAGATATTTGATTTAATTAGTTGTTCGCGCGTTTACTTTCTAAATATAGAAAGTGGGAAAGTGGGCGAAAACTGAAGAAACTGGAAATGAATTTTTTCGTGCAAAATCGAATCCCTGTATCAATAAAACTGCGTTTGGAACCTGAGAAATACAAAAAAAGCTGACATAAACGACCAGATATTTGATTTAATTATTTGTTCACGCGTTACTTTCTAAATATAGAAAGTGTGCGAAAACTAAAGAAGCTCGAAATGAATTTTTTCGTGTAAAATCGAATTCCTGTATCAATAAAACTGAGTTTGGAACCTGAGAAATACAAAAAATGTTGACATAAACGACCAGATATTTGATTTAATTAATTGTTCGCCGCGTTTACTTTCTAAATATAGAAAGTGGGAAAGTGGGCGAAAACTGACCAAACTCGAAATAAGTTTTTTCGTGCAAAATCGAAACCTTGTATCAATAAAACTTAGTTTGTAACTTGAGAAATACAAAAAAATGCTGACATAAACGACCAGATATTTGATTTAATTAATTGTTGATGAAACTCGAAATGAATTTTTCGTGTAAAATCGAATCCCTGTATCAAGAAAAATGAGTTTGGAACCTGAGAAATACAAAAATTGCTGACATAAACGAACAGATATTTGATTTAATTAATTTTTCGCGTTTTTACTTTCTAAATATAGAAAGTGTGCGAAAATTGACGAAACTCGAAATGAATTTTTTTCGTGCAAAATCGAATTCCTGTATCAATAATACTGAGTTTGGAACCTATGAAATACAAAAATTGCTAACATAAGCGACTATATATTTTTCATTTAATTCATTGTTCGCGTGTTTACTTTCTAAATCAAATATCTGGTCGTTTATGTTAGCAATTTTTGTATTTCTCAGGTTCCAAACTCAGTTTTATTGATACAAGGATTCTATTTTACACCGAAAAAATTCATTTCGAGTTTCGTCAGTTTTCGCACACATTCTATATTTAGAAAGTAACGCGCGAACAATTGATTAAATCAAAAATCTGGTCGTTTATGTCAGCATTTTTTTGTATTTCTCAGGTTCCAAATGCAGTTTTATTGATACAGGGATTCGATTTTGCACGAAAAAATCATTTTGAGTTTCCCACTTTCTTCTATATTTAAAAAGTAAACGCGCGAACAATTAATTAAATCAAATATCTAGTCGTTTATGTTAGCAATTTTTGTATTTCTCAGGTTCCAAACTCAGTTATATTGATACAGCGATTCGATTTTACACGGAAAAATTCATTTCGAGTTTCGTCATTTTTCGCACAGTTTCTATATTTTGAAAGTAAACGCGTGGAACAATTAATTAGATCAAATATATGTCGTTTATGTTAGCAATTTGGTATTTCTCAGGTTACAAACTCAGTTTTATTGATACAGGGATTCGATTTTGAACGAAAAAATTCATTTCGAGTTTCGTCAGTTTTCGCCCACTTTCAATTTCTAAATTTAGAGAAAACCGCGAACAATTAATTAATAAAATATTTGGTCGTTTATGTCAGCAATTTTTGTATTTCTAGGTTCCAAACTCAGTTTTATTGATACAGGGATTCGATTTTACACGAAAAAATTCATTTCGAGTTTCGTCAGTTTTCGCACACTTTCATATATTTAGAAAGTAAAACGCGCGAACAATTAATTAAATCAAATATTTGGTCGTTTATGTCAGTAATTTTTGTATATCTCAGTTCCAAACTCAGTTTTATTGATACAGGATTCGATTTTGCACGAAAAAATTGATTTGGAGTTTCTGTCAGTTCGCATTTTCCCACTTTCTATATTTAGAAAGTAAACGCGCGAACAATTAATTAAATCAAATATTTGGTCGTTTATCTCAGCAATTTTTGTATTTCTCAGGTTCCAAACTCAGTTTTATTGATACAGCGATTCGATTTTACACGAAAAAACTCATTTGAGTTTGCGTTAGTTTTCGCAAACTTTCTATATTTAGAAAGTAAACTGCGCGAACAATTAATTAAATCAAATATCTGGTCATTTATGTAGCAATTTTTTATTTCTAGGTTCCAAACTCAGTTTATTGATACACGGAATTCGATTTTTCACGAAAAAATTCATTTCGAGTTTGGTTCAGTTTTCGTACACATTCTATATTTAGAAAGAAAAGCGTGAACAATTAATTAAATCAATATCTGGTGGTTTATGTCAGCAATTTTTTATATTTCTCAGGTTCCAAACGCAGTTTTATTGATACATGGATTCGATTTTGCACGAAAAAATTCATTTCAGTTTCTTCAGTTTTCGCCACTTTCTATATTTAGCAAGTAAACGCGCGAACAATTAATTAAATCAAATATCTGGTGTTTATGTCAGCAATTTTTGTATTTCTCAGGTTCCAAACTCAGTTTTTTGATACAGCGATTCGATTTTACACCGAAAAATTCATTTCGATTTCGTCAATTTTCGCCACACTTTGTATATTTTGAAAATAAACGCGTGAACGATTAATTAAATCAAATATCTAGTTGTTTATGTAGCAATTTTGTATTTCTTAGGTTCCAAACTCAGTTTTTGATACAGGATTTGATTTTGCACCAAAGAATTCATTTCGAGTTTCGTAAGTTTTCGCCCACTTTTCACTTTCTATATTTAGAAAGTAAACGCGCGAACAATTAATAAATCAAATATCTGGTGGTTTATGTCAGCATTTTTTATATTTCTCAGGTTCCAAACGCAGTTTTATTGATACATGGATTCGATTTTGCACGAAAAAATTCATTTCTAGTTTCTCAGTTTTCGCCCACTCTTTCTATATTTGCAAGTAAACGCGCGAACAATTAATAAATCAAATATCTGGTCGTTTATGTCAGCAATTTTTGTATTTCTCAGGTTCCAGACTCAGTTTTTTGATACAGCGATTCAATTTTACACGGAAAAAATTCATTTCGAGTTTCGTCAATTTTCGCACACTTTCTATATTTGAAAGTAAACGCGGAACCATTAATTAAATCAAATATCTAGTGTTTATGTAAGCAATTTTTGTATTTCTTAGGTTCCAAACTCATTTATTGATACGGGATTCGATTTTGCACCAAAGAATTCATTTCGAGTTTCGTAGTTTCGCCACTTTCCCACTTTCTATATTTAGAAAGTCAACGCGCGAACAATTAATTAAATCAAATATCTGGTCGTTTATGTCAGCAATTTTTATATTTCTCAGGTTCCAAACTTAGTTTTATTGATATAGGGATTCGATTTTACACGAAAAAATTCATTTCAAGTTTCGTCAGTTTTCGCACACTTTCTATATTTAGAAAGTAAACGCGCGAGCAATTAATTAAATCAAATATCTGGTCGTTTATGTCAGCATTTTTTGTATTTCTCAGTTCCAAACGCATTTTTATTGATACATGGATTCGATTTTGCATGAAAAAATTCATTTCGAGTTTCTTCAGTTTTTGCCCACTTTCCCACTTCTATATTTAGAGGTTAAAACGCGCGAACAATTAATTAAATCAAATATCTGGTCGTTTATGTCAGCAATTTTTGTATTTCTCATGTTCCAAACTCAGTTTTATTGATACAGCGATTCGATTTTACACGGAAAAATTCATTTCGAGTTTCGTCAGTTTTCGCACGCTTTCTATATTTTGAAAGTAAACGCGTGAACAATTAATTAAATCAAATATCTGGTCGTTTATGTCAGTTTTATTGATACAGGGATTCGATTTTGAACGAAAATTTTATTACGAGTTTCGTCAGTTTTTGCCCACTTTCTATATTTCTATATTTATAAAGTAAACGCGCGAACAATTAATTAAATCAAATATCTGGTCGTTTATGTAAGCATTTTTTGTATTTCTCAGGTCCAAACTCAGTATTATTTATACAAGGATTCGATTTTGCACGAAAAAATTAATTTCGAGTTTCTTCAGTTTTCGCTCACTTTTCCACTTTCTATATTTAGAAAGTAAACGCGTGAACAATTAATTAAATCAAATATCTGGTCGTTTATGTCAGCAATTTTCGTATTTCTAAGGTTCCAAACTCAGTTTTATTGATACACGGGTTCTATTTTACACGGAAAAAATCATCTCGAGTTTCGTTAGTTTTCGCACACTTTCTATATATAGAAAGTAAACGCGCGAACAATTTATGTTAGCAATTTTTGTATTTCTCAGGTTCCAAACTCAGTATTATCGATTACGGGATTCGATTTTGCACGAAAAAATTCATTTCGAGTTTCGTCAGTTTTCGCCAACTTTCACACTTTCTATATGTAGAAAGTAAACACGCGAACAATTAAATAAATCAAATATCTGGTCATTTATGTCAGCAATTTTTGTATTTCTCAGGTTCCAAACTCAGTTTTATTAATGCCGGGATTCGATTTTGCACGAAAAATTACATTTCGAGTTTCGTCAATTTTCGCCCACTTTCCCACTTTCTATATTTAGAAAGTAAACATGCGAACAATTTATTAAATCAAATATATATGGTCCTTTATGTCAGCAATTTTTGTATTTCTCAGGTTCCAATATTAGTTTTATTGACATAGGGATTCGATTTTGTATGAAAAAAATTATTTCGAGTTTCGTCAGTTTTCGCCCACTTTCTATATTTCTATATTTAAAAAGTAAACGCGCGAACAATTAATTAAATCAAATATCTTGTCGTTTATGCAGCAATTTTTGAATTTCTCAGGTTCCAAACTAAAAATCATTATACAGAGATTCGATTTTGCACGAAAAAATTCATTTCGAGTTTCGTTAGTTTTCGCTCACTTTCCCACTTTCTATATTTAGATAGTAAACGCGCGAACAATTAATTAAATCAAATATCTGTGGTTTATGTTAGCAATTTTGGTATTTCTCAGTTTCCAAACTAAGTTTTATTGATACAGGGATTCGATTTTGAACAAAAAAATTTATTTCGAGTTTCGTCAGTTTTCACCCACTTTTTATATTTCTATATTTAGAAAGTAAACGCGCGGAACGATTAATTAAATCAAATATCTTGTCGTTTATGTCATTAATTATTTTATTTCTCAGGTTCCAAACTCAGTATTATTGATATAGGGATTCGATTTTGCACAAAAAAATTCATTTCGAGTTTCGTCAGTTTTCGCCCACTGTCACACTTTCTATATTTAAAAAGGAAACGCGAAAACAATTAATTAAATAAAATATCTTGTCGTTTATGTCAGCAATTTTTGTATTTCTTAGGTTCGAAACTCAGTTTTATTGATACAGGGATTCGATTTTACACGAAAAAATTCATTTCAAGTTTCGTTAGTTTTTGCACACTTTCTATATTTAGAAAGTAAACGCGCGAACAATTAATTAAATCAAATATCTGTTCGTTTATGTCAGCAATTTTTGTATTTCTCAGGTTCCCAACTCAGTTTTATTGATACAGGGATTCGATTTTGCACGAAAAAATTCATTTCGAGTTTCGTCAGTTTTCGCCAACTTTCACACTTTCAATATTTAGAAAGTAAACACGCGAACAATTAAATAAATCAAATATCTGGTCATTTATGTCAGCAATTTTTGTATTTCTCAGGTTCCAAACTCAGCTTTATTAATGCCGGGATTCGATTTTGCACGAAAAATTACATTTCGAGTTTCGTCAATTTTCGCCCACTTTCCCACTTTCTATATTTAGAAAGTAAACACGCGAACAATTTATTAAATCAAATATATGGTCCTTTATGTCAGCAATTTTTGTATTTCTCAGGTTCCAATATTAGTTTTATTGACATAGGGATTCGATTTTGTACGAAAAAATTTATTTCGAGTTTCGTCAGTTTTCGCCCACTTTCTATATTTCTATATTTAAAAAGTAAACGCGCGAACAATTAATTAAATCAAATATATTGTTGTTTATGCAGCAATTTTTGAATTTCTCAGGTTCCAAACTCAAAATCATTATACAGAGATTCGATTTTGCACGAAAAAATTCATTTCTAGTTTCGTTAGTTTTCGCTCACTTTCCCACTTTCTATATTTAGATAGTAAACGCGCGAACAATTAATTAAATCAAATATCTGTCATTTATGTTAGCAATTTTGGTATTTCTCAATTTCCAAACTAAGTTTTATTGATACAGGGATTCGATTTTGAACAAAAAAATTTATTTCGAGTTTCGCCAGTTTTCACCTACTTTTTATATTTCTATATTTAGAAAGTAAACGCGTGAACGATTAATTAAATCAAATATCTTGTCGTTTATGTCATTAATTATTTTATTTCTCAGGTTCCAAACTCAGTATTATTGATATAGGGATTCGATTTTGCCACAAAAAAATTCATTTCGAGTTTCGTCAGTTTTCGCCCACTATCACACTTTCTATATTTAAAAAGGAAACGCGAAAACAATTAATTAAATAAAATATCTGGTCGTTTATGTCAGCAATTTTTGTATTTCTTAGGTTCCAAACTCAGTTTTATTGATACAGGGATTCGATTTTACACGAAAAAATTCATTTCAAGTTTCGTTAGTTTTCGCACACTTTCTATATTTTGAAAGTAAACCGCGCGAACAATTAATTAAATCAAATATCTGTTCGTTTATGTCAGCAATTTTTGTATTTCTCACGTTCCAAACTAAGTTTTATAGATAGAGGGATTCGATTTTGCACGAAAAAAATTCATTTGGAGTTTCTTTAGTTTTCACCAATTTTCCCACTTTCTATATTTAGAAAGTAAACGCGCGAACAATTAATTAAATCAAATATTTGGTCGTTTATCTCAGCAATTTTTGTATTTCTCAGGTTCCAAACTCAGTTTTATTCATACAGCGATTCGATTTTACACGAAAAATTCATTTCGAGTTGCGTTAGTTTTGGCAAACTTTCTATATTTAGAAAGTAAATGCGCGAACAATTAAAATTAATCAAATATCTGGTCGTTTATGTAAGCAATTTTCTTATTTCTTAGGTTCCAAACTCAGTTTATTGCTACTGGGATTCGATTTTGCACGAAAAAATTCATTTCGAGTTTCGTCAGTTTTCGCACACTTTCTATATTTAGAAAGAAAACGCATGAACAATTAATTAAATCAAATATCTGGTGGTTTATGTCAGCATTTTTTTGTATTTCTCAGGTTTCAAACGCAGTTTTTATTGATACAGGGATTCGATTTTGCACGAAAAAATTCATTTCAAGTTTCTTCAGTTTTCGCACACTTTCTATTCGCACACTTTCTATATTTAGAAAGTAAACGCGCGAACAATTAACTAAATCAAATATCTGGTCGTTTATGTCAGCAATTTTTGTATTTCTCAGGTTCCAAACTCAGTTTTATTGATACAGGGATTCGATTTTAAACGGAAAAATTATTTCGAGTTTCGTCAGTTTTCGCACGCTTTCTATATTTGAAAGTAAACGCGTGAACAATTAATTAAAACAAATATCTGGTCGTTTATGTCACGTTTTATTGATACAGGGATTCGATTTGAACGAAAAAAATTATTTACGAGTTTCGTCAGTTTTGCCCACTTTCATATTTCTGTATTTATAAAAATAAACGCAGCGAAACAATTAATTAAATCAAATATTGGTGTTTATGTAATATTTTTTGTATTTCTCAGGTCCAAACTCAGTATTATTGATACAGGATTTCGATTTTGCACGAAAAAATTATTTCGATGTTTGTCAGTTTTCGCCCACTTTCCACTTTCTATATTTAGAAAGTAAACGCGCGAATCAATTAATTAAAACAAATATCTGGTCGTTTATGTCAGCAATTTTTATATTTCTCAGGTTCCAAACTATGTTTTATTGATACAGGGATTCGACTTTAACGAAAAAAATTCATTTCGAGTTTCATCAGTTTTCGCACACTTTCTATATTTAGAAAGTAAACACGCGCAAACAATTAGTTAAATCAAATATCTGGTCCTTTATGTCAGCAATTTTTTGTATTTCTCAGGTTACAAACTAAGTTTTATTGATACAGGGTTTCGATTTTGCACGAAAAAATTTATTTCGAGTTTCGTCAGTTTTCGCCCACCTTCTATATTTCTATATTTAGAAAATAAACGCGCGAACAATAAATTAAATCAAATATCTGGCCGTTTATGTCAGCAACTTTCGTATTTCTCAGGTTAAAAACTCAGTTTTATTGATACAGGGATTTGATTTTACACGAAAAAATTCATTTCGAGTTTCGTTAATTTTCGCACACTTTCTATATTTAGAAAGTGAACGTGGCGAACAATTAGTTAAATCAAATATATGGTCGTTTATGTCAGCAATTTTTGTATTTCTCAGGTTCCAAACTCAGTTTTATTGATATATAGATTCATTTTTACACCAAAAAATTCATTTCGAGTTTCATCGATTTTCGCACACTTTCTATATTTAGAAAGTAAACGCGGCGAAAAAATTTATTAAAAATATTTGGTCGTTTATGTCAGCATTTTTGTATTTCTCAGATTCCAAACGCAGTTTTATTGATAAAGGGATTCGATTTTGAACCAAAAAAGTCATTTCAAGTTTCTTTAGTTTTCGCCACTTTCTATATTTAAAAGTAAACACGCGAACAACGAATTAAATCAAATATCTGGTCGTTTATGTCAGCAATTTTTTTATTTCTTAGGTTCCAAACTCAGTTTTATTGATACAGGGATTCGATTTTACACGAAAAAATTAAATTCGAGTTTTGTCAGTTTTCGCACACTTTCTATATTTAGAAAGTAAACGCCGCGAACAATTAATTAAATCAACTATCTGGTCGTTTATGTCAGCATTTTTTGTATTTCTCAAGTTCCAAACTCAGTTTTATTGATATTGGATTCGACTTTGCACGAAAAAATTCATTTCGAGTTTCTTTAGTTTTCGCCCACTTTCCCACTTTCTATATTTAGAAAGTAAACGCGCAAACAATTAGTTAAATCAAATATAAGATCGTTTATGTCAGCAATTTTTGTATCTTCTCAGGTTCCAAACTCAGTTTTATTGATATAGAGATTCATTTTTACACAAGAAAATTCATTTCGAGTTTCATCGATTTTCGCACACTTTCTATATTTAGAAAGTAAACGCGCAAACAATTAATTAGATCAAATATCTGGTCGTTTTATGTCAGCAATTTTTGTATTTCTCAGGTTCCAAACTCAGTTTTATTGATAAAGGGATTCGATTTTGAACGAAAAAATTCATTTCAAGTTTCTTTAGTTTTCGCCCACTTTCTATATTTAAAAGTAAACGCGCGAACAACGAATTAAATCAAATATCTGGTCGTTTATGTCAGCAATTTTTTTTATTTCTTGTTTTATTGATATAGTGATTCGATTTTGCACGAAAAAAATTATTTCGAGTTTCGTCAGTTTTCGCCCACTTTCTATATTTCTATATTTAGAAAGCAAACGCGCAAACAATCAATTAAATCAAATATCTGGTCGTTTATGTCAGCAACTTTTGTATTTCTCAGTTTACAAACTCAGTTTTATTGATACAGGGATTCGATTTTACACGAAAAAATTCATTTCGAGTTTCGTCAGTTTTCGCACACTTTCTATATTTAGAAAGTAAATGCTGCGAACAATTAACTAAATCAAATATCTGGTAGTTTATGTCAGCATTTTTTTTATTTCTCAGATTCCAAACGCAGTTTTATTGATACAGGGATTCGATTTTGCACGAAAAAATTCATTTCGAGTTTCTTCAGTTTTCGCCCACTTTCCCACTTTCTATATTTAGAAAGTAAACGCGCGATCAATGAATTAAATCAAATATCTGGTCGTTTATGTCAGCAATTTTTGTATTTCTCAGGTTCCAAACTCAGTACTATTGATACAGGGATTCGATTTTGCACGAAAAAATTCATTTCGAGTTTCGTCAGTTTTCTCCCACTTTCCCACTTTCTATATTTAGAAAGTAAACGCGCGAACAATGAATTAAATCAAATATATGGTGTTAGCAATTTTTTTATTTCTTAGGTTACAAACTCAGTTTTATTGATACAGGGATTCGATTTTACACGAAAAAATTCATTTCAAGTTTCGTCAGTTTTCGCACACTTTCTATATTTAGAAAGTAAACGCGCAAACAATTAATTAAATCAAATATCTGGTTGTTTTTGTCAGCATTTTTGGTATTTCTCAAGTTCCAAACTCAGTTTTATTGATAAAGGGATTCGATTTTCCACGAAAAAATTTATTCGAGTTTCGTCAGTTTTCGCTAACTTTATATATTTCTATATTTAGAAAGTAAATGCACGAACAATTAATTAAATCAAATATCTGGTCGTTTATGTCAAAATTTTTGTATATCTCGGGTTCCAAACTCAGTATCATTATACAGGGATTCGATTTTGCACGAAAAATTCATTTCGATAGTTTTCGCCCACTTTCCCACTTTCTATATTTAGAAAGTAAACGCTGCGAACAATCAATTAAATCAAATATCTGGTCGTTATGTCAGCAATTTTTGTATTTCTCAGGTTCCAAACTCAGTATCATTATACAGGGATTCGATTTTGCACGAAAAAATTCATTTCGACAGTTTTAGCCCACTTTCCCACTTTCTATATTAAGAAAGTAAACGCGCGAACAATTAACTAAATCAAATATCTAGTCGTTTATGTCCGCATTTTTTTGTATTTCTCAAGTACTAAACTCAGTTTTATTGATACCGGGTTTCGATTTTGCAAGAAAAAACTTATTTTGAATTTCGTCAGTTTTCGCCCACTTTCCCACTTTCTATATTTATAAAGTAAACGCTGCGAACAATTAGTTAAATCAAATATATGGTCGTTTATTTCAGCAATTTTTTTATTTCTCAGGTTACAAACTTAGTTTTATTGATATAGGGATTCAGATATACACGAAAAAATACATTTAGAGTTTCGTCAATTTTCGCACACTTTCTATATTTAGAAAGTAAACGCGTGTGAACAATTAATTAAAACAAATATCTGGTCGTTTATGTCAGCAATTTTTATATTTCTCAGGTTCCAAACTATGTTTTATTGATACAGGGATTCGATTTTACACGAAAAAAATCATTTCGAGTTTCGTTAGTTTTCGCACACTTTCTATATTTAGAAAGTAAACGCGCGAACAATTAATTAAATCGAATATCTGGTCGTTTATGTCAGCAATTTTTGTAATTCTCATATTTCAAACGCAGTTTTATTGATACGGGGATTCAATTTTGCACCAAAAAATTCATTTCTAGTTTATTCAGTTTTCGCCCACTTTCCCACTTTCTATATATAGAAAGTAAACACGCGAACAAATATCTGGTCGTTTATGTCAGCAATTTTTGTATTTCTCAGGTTCTAAACTCAGTTTTATTGATACAGGGATTAGATTTTACATGAAAAATTAATTTCGAGTTTCATCAGTTTTCGCACACTTTCTATATTTAGAAAGTAAACGCGCAAACAATTAATTAAATCAAATATCTGGTCGTTTACGTCAGCAACTTTTGTATTTCTCAGTTTACAAACTCAGTTTTATTGATACAGGGATTCGATTTTACACGAAAAAATTCATTTCGAGTTTCATCAGTTTTCGCACACTTTCTATATTTAGAATGTAAACGCGTTGGCGGAACAATTAATTTAATCAAATATCTTGTCGTTTATGTCAGCAATTTTTGTATTTCTCAGATTCCAAACACAGTATCATTATACAGGGATTCGATTTTGCACGAAAAATTCATTTCGACAGATTTCGCCCACTTTCCCACTTTCTGTATTTA